>CAWUFW010014823.1:0-394286 GCA_963921515.1 Calotriton arnoldi | reverse complement strand
TAGTAGTGGTAGGCATCCAGCCCCCTGGGTAAGGGTGGTAGTGGTGGTGGGCATCTGGCACCCCCTGGCTAAGGGTGGTAGTAGTGGTAGGCATCCAGCCCCCTGGCTTAGGGTGATAGTAGTGGTAGGCATCCAGCCCCCCTGGGTAAGGGTGGTAGTGGTGGTGGGCATCTGGCACCCCCTGGCTAAGGGTGGTAGTAGTGGTAGGCATCCAGCCCCCTGGCTAAGGGTGGTAGTAGTGGTAGGCATCCAGCCCCCTGGCTTAGGGTGGTAGTAGTAGTAGGCATCTGGCACCCCCTGGCTAAGGGTGGTAGTAGTGGTAGGCATCCAGCCCCCTGGCTTAGGGTGGTAGTAGTGGTAGGCATCTGGCACCCCCTGGCTAAGGTTGGTAGTAGTGGTAGGCATCCAGCCCCCCTGGGTAAGGGTGGTAGTAGTGGTAGGCATCTGGCACCCCCTGGCTAAGGGTGGTAGTAGTGGTAGGCATCCAGCCCCCCCTGGCTAAGGGTGGTAGTAGTGGTAGGCATCCAGCCCCCCCTGGGTAAGGGTGGTAGTAGTGGTGGGCATCTGGCACCCCCATGGCTGAGGGTGGTAGTAGTGGTAGACATCCAGCCCCCCCTGGGTAGGGGTGGTAGTGGTGGTGCGCATCCAGGCCCCTGTGTGCATATGTGGCATTGGTGATGGGCATCCCGCCCCTATGGTGCTGCTGTTGCAAGTAAATTCTGCATCCCTCTGTGTGTGTGTGATGTGTCGTGTACGTGTTGTATGTTTTTGTGGTTGGTGTCTGACTTACCTTCTGCGCCGTACGCGTCCGTGCCTGTTCCGGTAGTAAATGTAGAATATTGGTAGGATCGGGACGAAGGGATTCATGGTTGGTTCGTCTCGTTCGTCTTTCTCGTTGCTTCGCGTCGTCCTCGTCGCTGGCGTGTTCGCCTCGTAGCCGTGGATCGTGTTGTGGCGCGAATCGGAGCTTATGTGCGCCTCTCCCGGAAGCTTTGACGTGCCGGACGTAGCGACGGGTTCGGCGCGTACGGAAAGCGCATCGTACTTGTTCGGCCGGACGGGGCTGCATTTTCCCTTCCATGCGACTCGATTCTGCGTTTTCGGATTCGCGTCGGTCGGAGAACAGGACCTGGATTGGGTGAGTACGACTCGGCCGGATTCTATGCTGTTGTGCGCATCGTACTTACTCGTTCGGAATGATGTACGGATCGGTCGGGAAACAGGCATTCGCATGGCTTTTTTCCCGACCGAATGGTATTGGGTGCGCCTCCGACCGAGATCGGAATCGGCCCCTCTGTGTTTTTCCTGAGGGAAATACTGCTTCCATCTGTGCTATTTTCTGGGCAATCCAGAAAGGTACTTGATCCTTTTTTGACGGGAACGCACCCATTACTGCTTTTAGTGTTTGAGATGTTATTGTTGGTGTGTGGTGGGACTGGACTGCACCATAAGGAGTAACCTCGGGTGGAGTTCGTGTAGCCGCGATACGCGAGGCTACGCGAAGCCGCAAAAAACTCTGCAACTTAACCCGGAGTTACGCGAGCATGCGGAGTTGCTTGTTTCGCATGCTTGCGTATGCTCGCACATGCTCGCAAGATGTTTTTGACGTTTGGCAAAACGGATTGCATGTTCGGGGGGGGAAATATTGTGCGAACTTCACCACGCGTTCGCCATCTTGTTTTCCTAGTCTTTGAATGGTTCTGGGGTCTGCTTTTCATCCCTCTCTAATCTTTTAAATCCTTTGTTTTTTACACTGTTTTTCTAATCTTTTTTATTTATTATCTATCCCTCTCTCTCCCTAAGTATATATTTTGCATTTTATTTCTACTTTTAATGCGTTTTTTTACTTTTTTCTACTGTTTTATTTTACTTGCTTTTTTACTTTCCTACTTCTTGTCCTGACTTTATTTTTTACTCCTACATTTTCTTTTCCGCCCCCGCCCACCCAGAACCATGGCTAAGGCTACCTCTACTGGCTCTAGTAAGGGGAAGGTGCCTGCACCCAAGAGCCGCCTTCCTTGCGGCAGACGGCGCCCGGAAGGGGTGCAGCCCTGGGCCCTTTTCACCGAGGCGGAGGTGGCCGCCCTTGTTTTTTTTGTTCAGCGCCACCTCCCTTTAACCATGTCAGCAGGCGGCAGGCCCGGCTCCTGTTACGCTACCCAGGAGTGTCACCGCCGGTGGGCAAAGGTGCGCCGAGCAGTGTTTCGCTGCTCTGGGGTCCGACGCACCCATAACCATCTGACTCACCGGTGGTCAGACATCTTGGACCAGGAGCAGGACCTGCTGGACCTGCTAGGTGTTGAGGTCGTGGGGCTTGATGAGTAGCTAATTTATTACTATTGTGTGTTCTGTTCTGTGTTATTGCGGATATTATTTCCCAAATAGCAAGAATGCTGCTGCTTACATGCTGGTAAGTTACGTTTAAAAATCTTATGTGATTGTTATCCTTCTAGACACTAGATAGGTGCTCGGCTCTACTAATCTTACTTGTTTGCAACTTTGCGCTCGCTTGGGCTGATCTTTATGTAAGAGAGTTTAGAGAACTTAAGTTAGGTAATGCTAGAGAGACTACAGTCCTTTCCTTTGTCCTCCTGTCACTAAGATAGTGGTGGATTGATAGGTAGTTTAGTTACTTAGTATTAGTTGGTAATTTTTAGCGGTCTGCGTGGCGCGTCCTCCATCACGTCACTCAAGTGCTGCTGAGTGCTGACTCCAGTCCTTAGTAGAACCTTTTGTAGTTTGTTAGTGAGTGAGTGATATAGCAGCTAAGTCATCAGCACATCAGCAGCAACCAACCAACAATTTGGTGTATGCAAATTTATGCATGTGTCCATCTATGCATTTTTGAGGACTAAAATAAATGGAAATGCAGACTAAGTGAACAATTGGCCTTTCAAAGGGGGTTGATTCATTGATGATTTCGAATGAGATTGAAACTTAGAAGAAGCAAATATATTTTTGGCAATTCATTTCCTATGTCTTTGGAATAGGTGGGCTAGGTCAGGTGGTACTTAGGTTTAGGATTCTGGCATCAGAATGGAACACTGGATTCATAAATAATAACTAGACGGTCCGCGAATCCCACAATACTACTTGTCGATCAGATTAGATAGGTCAATGTTATTGCAATTGTTGTTTCTAAAAATGTTTCTAGAGCGTTTTTTAAAACATTTTATTTGTTTCACACCAATCATCAGTGTTTGTCTCTTTTTTTATTATATCGAACATGATCAGCACCCAGGGGCAAGAAGACAACGGGGTCTGAGGCGGGAGCTGGAGATGCCTCACAGGGCCAGGAAGAACGCTCCTCTACCGAGGGCTCTGCTGCTGGCCCCAGTAAGTCCTCCTATTGTTAATATTAATAATTATATTTCCCTAACTTTTACTGCATCTTATTTTTCCAAACTATTATTTCTGTTTCCTAATTCTACTTTTTACCAAACTTCTTCGATCTATCTGTTTTTAAATTCTTGTTATCCCTGCCTCTAACTGCCTCTGACTCTGTACTACTACTATTAGTCTGTCTGTAGCTTGCCCAGTTGGCCACTCTTTATTTTTAAAAAGTTTTAAAACTCAGATTTATCAATAGCTCTAGCCACTGAGTCTAGTCCTTTGGGTTGTCCTCTTCTTAATCTTGAGAGGCTTTTCAACAATTGCCACAAACAAAATCCCCAACCAGATATTTTACTATTTTTGATAGGATAGGACATACTACTACTGTCTACTCTACTCTGTCTAGTAGACTAGTACACGATTTGTACTAGTGATGTATGTGGTGTATATATGTATTGTATTAACTATTTTCAATCTTGCTAGTGAAAAAGAATAAATAGGGGGAGTCGTATATGGCATCTAAAAAATATGTAATGTTTTTCTAGGCGTACCGACCACCAGTGCCGGGGCCAGCGGCGGGGCAGGCTATGTCAGAGGGAGCAGTGGATGCGGCAGCTGCCGCAGGGGTGGGTGAGCCAGCAGCAGTGGCGGGCGGTGGTAAGTTATACTTATATTACTCACTTATTGACAATAGCTACAAACTCACTCGCTGCAAGGGTGTACACTGTGTGTTGAGAGCGACTAAGTTGTTGTGAACAACGGTTGAAGAAGAAGACACCCTTTACTTAGCATTAGCAATAGCATTAGCAATAGCATTAGCAATAGCATTAGCAATAGCATTAGCGGCGGGAGTTGAGTAACTAATGGCCTCTTCTATCTGTCTTCAATTCAGCTGGGAAAGGTTTATGGAGAAGACTTGATGGATGGGTTGAACGAAAAGGGAAAGAAGGATGGAAGGAGGAAGGACGGGCGAGATGTAATATATGACTGGCAGAGATGGATGCGTGGGATGCATAGGTGGCTGATAGGAATCGGATGCATGGGTGGTTGAAGGATGGGTGGAAGGTGAAAGAAAAGATACCTGCCTGGGTGGGTGAAACTGTATGGGTGATAGGAAGAATCCTCCAGGGGGTTTCATGGGTCAAACTCAAAGGCAAGCAAAGAAGGACGCATGGGTGGTGGTTAAAAAAAATTACAAATGTATGTTGTTGGTGAAACTAAGGTTTGTTGAGAGATTAAGAAGAATGATAGCCATGATTAATTTTGATGCCTGGGTGGTAATCAATCATCATAGCATAGGCGGAAAGTGTCACTGGATGAAGAGTCTTTGAAGAGAATGTAAAAGAAAAATAAACCGCGCCAGAGTAGCAAAGCCAAGGAGAATAGAAGATTAGAATTAAAAAAATATAAGGCTAGAAGAGCAATGCATTGATTGATAAATGGAAAAATCGCTGGGAAGAGAAACAACTGGACTGTTTTTTTGCAAGGTTTTTTGATTCAAGGTTGTATTTTCAGAATACTCCCTTGACTCACAGTAGTTTACAAGCACAGCATATATATTGTGTATGTATGTTATCAAGCGCCTCCCTCCAATTCCGAGGCCCACTCCCTACCTATGTAATTTATTTTCGACTGTGTCAGCCTGCCATGGGTGGCCTATCGGCTGCATGGAAAAATCAATCAAAAGTACCTCATGTCGTCCGATATATAATCAATGATCATTTGGATCAGATATCATTATCATCTGCCTTCTTGTAGTAGTCAGGGTGAAAGTGAAATTGAGCAGTTGCCATAGATGTAACAGAGTATGGCCACCCATAATAGAAAAATAAGATAATTGTGTAGTTGTAGAGTACAGCTTCCCCACCTGCAGACAGTAGTAAAACGTGAGTCTGCGACACAAGTATGTTTGCCTAGGGCGTAAGCTGACTGAGCTGGCATGCCTACAACAAGGTTAATATAGCTAAACAAGAGAGAGAAGAAGAAGACTTGTCTACTCCATAGTGCCTAGTAGTAGTAATGCCTGAAACTCCCACAAATGTTAGAGGCCGAGGAAGTGGGAGGATGCCACAAATGTTATGTACTGTGCTTGCTAGTGCTACTGTGCCACTATGTGTAGAATTAATTTTGTGTCACTGTTTTGCTAAGGGTATTGGTTACAATTGTCTTTTTTCTTTCTTGATATAGCTACTCCTTCCCAACCAAAAGGACCACCAAACAAGAAGGAGTTGGCAGCTATGGCCCGGCGCCGGAAGCTGGAGGCCATCTGCAAAGAATATTGGCGGCTGGTGGTTCTGGCGGAGGAGGAGGCGGCAGGAGCTGCAGCCTCCTCCAATGCCCCGGGCCCGAGCCAGGCCCCCCCAGTGGAACAGCGCCGCGGTCTGGCAGCCACCCGCCATGCTTCATTCAGCAGTGCTGCCCCCCCCTTGGATGCAATTGTAAAGCATTCAAGTGCCACATGTTCCTCCGGGTGGCGCGCCTAGAGGAGCGGATAAAGGTCCTGGAGGGTAACAAGCAAGCCTGCTGCTAGAACTCTGTCGCATTGCCCCTTTTTAATTTTTTTTTTGGTGGATGGGAATTGGGCGTTGTGGAAAAGTTGGGGTTTCTATTTATTATTTATTATGGACTCGAGCCGAGTGGGCATTGGTTGGACTCTTTCTTTATCTTTGGACATTGGTTGGGGTTAGGGAGAGGGGTGGGTCAGGTGTTGTGGGATTTTTATATTAGTTTATTTTGTTAGGGGAATAAATTATTTATACTTAAAGTTTACACACAATGTCAATGTTTTGTGGGGGGAGGGGTTACTCTTTTACTTCACACGGTTTCCTTTGCTGCTGCTGGGCCACAGCCAGTTTTTGATTTAAATAATCTGCCGATAGTGTAACACATGAACAGATAGATGCGGTACCCTCACTTGTGAGTGACTTGTCCTACTAGTACTGTCAGTCTCTCCTCCTAGTCTATGCAGTCTGCAACTGGGCTCGGAACGGAAGGGTGTGGGTGTGTGAATTAATGAATTAATTTCCATATTATTAATTATGCCTCCCTCAAACTTCTTCTCTTACCTGTGATTGATGTTTATTTAAACATAGGCAAGCGATGGCTGCATGGTGATGATGGTTTGGTTTCCCAAGATGCCATGTTGGTGGTGGTAGTAGTAGTAGACACTGGCAGTAGCATTTGCAAAAAAAGAAAATGAGACAGTCAGTCGCCTGAGGGAGACTCGGGAAGGAGTAGTAGAACGAAGTACAGTACACAAGAAGACTGCCAAACAAGAAACCATGATGATAAGCAATGCTAAAGTAAAATAAAACATAATGGTGGAGGGGATAGCCTAGTACAAGTTACAAACTGTAGTTGACTCGACCTATGAAGTGGACAAGCGTAACCTTAAGTGCTGTAAGGATGATGAATCAATGCCGGCAATATTATGATGGATTATGTAACGTTCCTCTGGAAAAAAAATTGACTTGCAAATACTGAGTATGGGTGGGCAAGCAGAAGAAGATCCTCGCCCTGCCTTGAGTTAGTGTTACTTTCACCACATCCGCCCCAGCAAGTGTGTGATCAAATATTGGTGTAAATTAATTTAATTTAGTCACACCTCAATATAAATCACACAGCCCGGGGGAAAAGGGTTAGGGTTTGATGAATGGTTGGGAAGGGGTATTTGATGGAAAGGTTTGACAAAGACAAACACTACACATGGACAACACACAGACGACCATCATAAATCTGTTAAGGGAGAAAAAGAAAATACATGCATGATGATGACTTGATGGTTAATGATGAGTAGTACTAGACTAGTAGTACAGGCAAGGGCAGCAGTATATTATTAATTATTATTATTATGCAATTGCCTTGCCTGTCTGCCCCCAGAGAGACCCAAATTACATACATTTTATGTTCTGTTGTACCGGGCTTCCTTTTAAAGCTAGCAAAGAAAATTAAAAAATTGCTGTGGGGGTCAAATATATAAGCAAACATAATAAACAACAACATACACAGTCGTAAAATGATTGAAGAGAAAAATGAATCAAATGAAATAAAAGAAGACAATACTATAAGTTACTATGTTATGGTCAATTTGGGAGTTGCATCTCTGCATTCCTCTTGGTTCTTCCTTCCATGGATGCTCTGTCCGTCAATCTTGGGTGCCACTGCCTGCCTGGCGGATGCGGATTGGTAAGGTAAGTGTGAGTTGATTTTCCCAGTATAGCACAGGGTAAAGGCTGGCCTGTAAGTGTAGATGAAAAAACAAAAGGGATATTGAAAAATCAAGGAGAAAAGTAAAGTTAAAATGCATAAATTACGGAGGAGTTCAACAAGATCACTTTCAGAGGCGGCATGGCTAAATCATGTCTACTCTGTTTCCAGCATTAACCTACAACAACAGCAGGACAGAGCAGGCCCGCGGCGCCCACCCAACCTCCACGTTGCTTGGATTTTGAGCCAGACAGAGCACACATATACAGCAACATAGCATTTTCCAAATTAAGGGGTCTATTATAATGGCGGGCGGTGGCGATCCGCCCGCCATTATTCACCGCCCACCTCCCATTTCCCCCCGCCATATTAGTATGGCGGGGGGGACACCGGCGGATGGAAAGACCGTCTGCTGGTTTTCCGCCGGTCAAACAGGTGACCGGGCGGAAAAGGGGCTTGATATGGTGGCGGTGTCTGCAAGACACCGCCATCCATATTAAGATGCAGGCGGTGATGTGCCTTTCCATGGTGGAAAGGCATGCGGTGGCTGCATGTGGGGGCCCGTTGCGGGCCCACAGGGTGTTCGGGGTGGGGGTACACATGGGGGGTACCTATGGTACCCCCCCGCATTTGCATGCACAATGTGGCAGGCACCGCGCGGTGCCTGCCACGTTGTGCATGCAAATGCACAACATGCATTTTTTCCATTGCGGCGGGTGCTGCTGAAAGCACCGCCCGCCGCAATGTTAAAAATGCGGGATGCGCCCGCCAGTGTGGCGGGCGCATCCTAATCTTCCCCACGGTACCGCCGCACATATGGCGGGCGGTCCCTTTTTCTGTTAGGATGGTGGGCGGACTTTGTCCGCCCGCCATCATAATGATGCCCTAAGTAACTAAATCAATGCACAGCTGTCAGTCATACCACTACACTCGCCTCCACCACTACACAGACATGTAGGTCTGCTGTGGTTGTTGTTGACTTGTTTACCTTTTAGGCCACTTCATGAAACGCCCCGAGTGGGCCGAGTTATTCCATCAATCATCTCCGATCCTACTGACTGACTGACTGCGACGAGTACAGTATGGTCAAGGTGTCCAACTGTGTAGTGTACCGAGTGAGTCCAGATTCCATATTCAAAAATGCAATGGATCAGCCTGCAGTAGAAGTACAATTTTGTTATTAAACAACAAGAAGGGAAACATTTACTTGAGTCACTATTTGTGTGTAGAATAGATTAAATACTAGTACACTTCATGCACAACAACAACAACACAAACACCAATCACTCAAAGTCAGTGTCCAATGCATGCCATTATCATTACCTGTTCTTAAGGGGCAGTCCCTCTCAGGCTCGGAAAGGAGGATAGCTATAGTCAATTAGTCATGTTCTTTGGAGGGACTCGACAAGGCAGGCACACATTTCTTATACTATTCTCCATCCAATGTCTGGCTTGAGGGAAATTGATTTAGGGTTAGTCAAGAGGAGTGGACTGGAGCAGGACTCGGAGGAGTGGACTTACTTCTTAAATGACTGCACACAGCTGCAACTCGAATCCGGCAATAAAAGAGTAAAACGATGGTGATGGATTTGTTGTGATTTGAACCAGAAAGACAGAGACACACACAAATAATAAAAGTAAATAAGGAAGAAAGAAAAAGTAACAAGTTGAAAGCCTAATTGTCAGGGAAGTAGAGCTCATCCTCAAACACTGGTGGTTCACCCAGAAGTAGGTCATCTAACACACTACTTCCATGACCTCAGTCACTGTCATCATCTTCCTGCTGTGCTACTTCAGGTATGGGGTAATCCGGTGGTATAAAGTGCTGATTCATTTTGATCATGGTTAACCTCTCCACGTTTTTGGGTGAGAGGCTGGTCCTTTTCACTGTTACAATGGCACCAGCAGCACTGAAAACACGCTCAGAAGAGACACTTGCGACAGGGCAAGCCAGATAGTTTATCGCCAGCCTGCTGAGCACTGGCCATTGGCCCCTTTTCCCAAACCAATACACCAATGGGTTTTGATCAATGTAGACCTCTGTTGGGTCATCCAGATAGGCCTGGACCATCCGCTCAATGCTCAGGGGTGCTCCGCTTTGCTCTGCCTCTTTTGCCTTTGCCTCAGCACTGAACCTAACAAACCCTTGCCATACATACCATTCCTGTGCCAATTTTACTGGGGCTGATGATACTGTTCTTGCTGTTGTTGATGTTGTTCTTGGTGTTGTAGGTGGTTTTGACTGCTGTGAGCCAACCGCACTGCCCTCAGGCTCTGAAGTTAAACTTGACGCCGGCTGCTCTGCAGTACTTGTTGTGGGCTGGAGTAGCGGGCCTCTAATTCCCAGCCGTTCTTTTTCTAAGCGACTGGCTTCCGCAGCTATCCAAGTTTTGTACTTGGCAACATCCACTTCTGAAAAAGGAATCAATGTGTTAGTGTTTAGTACTGCTTTGTACCGTGGATCCAGAATTGTGGCAGAAATGTAATGGTTGGATGACACAATGTCTCTTTGCACCCTTTTATTTTCAGATAAGCAAAGGGTTGAGTTCTCCACCAACTCATATGCTTCTTTT
Organism: Calotriton arnoldi; assembly: GCA_963921515.1. Taxonomy (NCBI): domain Eukaryota; kingdom Metazoa; phylum Chordata; class Amphibia; order Caudata; family Salamandridae; genus Calotriton; species Calotriton arnoldi. The sequence continues at coordinate 384,174 of CAWUFW010014823.1, read as the reverse complement.
TTTTCCTCCACACCTGCGTGCATTACAGACACCCCTTCAGCTTTTCCTGTAGCATGTGCAACAATGGGATATCTTGGTCCATAGGTCCATAGTACAGTCCTCCTTGCTGACTTCACGTGGGAAGAGCTCGAAAGGAAGTAGCATCTCTGTCAGGCATTTACCTAGGCCCCATTGGTCCATCTCAATGTTAAATGTTATGTTAAATGTATTTTATATAGCGCAAAATCACCTTCAGGTTTCTAAGCGCTTTTAGAGAGAGTGACCAGAATCACTGACGGCAGCTGGAAACGCAAGGCAGCAAACAGAAATTACACTGTGACTAACGTCTCCCTAAATAGGAGCGTTTTAAGTTGTTTCCTAAATGTGAGGAGGACCGGTTCCCTACGAAGGTGCTCAGGTAGATTATTCCAGATTTGTGGGAGCAAGACAGAAAACGCTCTGCCCCCATTGGATTTGGTAATATATCGGAGAAGGACTAGGCAGCAGGCCTCAGATGATCGCAGTGTCCGGCCAGGAACATATTTCTCCAGGCGTTCTTTTATATATACTGGTGCTTGGCCATAAATTGCTTTGTGGGCAACACAAAGGCCTTTGAATTGAGCTCTCTGTTTGATGGGGAGCCAATGCAATTTATGTAGAAGAGGGGTGGCGCGGGTCCTTCTGGGAAGTCTGAAAATGAGCCTGGCCGCATCATTCTGCACAACCTGCAGTCTCTTGATAAGTTTCTGGGGGAGGCCAATATAAAGGGCATTCCCATAGTCTAGCCTAGAGATAACAGTGGCGGAGACAATTGCCTGTAGTGAGGATGTTGACAGAAGAGGGGCAAGTTTCCGTAGCTGCCTCATTAGTCCTACACAGGTTCCCACCACCGTGGTGACCTGGCTGGACATGGACAGCCCGGAGTCAATTTTTATACCCAGGCTTTTTACAGCCGGGACTGGTACGGGGGCAGTACCCAGTTCCGGTGGCCAAAAGAGGTCACACCAAGGGCTGTTTTTTGTGGAAATGACGAGCACTTCGGTCTTGTCAGGGTTTATTTTCAGAGAATTGGCCGTCATCCAATTCACTGTGAATCTGAGCAGCTTTTGCGCCGATTCCTGGGCCTGACTAGAGTTGCTCATCCGGATGAGGAGTTGGGTATCATCAGCATAATTGAAGACTCGGCAGTCCATGTGAGCCAGGGTCTCCACCAGGGGTTTCAAGTAGATATTAAAGAGGAGCGGGGATAATGCGGAGCCCTGGGGTACGCCACAAGTAAGAGAGCCCTTAGCCGATGTATACTCACCAAACTGAACCCTCTGAGTCCGGTCTGATAGACCATTGATGTGCTAGCCCGCTGATGCCCAGGTCAAAAATACGGGACAGCAGCTTTTTATGGCTGACCATATTGAATGCCGCTGATAGATCTAATAAAATCAGGGCACTCGGTTGTTTGTTGTCAGCCATAATTCTGAGCTTGTCAAGAACAGACAACATCACTAGCTCAGTACTATGATGGGCTCTAAAACCTGCCTGTCATGCTTGGAGTAGCTGGTGATCCTCCAAGTAGTTCGAGAGTGTCCTCTGTACATGTTGTTCTATCACTTTTACCAGGAAGGGGAGCTGGGAGATAGGTCTGTAATTCTTAAGAGTGGAAGCATCCACACCAGGCTTCTTTAGCAGGGGGGTGACCCTAGCTTCTTTTAGGTTGGCCGGTAAGTAGCCAGTTTCCAGGGAGTTGTTTAATAGCATGAGAATCTGTTTTTCCAGCCCTGGAAGGGCCATTTGGAAAATCTTTGGAGGACAGGGGTCTGCCGGGGAGCCCGATTTGGTGCGATTCATTAATAAAAACAGAGATGCTAAATCTATTTTAGGGAAATTTGTGAGTTGTCAACCAGGGGAAGGGGAGGACTGGGTCTGGAAAGAGGAACCAAGGTTGGACGGGGTGTTTGCAATTTCTGAGATCATATCCCTAACTTTCTGAAGAAAGAATGCCTGAAAGACAGTCTATAGGTGCGACCTTAGATTTTTTCTCAGACTTTTGACTTAGTTCTTTCAGAATTATGAACGTCTCTTTCTGTATATTAACTGCCTCTGTAATCCTTCCCTCATAATACTCCGCTTTCCTAGTTATAATGGCTAGTTTGTAGGAGGTGAGAAGGGCTTTGTAGGCAATCAATTCAGCTGAGTCATAACTTTTGCTCCATCGCCTCTCGGCTTGGCGAAGATTTTGTTTCCTTTCCCTCAGAGGTTCATTAAACCATGGGGCCCCCTTTCCTTTGTCTCTGACTTTCTCCTTCCGTTCTGGAGCTACTTTGTCTATGGCTTTGCATAAGTTAGCCGAAAGAGCTTCACTCTCCTGATCAATATTCACTATCGTAGTTCTTAAGGGCGGGAGTGTGAGCAGGGTGGCTACTAGATGGTCTGCACCGATTATTCTACAGTTTCTCACCTTTCTCCACACCGGTGGTGGTTGCAGCGGTTGACTGTCACTCGGGGCCCAACATCTGAGTAGCGAATGATCGGACCAAGCGCAGGGACTAATATCGGTTATGGCCGCCCAAGGCTGCGATGACCACATAAGGTCAAGGGTATGGCCCATTACATGGGTGGGGCTATTGACCAGTTGGTGGAGGTCCATTGATAGTATAGCAGTCTCGAATTGGCTAGCAGATGGCTCTCTTTGTGCTTTATCACAGTGATAGTTAAAATCACCAACTACTAGGAAACGTCTATATCTAGAGCATAAATCAGTGATGAGCTCCAGGAAGAGGTCATTAAAGCTGGGGGTGGTCCGCGGGGGACGACGATATACTACTAAGAGTAGAATGCAAGATGATTTAAAGGAGATTTTGACCCCTAAGATGTCTGCATTGTCACAGATCTCGGCCGTTATCTTAGTGACCATTAAACTTTTTTTTAAAAAGATGGCCACCCCCCCTCCTCTAGTATCCCCTGGTCTGTTCTGCCAGAGGGAGTCAAAGTCCTCCGGAAGAGCTGCAATAATGTCTGGGGCTGACGAGTCCCCTAACCAGGTTTCCGTGAGGGCCAGAATGTCTATATCTCCATCTTGCAGGAGTGAGAAGACTTCAAGGTGGTGTTTCTGTAAGGAGCGTGTGTTGAGAACCGCCACCTTCAGACCTGGTGGATTGGTAAGAGGTGTATTTTCCTGGGCTAGTATGCGCGGGGGCATAGATATAAACTCAGCCCCATTTCTTCTCAGTAAGTCTTCTGCTTGCAGCATGGCTATTGAATTGACATCTAAAACATGGCTACTTGTGGCGAGGGTCCGCAATTCTGTTGCCGAGTAGGTCAGCGGAGGGCCAGGGGTTCTGGCCCCTGGTCCCGGCCGGGCGCGGACGGGCGCAGACGGGCACAGACAGGCTTGCCTTTGGCGCGCCAACGGCGCGTCCGCTCCAGCGCGGCCCTTAAGCAACTTCCCTCCGCCCAGCAACCAATCAGCTCAATGGTCATGCCTTTCACAGTAGCATCCCCTCTTTGCATGACATATTCATTGATTGGTCTGTACTGCTCAAACAGATATTCAAGCATGTAATAAGTTGAGTTCCAACGTGTTGGCACCTCCTGGATGAGTGCTTTAACTGGCACTCTATGCTCACATTGAATGAGCCTCAGCTGCTTCCGGGCTTTAAAAGAATGGCTGAAATGTGTGCAGATTCTTCTGCAGGTGGTCAGTAGGTTGCTGACTCAGTCTTCTTTTTTCAGAAAGTCTTGAACAATAATGTTAATGCAGTGCGCCAAAAACAGGACCCTGAAATAGCCACCATCGTACATGGCCCTAACTATATTACTGCCATTGTCCTTGGCAACAAAACCAATGTTAAGCACTCTTGGGTGCAGCCATTCAAAGACCTTGCTGTTAAACTCTTCCAAAATGTTTGAGGCAGTATGAGATTACTCCATGGCGAACATGGCTACAGTTGCATGTTTCCGAGTGGCTTTAAAAACTCTCAGCAGTGAGAACACCTGCAGATATCTTTTCTCGAACCCCCACAAAAGAGATCCAGTGTGCAGTCATGTCTGTTGTCAGGTGGATAGTGTGAACAGCACTCTACTGCAAAGCTTGTCCAAGCAATTCCAGCACGTCGTGATGTAGTGCTGGAACAGCAACTCTGGCAAAATAGGACCGGCTGGGAACCTTCCATTTTGGGCAGATGGTTGTCACAAATTCAAGAAAACCCACCCCTTCCTCAAAAGAAAAAGGGAGAAGGTCCAGCACTAACATTTTAGCCAGCTTCGCATTGTACAAACGTGCCATTGGGAGGTTGCATTCGTATTGCCCCTCCGACCTAAACATGCTGACAATGGTAGCCTGGATTTTTGTCTTTTCTGGTGCCACTGATGCAGGTGACATCTTCTTGATGCAAGATGTTGTTAGGCTCAACACGTTTCATTGCGGTACTCTCTTGCCTGGGACCCCTTGGTGTCTCAGCCTGACTCTTACTCTTGTGCCACTGCGATGTTGCTGATGCGGATCTGGCCAGTCCACTGGGCTGCTGGGGACAGGGCTTCTTTGTGTACCAGAGTAAATGTCTCCCTCTTGTTCACTTTCCACCGTGATTGGATCTTCTACTCCTTCATCCCCACCAACAACAATGGGTGCAGTTTTTTGGCCATTAAGGTGCGCCTCCCACTGGATCATGTGGTGTTTTTTCAGATGGGTTGTTTGGCCTCCGGTACCATAGTTTGTACCAAGCTTACCCCGACTAACACCTAGTCCACAAATAGAGCATATCGCAATGTTCACCTCCTTCCTGCTAACCGAAAAGAAGTCCAAACTGGGGAGCTGAACTTTCTGGAGCTGCTGGTGTCACTTCCAATGCCGGATGAACTGGTAGGTGGGCATGGAAATTGACTCTCTGCAGGACCTACTTCTACTGCGGTGGTTGTGCTGGATGTAGGTCGCAGCCGGGCCTTTGAAAATGCAAATATGGAAGCTGGAGGTGGTGTTGATGTTATCTGTGTTGGTGGTATCCGTGCCACATCCCTCACAGCAATTTGAGATGGGGTAATGTCGGTCTCCACTGGTGCGGGACTAATGTCCATGATGACTGGCTCGTCATCATCATCATCCTCCTCTTCTACATCTACCTCCATAACTCTAAGGCTTTCTGGAACCTTCCTTTTCCCTAGCCTTGTCTCATGGCATGTCTCACTCTCAGACTGAGGTGGTGGGATCCAAGTGGCGTCTTGATCATCAGAAGGGGGGCTTGCAGAAGAACTCGATGGACTAACCCTCCTTTTCCTTGCTGGGGATCTGGAAGACAATGGATCTTCTGAAAGAGTGGCTTGCTCTTCTTCTTCCTCTGAAGGAAGCTCGATTTCCTGAACTGCCCCTACTTCAGGAGGAACAACTACTATTGTGGGCGGTGGTTGCAGCTGTTGTTGTCCACTTATCTGAGTTTCCTGCATTGATTGGGTACTACTTTGCGATAACGATAAATCAATTTCAACATTACTGCTCATTGGCGTTGTCGTGATTAGACTGGCTGCCTCTGTGACAGACATGGGCTTGGGCTTAGGTTGGTGGGGTGGGGTGGGTCCACTGATGCGGGGGTGCTGCTCTCAGCTTCCTCCCCGGACACCGCTGCTGCAGGCGCAATTTTTTGTTTCCCAAAAAAGATCTTGGGCGGCACACCAGTCTTGGTAAGTGGCAGTTCCTTCTTCTCACTGGCAACTTTCTTGGTACTGGAGGACCTGGTACCTTTCTTTGGGGCCATCTTCTTCAGATGTCAGCAGCATGCAGTGGCACAAGTTGAGAGACGTCTGTGGTCACACGTCACGTGACGTCGTGCGCAGCAGGACTTCTGTCTGGCAGTACAATGGGTGATGATGACGCCTCCTCCTCTTTTGTGCACCTAAAAGCAAAGAAGCAAGAAGAACATCAGTGAAACGTGGCATTTATTGTTGTGGTTCAATTACTACTAGTACAATTTACAAACAAGCTAATATAATATATAACTTAGTGTGTGGTCACACTTGCTAGTGTTATTATTAATATTATTACATTTTATTAACTCAGTTATTAAACAAACATAACAACAGTGTAGCCATTTGTGAGACTTTGAAAACAAGGGCTTTCATGGTGTACTGTGTACACTCAGGAAGGATAGGAAAGAAGAAGAACAAAAACAAAAATATAAATGTAATGGATGGAACCTGTTTGGCATTGCGCATCACAAGGGATGCAGCATTCAGGGAGCTGCAGCTGGCAATGTGGATGGAAGCAGTAAGCCAAGAGGAACAAAGGAAAGACATGGAGGCCTATGGGCTGGCAAAAGCAGCACACTAACTACCACCAAAAAATGGCCACCAGCCACATGGTCACTCACAACAAGCAGGAGGCATGGAAAACAATGAACTCAAGCAGGCCATATGGCCAGACAAAGGAGGCATGCTAAACAACACAGCTTTAATGCGACAATGCAAAAACGAAAATCCACAGGGCTAAAAAAGGTTTTCAAGTTACACAACAACCACACCACAGACATCCAACAGAGGCATTTATTTAACACACACGAAAAAAGTGAAATACCCCAAAAAAAACATTTTGCAATTCAATCCAATGCCATCCATGACCTAAATGATGTTTAAATTCGACAGACACCACAAAAACAGTTGCTTCATGCACCCTAATGGGTAGCTCTGGGCCTATTGGTTGGAAAACCCATTGGCAGACTAGGCCACATAGTGAATCAATTCAAATCAATAATATTGCAAATGTATTATAAAATGTAGTGAGCTGTGGTGCATTGCTGGGTAAAAGAAGAAACAATTGCATGCAAATCAACAACAAGGCATGGGCGCCACAAAGAAGGCTTGCAGGCCTAATGCAGAAGCACACTGGCTGCCTTCACAAAATGGCCGCCAGCCACATGGCCAGGCCACCACCACAACAACAAGAAAGGGAAGACAGACAATGCATGCCTATGGCAAAAGCACACTGACTGCCTTCACAAAATGGCCGCCAGCCACATGGACAGGCCACAACAACAAGAAAGGGAAGACAGACAATGCAGGCCTATGGCAAAAGCCCACTGGATGCCTTCACAAAATGGCCCCCAGCCACATGGCCAGGCCACAACAACAAGAAAGGGAAGACAGACAATGCAGGCCTATGGCAAAAGCACATTGGATGTTTTCACAAAATGGCCGCCAGCCACATGACCAGGCCACAACAACAACAAGAAGTAAGCCAAGAGGAACAAAGGAAAGACATGCAGGCCTATGGAAAAAGCAGCACACTAACTACCGCCACAAAATGGCCACCAGCCACATGGTCACTCACAACAAGCAGGAGGCCTGGAAAACAATAAACTCAAGCAGGCCATATGGCCAGACAAAGGAGGCAAGCTAAACAACACAGCTTTAATGCAACAATGCAAAGACGAAAATCCGCAGGGACAAAAAAAGGTTTGCAAGTTACACAACAACCACACCACACACATCCAACAAAGGCATTTTTATTTAACACACACAAAAAAAGTGAAATACCCCAAAAAAACATTTTGCAATTCTATCCAATGCCATCCATGCCCTAAATGATGTTTAAATTCAACAGACACCACTGAAACAGTTGTTTTATGCGCCCAGGAGTAGCTCTGGGCCTACTGGCTGAAAGGCCTATAGTATTGGCGGACTACTGGGCTAGAGAATTAAATAAATATTGCAAATTAATTAATTTCAAAAGTTGGAGAAAATGCAGTGAACTGTGCAACATGTTTCCTTTATAAAAGATGAAAAATTACTTACAAAGAAACAACCAGGCTCCTACTGAACTACAGGCCACCCACCACAATAAATTGAAAAAAAAGAGGGAAAATACAAACAAAATGTAGGTGCAATGCCCCAATCAAACAAACAACACCAATTTTCCAACTTACTTGTTAAATCTCAGATTCAAAAGTCCTCAAATCCAATGATATATGATGCAGCAGCAACAAAGAGTGATCCTTCCAGCTCCAAATCTAAATGAAAAGTGAACAGCAGATGGAAAAAGCGCTGGGAGGAGCCAGCTGGACAGGAACTGTAAGTTGGAGACTCTGGGGCACTTCCTTCCTCATAAAAAAAAATGTACAAAGAGATAAAGGACTCCTTGCACAAAAAAGTACAGCCAAATGTCAATCTGAGGAGTTTTTTTAATCCTAAACACCATTTCGAGAAGGTTTTGATGCTGTTCGAGAGAGATTCTTCTCCAGATTGCAAATTCTGCGTGTTCAGGATCGTGAGCTTCGCAAAACTTCCACCGGAAGTCCGATGGCGCGCCCGAATGACGTGTTCGCGATCGCACACTCTCGGGGGAATGTGCAGCCGGCTACCAATTTTCGTGGTGCTCGCAAACAGATGGGAAATCTCGTTGGCGAGCGCAGGCATCCCGGTAAGTCGCTCCCGCATGCGTGAAAACGCATTTTGAGACCGCGAACACAAAAAAAACTCCGCTCCACTGCGGAGCACGGAGTTTTCGGTAGCTCTGCGTTCTACGCGGAACGCAGAGTTGCCAAAAATCCGCAAACTCCACGAGCGGAGCGGATTTTACGACCAGGGATAATGTGGAGCAGCTCTCGCACGTTGTGATGTAATATACTGTAATGACGAACAGGACAATATGTCTGTATAGGCTGACTATTTCTTTGTAAAGTGTATGCACTTCCCCTACTGGGAGTGTGTCTATCTCAGGATGTGGAGTGTATGCCGCTAAGACCAGCCACGTCGCTCCTCCTATGGTGAGCGGACCGAGTCTTACGACTGAAGTTGTGTGTTTTAGGGCGCTTTTAAACCAGTTTTTATGTTGCTGGTAAGTTAACGGGACTTCAATGTCCCCATACGGGATGTATTCTTCCAGTGGATCCACTTCAATGTACTCGTGAAATAATAGTGTGTGTGGATCTGCAGGTAGGAATTTCACCCAGGAATAGAATACCTCTGATCCGAACATCTTGTGTGCCTCAATCACAAAGGTAATATGGCCACCGGTTGCAGGTAATCCATGTTCTAAAATTTCAGAGTCACTGCCTGTCTGCAGTTCTCCGTAATGTTAAGAGCTTTAGCAATCTCATCTCCTTACTCGCTTCCACCGCCATTTGCGGTTTCAGTCATTTTTAAAAAGAGAAGAAAGTAAAGGTTTTTAAGAGGTGGGAACCTTTGATCCTTACAGGCTTGTTTAAAACCTTCAGCCAATACACAGGGTGTGCCTGCTCAGCTGAGGCTGATTAACCTTCCCACTTCTGACGTCTCTGGAAAATGTGAGTAGGATTGTCTGAGAAAGCACAGCTGAACTACTCAGATTTTACTGTTCATATAAGAACCTAACCAACGTTGGCGGCGCCATGTCGTGTGGTTCCTAGGACCCCCCAGGACCTGCGCGTTTTGGATGACCTAAACTGAGGGCTTGGTGTGCAGACAGACTCTGGACATCCCCACAGGAGGAGTCAGCCGTTAGACCAGCTAGCTCTACGGTGCCGCTACCACCCCCCTGTATTCTACAGTGGTGTATGTAGTTTCTGGCAACCATTGAACATGACAACCCTGATTTCTCAGGTATCGTGGAAACAATACGGTATCTTTCACTCAATCACTCGTGCTTGCTTTTCTCAGAATACTCAGAATGACGATTGGAATGGTTTCAATAATTATTTATTGGTCAATCGTCAGTCTAGTATGAAACATGTTAGCTGCGACAATCAAAAGACAGGAGCAGACAAATGTAATCGCTAGTACCAATATCGTAAAAAGTAGATACATTTCTACCATAGTGCTAATAAGACGAATAAAAACACATTATATAAAACAATAGCATTGGCGTACTCCTACAATGCGTAGCCTACCTAACTGTGCCTAGCCTAGATGTGTAGGTGAAGCATCTATGTGTAAGTGCTAGGATATGTCCTAATGGAACCTAATGGAGCCAAGAATTCCCCGGGGAAGTACTAACCCCTCACCTGATGGTACTGAATGAAGGACCCCGTTTCTGCGTCGAGGATGGCACCCCGCAAGGGATGTCAGGTCTCTGCCTGTCGAAGGGTCAGCCTGCAGAGTCTCGGTCTAGCCTGGAAATGAAATGAAATACCAGCATTTGAAATACCAGCATTTGAAGGAATGCTCCTCTATACTGTAAGGGGGAGTGAGGGTCTTTTATACTAAAGTGGTCACTCCATGGATGAAAAAAAGTGGTGAACCTTATACAGAATAAATATACCGTGCCTGGGGACATGTTTATGTACATCAGGTACAGGGATTAAGACATGGTAACAAGAGCCTGATGTCGGAGAGACAGAAGTAAGCTACTAGGTAAAAGGTCCCCTGTGGGAGACTGTTATGTCGTGTGGATGGGACAAAATGTATGTAATCGGTATGTACATGACTTACCCAGCAAAATTATCAGATAGTTCACTTTACAAAATCCTCTAAATTTACAGTCAGAGAAAATAATAAACACCAATCTTCATGTTAAAGGAATAAGCAGCACTTTCTCTGAAGACATAGCCTGATATTTGACCTGGGTCTTTGAACTCACAGCAAATGTGGCAAGATAAAAACAAAATGTAAAGGCATCTTTATTTCTCATTCAGCTTCTGATCTTTATCATTATTATTTTGGGGATGATGCAGTACCCCCATCACTCCTACTTCCAGTGCCTATGTCTGACCCACACCAGCATGACAGACCTAATCTATTGGTGATTCAGGTAAATTGAGGGTAGAGCGGAGATTGCTTTCAGTGGCCAGGGACTGAAAAGTGAAAACAAAAGGGGCTTACTGCTGCCTCATATTATTCATCACCAGCAGCAAGAGCGCCACATTTCTTTCGGACTAGTGCACTGTTCTAGCAAAGGGCAGCTCTGCTGTTCAGGAAGAGCACAATGTACAGGATAAAAAAGAGAGGTCAGAGATTGTAATAGTTGTAATTGTAGATGAAGAAAGTGCACCTATGGAGTGGCATAGAAAAAGTAATCAACAATGGTGTACTGTTAAGTAGAAAAAAAGTATATTCTCTTTTGTTACCTTTTATTGCCATGCCCCTTACACTGGTCCAGGACCAATTCCTAAGTAATTTATCAGGTGGTTAATTTTTTGCCTGAGTATCCACATTCTGCCTTTCCCTTTGCTTGTTGTATTCATGCAGATGGAAAGTGAGCGGTTAACATTTCCATCACAATAATGACCCTCCCCAAATAAGCTGATGAAGAAAGTCAAAGTATGTAGAGGGATCGTCCAAATATGAACTGTAGACTGAAATCAATGTCATAAAATTATACCTTGACGATGGTCCAGTGCCCAAACCAGTGCTCAATTTGAGCTGGTGGTGCCCACTAACATAACTGTTTTGGACTTGCACTTATTTTTCTGCATCAGTCATTTACTGGGAGAAAGATTAGGAAAAACAAACACAGTGGAATGACGACAAAGAGAAAGACTTAAAAATCATCACAAAGGGAGAAAGCAAGATTCTGGAGGACTGTCTGGTAGTGGATTTTAGAGGCATGGTGTGAATTTGAGACTATACACCTTGCTACTTCTGCCAAATGACTGTGTGTAGTAGCTGCTCTTTGAGTAGTTTCTTTACATAGGTAAATAAATTTAGGTCTTTCATATTGATCCAAATGATCTAAGTCTAAGCACCCTCTAATTAATTCCACTAGATCAATTTTTGGTTTTGGCATATCCAGAGTTTTGTCCTTTTTGATTTCTACCTCTTTCGAAGGTTCTGTAGCCTCTGAACCTTCTTTCCTTAGTCAATTCCTCAATCCAAGCTGGTAATCCTCCATCTCCACTTCCAGGTAATTCATTACAGCCTATTGGAGCCGTATAGATCAAAGTCTCTCCTCCATCTATTAAAGCTTGTAAATTCTGTTGAGACCTCCACAGTACTAACTGTGTATTTTGAGTTGCCCGCAAATCAACCACTGGAATTGTTGTGACCTCCAGGCTTCTCTCAAATTGAGGTGGTGCATTAGGTATCACTGAGGATACAACGGGACCAGAGCTATTGGTCGTCACATAATGGTCGGAGCAAGTTGCGAAACCTGTAAAGGTCGTTCAATAAAATTAGGATCAGGAAGTACTGGAGCAGTAGCCACAGTCTGACTAGCGCTAACACTTATTTCTCCCAGATCTTTATAGGTTACAGGAGGTGGTCGGGATGACAGTATTTCCTCTAGTTTATCTCCTCCTGAATCAGTATCGGAATCCTCCCCTTCACGCTTCCTTGCATCCTTATCCTGCTTCTTAATCCCTGATGTAAATACTGGATACAGTCTGGTTCCCTCAATAATTAATTTCCTCCACCTGCACTGTTCTTTGTCCCATTGAGCATTTGCATAATTTTTCATTGCCCTACCTGCTCTCCTCTGATATTGTTCCTTTTCCTTCTCCTTCGCAACATTTTCCCAAATCTGTAAGGCTTCATATTGCATGGGTCGAGGTGGTGGCTTCATTTCCTACAATTTTCCTCTCAAATGATCTAGAATCCTGGTATTAAAAGTTCCAAATCAGGAAGACCCAATGCACCCTCATCTTCTGTAATTGTCATTGATTGTTTTAGCTACAAAAATGTATTTAAACCATAATCTGTAGTCATTATGTAAGCTGAAGTACCCTCAGGAGGTGATTCCGCACCTTTCCAAACAGGAATAGTAACATCCCCCTTCACAAGTTTCTTAAAATCCTTGAAACATTTTATTTTTATTGACCCAATTTATTAATTTGTCTTATGAACCCAAAGGTTTTGGCTTTGTTCCGTATTCGTCAGAATTCTCAATTGCCAATCAAATAACAGCTTACATTTTTATAACTCCTTTATCCAATACACCAATAGGGCTCATATCAACAATATATAACATGCAGAGTGGCTCAGACACCAATCAACCAATAACAGCGCAAAACACACCAACCAACCAGTCTCACTGTGAAACAGTATGACATAAACCTCTCACTCCTTGCAGCATTCATCCTCCTTTACAATTTATTTCTTCTTCACTATTCTAAACACTTTATCTGACCAATCTTGTTTCCTCAATTCTTTTCTCGAAGGAAAAAGTTCAGATTTACATTCATTCAATTTACACTTGCATGTGACTTTTCGACCAGCAAAAATACACACCAATGCAGCTTCACACTAATGCACAATAAGGTTTCACCAACATTAACAAAGTTAAGCAATCACCAACATTTGTACCTATAGTTATAGATGGAAGTTAGGATACCGCACACTCCATATCTACTGATCTGTTTATAAAAACAAGATTAATATTCTGGGATCTTTCGGCTCCTTGGAGCCTGAAAACAACGTCATCACTTCAACAACTTCTTATAATAATCGACTTATGTAAAAAGAAAACACATTCACTCTACTCTCACAACCCCAACATCATTCTCCCTATTGATACTCACAACTCCAAATCGCAACCGCCAAAATTCTAACTGCTCGTCACCCCATTTGGATTTGGGTACTGGAAACTGGAATCATGAATCAGGAATTATGTAAATATTGATGGGTACTAATCTTAAACTCTATCCTGGGTACAAAACCATCAATTCTGCTACCTGAAACTGCGGGAGCCCAAGGACTCACCAAGATGGTTCAATTTTAGTATACACTCACTTACAATCTTGCCGTAGAGAATCCTTGTGGCTCCGGAGAGGTCGACGGACCTTTTCCACCATAGGAAAATTAGAGCTTTCCCAAATCAATTCAAAACATCAATGACATTTAGAATTTGCGATCAGTCAATGATGAGAGGTTGGTAGAAGTTTCAAAACCTTTATTTATCATAAGGTTAGAATATCTAAATCGCTTTATTTAGAATAGTAGGTTTACAGTAATATAAAATAGATTTGATTAGAAGTCCGTATTGGAAAAATTCACAGTGTTCCGTAAAGTAGCCCGGTAAGCTAACCAAAGGACCAATTCAAAATAGAACCCATGAAGAGTTCCTCTGGAGAAGAGCGAACTAGAAAAATGAACTTCTCATAAAGAGTAGTTCTGGAAATTCAGCCGAGTTCCCTACAGCTGCAGTAACAACTGTAAATAAAGTGCGATCCTTGCAGTAGCTTTGATCACCAAAATCCAAAAGTTGTCATCTCAGGAAAATAGCTAAGAAATCAACTCTCCATAAGGAAGAGTCTCAAGACAAGGAGAGGTCCAGCGGCAATACCACTGGAATGATGGGTAAGGTAATAGGAAAAATGGAAGTTGAAGTGAAATGTGAGAATTAATGATGGGAAATCGTGCTAACTACTTAGGAACACTCATTAATATAGATTCATACTTTCATAACAATTCAGTAGACGTCCTCTGTCAATAACTAATAAGAATAGTTCACAAGATGATGTCGTCGGTCTTACGATGCATCTTCTTCCGATTCCCACAGTCTGCACCCTCGTTGCCATTAGTCGATAGTATTGTTGCAGTAATTGTTACATGAGGGAAGGTTCTCATGAGAACCCTCTTACCTAAGCTAAAGGATGCTCTATAAGCTCGATGCATGAACAAAAGCTAGGCAGTAATATGTAAGCATCTGTCAATGTTATTCGGAAACATCATTTCTAAAGTCTCGAAGTCATAATTTAGAATAAACAGTTTTAGTGAACTCTTTGGGGCATATTAGCAAGCCATTTATTGCCGCGTTAGCGGCACTTTCGTGCCACTAACGCGTTTTTTTTTAACGCCCTATTACCAAGCTGGCGCTAACAAGCGTTAGCGACAGCTTTCGGGCGATAGCAGCCGGTCTATTTATCGCCTTGCATGCCAGCGATAGTTATCGCTAATGACACGCAAAGTAGGCGTTCCTTCTCGAAATTTCTGGAAAACTGTCGCTAACACCACATCGCACTATTAGCAATGATGTCCCGGACCCGCGAAGCGATAAAAAAAGTCGCGCTAAGGCCCGTTAGCTGCTGGAACTTAAGACCAGAAAAAAGCTGGTCTAAAAATGGTGATAAAGGGAGGTATATAAGGGAGACTAGCTCAGAGCCCCATCTGAAGACCCACTGATGCCATGGAGGTACTAATCATTCAGCTTGGAGCACCACGAAGGCAACAACCATCACCGCCACTGCCACCTCCCCCAGGACGACCACCAAGGCAGCGCCGAAGAAGTCAGCGGGCCTTGCGCAGACGTCTCAGCCTCGCAGACCTAACTCCAGAGGATGTCATTGCCCACTACAGGCTCAAAAGGACATCCATCCAACACATCCTGAACCTGATAGCCCACAGGCTGATGCCACCAACACAGCGGAGAACCAACATCCCTCTGCAGACAAAGCTGCTGGCTGTGCTGCACATGTTGGCCTCTGGGACCTTTCAACCAACAACGGCAAGAGTCGGAGGAGTTTCACAGGCAGCCTTTTCAATCTTCCTCCCGACTGTCTTGGATGGCATACTCAGCCTGATACCCCAGCACCTTCACTTCCCCAACACTGTGCAGGAACAGATTGAGACCAAGCAAGGCTTGCACGCCATAGCCGGATTCCCGCAGGTGTTGGGGGCAATTTACTGCACACTTGTCCCCCATGTTGCAACTTCCAGCAATCCTTCCTGGAAGCCCAGTCTGGTGTGTGGGCATATTGTTGAGGGAGATTATGAGCTTGGTGTCCTTGTAGGTGGTGATGTTTAATGGTAACCTCAATGTTGCACCAGTTCTTCTCCATGTGTCAGCAGATGCATCTGCCAACTTTGAGGTTGTTGGTGACCGAGGTGACATTTATTGCACGCTGTATGTTGGAGTTGCATAGTGGGGCAAGTGTGCATGCGCAGTTGGAGATACATGTCTGGAAATTGCGGTCTAGCGCTATTGGTGTCGATTGCAGCGTTGTGGGTGTTGCTGTTGATGGTAGTGTGTAGCATCTCCTCGGTGACTCAGCTCCACTAACTTTGTGTGGTCCCGGATGTGGTTTAGGGTGGCTTGGGATTGACCGACGAGGAAGTGTATGCATTGGTGGTCACTACATGTGCGTTTAGTGGGGTTGATGAAGTGGACGAAGTTCACACATGCGAAGAAGGGGTCAAAGGTGTGCCCTGCCTTGTGGCTCAGTGTGGTGAAGATTTGGGACAGTCTGATGTCAGCAAACATTTCCCAGAGTGTAATGGATTTTGAGTAGTCGTGGTATGTGAGTTGGAGGCTCTGCTCAGGAATGAGTACGTAGTCCAGGGAGTGGACGGCGTGGCGTCTGATGATGTCGATGGTGTGGGTGAAGCGTTCCTGCCCTCAGTGGGCCCTGCAGGCGAGGGGGCTGATGAGTGTTGCTTTGTGGCAGGTCTGGATATGAAACTGCATGTGTTGTGCGGTGGGGCAGGTCTGGCAGCAGAACTGAACGTGAGCCGTGTCTGGTGTGGCCTATTGGCAGTTAAACGTTCTCATGGCGTTGACTGCAAGGAGGGTGGATGAGTGCTATCGCTAGATGGTAGGAGAGCCAGGGTGCCTGCTGGTGTTCGTGTTAGGCCTGCGGATATGCGCAGATGGCCTTAACATTGTTGCACAGTAGGAGTGCCAGTGATGCAACCGCGCAGCGCACACAATCAAATCAGCTCGGGGGAGGGAGGATCAACTGTGAGGCAATGTAATTAGCATTGATGCTGGTAAATAGTCAGAAGCGACACTTGGCTAACATGAACTCCAAAATAGCACTAATCACACACCACAAAACTATCAACACTACCAACACAGCATGCATAACCACTAATGGACACATCTCTCCATCACATGTTACAGGTGATCAAGGATATGCACTCTGCCCGTGGATGATGACACCCCTCTGAAACCCCACCACCCAGGCCCAGAGGCAGTATAATGCGGCCCACAGACGCACCCGGTCCATTGTGGAGCGAACATTTGGCATGCTAAAGTCACGTTTTCGTTGCCTGGACATCACAGGTGGCAGACTGCTGTACAGCCCTGAAATGGTGAACAAAATCATCATAGCATGTTGTGTATTGCACAATATATGTGTGCGCACCAATGCCCCATGGATCCAAGTGCCTGCTGCACCGAACGATGACCAGGATGATGATGAAGATGAGGCAGGTGGAGCACACCCCACAGTTAATGCAGCAGGAACTGCCCGAAGGAACCGAATAATAAACAATTTCTTCACCTGAGCACGTCACATTGTGACAGTCCTTATCAAATGTATATCAGTGCAAAATGACCCCAATCACAGTTTGTGCCAATAAAAAACACAACACACATACCCTGTCTGCATGTTACTCTCCTGCATAAGTACAGCACACTGAAAAGTGTACGTTGCACAATAAGTGCAAATAATATCACAATAGTCAAATCATGGTGGGTATGTCTCCTCAGTACAGAGATGCTTTTTAGTGTGTCAATAGTGCAAAAGTAGAGTTTTCATGGTGTAAATTGTGGTACTAAATTCAATTATTTTGCGTGTCATGTGTAAATCATGAATTATAGGGTGTCCTTTGTGCTAAATTAATAATAGTAGGGTGTCATTTGTGGTAAATAATTATTTGAGTGTGTCCGTTGTGTCAAATAATTAAATTTAGGGTGTGAAATGGGGCAAAAGATGAAAAATGGGTGTGAAATGGGGTAAAAGATGAAAAATGGGCGTGAAATGGGGTAAAAGATTAAAAATGGGCGTGAAATGGGGTAAAAGATGAAAAATGGGTGTGAAATGAGGTAAAAGATGCTATTTAGGGTGTCATCTGGGGTGAAATATTACATTTAGGGTGTCATTTGTGTTCTAAACAAGCTTTTCATGGTGTTATTGGGCTCTGAAATGAATTTTGCTCTAAGACTGTACATCTGTGTATGAACTTGCTCTTAGCGTGAAGATCTGACCGCTAAATCGATAACGCAATGCTTATTTCATACGCTCGATGGAAAATACAATGCTAAACACATTGTACAATACAAAATATTACTCATGAGCCTATTTGCGTGCAGATTTTCACCGCTTTGTTAAAAACGGGCCGCAAACACACAGGAAGTGATGTCTGCATGCTTCCTGTCTACTGGAGGAGTGTTATGCACTTTCACTTTCTCTTTTGAGCACATTGCTGGTGATTGTGGAGAGTGTTGGAGGTGTTTGGTGGTGTGTGCTGCAGTTTTGAGATTTGGAGAGTGTTGCTGTGTCCTGTGTCCTGTTGGTAGTGTCTGTGAAGTGTTGTGTACTGGTTTTTACGTGTTTTCTTGTCTCCTGTCCTCAATCTTGTCCGGTGTTTGTCTTGGGGCAGTTAACTTTCTTTGTTGCTGTTGGGGATACTATTGAGGGTTCATTTCTTTTTGCAGTGGGGTCACAGGTGTGCAGGGAGATGCCGGCTGTGGGCAGGGAGGGCAGGATGTCTGAGGGGGCTTAGGGGGCTTCCTGTGGATGGTCAAATTCTACCTGCCCTTGATGTTGGAGAGGGGAGGCCGTATCCTTGCAGGATACAATGTAAGTGTGCGGAAGCTGAAGTGGGAGCGTGTGCGGGTGCAGATGCTCCGGTGCTTTGGAGTGGACCGTACCGTGCGCCAGTGGAAGCACCACTGGCAGGATCTGCTGGCCCGTGAAGCTGACCTCCTGGACTACATGGGAGTCATGACTGACCTACAGGGTGGTAAGTACAAACTCCACATTTAATCGTGAATACTGTAACGAAATAAAAATATGCCGTGTATGACACTGGTGTCCAAGTGAAAAAAGGTTGCTGAGTGAGGTGGGAGACGTAATGCGTTCACGCCTAATGTTGGCACATCCGAGACACAACACTGCATCATATTGACAAGCATAGGGTGCTAGTTTGTGTTACCCACTGCGCTGGAGCAACACTTAGCACTGTAGTGCCAAAGCTGGCACACTTGCGCAAAAACTGCGTGCAGGATAAAGATTGTTTGTGTACAGGAAGGGTGACTGTACATGAACAATCCAAGGCATTGTTTATGGGAGCTGTAAAATGCTGTCCTCATAAATTGTGGTACGTTAGCTACGCTGGCCTTGTACATAGTTACTGTGTGACAATGTATTTGATAGGAACAAATGCTCAAAGGAAATAGGACATCTCCAGATTGTCATACACCAACAACATCTGTGAAACTGCCTTGTGTGATCTGCAGCGATGCAATCGTACACAGAGCATGTATAACATCATGTTGCATGTAGAAATGGGGCCTTGTGAATGTGTCACACAACTATTATGTGCATGTTAGCTAGCATTATTGTCTTGTTTGTCCCGACTCAGCATTCACAGGTCTGGTGTGAATGGCAGTCAAAGTGGACCCAATCATGTAGCCAACATGAAACGCTACACTACAGTTACGTAGCATTTTCAGTTATGGTGATGATTTGTATGAGGAATATGACACATATGATTTAACGTCTGATACCAACACATATTTATTTTGTTGTCTCACAGATGGTCGGCCACCAATAACACAGGGGGACATCGACAGCTTCGAGGACCCACACGCCACTGGTGAGTTTGGACATCATATATTGGCATAGTGCGGTGTCATGGATGTCTGGGTCAAATGATGAACGATGTAGTATGCAGTATGGGTGTGTATCACATGTCCCTTGCCTACAGTGTGATGATGTATTGTGGAAGTCAGAAGTGTGTACAAATCGGTAAGTGAAGGTGGAGCAATGCATTTGTCTCACTGCTGTAACTTTGGCCATCCCCAGTCAGTGATACACATTGGAATTAAGGTGCATATCATCAAGCCCCTATCGCCACCACAACGTCACTTTCAGTGACGTTGTGTTGGCGATAGGGGCCTCGCATTATTACCGAGGCAGCGTTAAGCCACTTCACGTGTATTAACGCTGCCTTGTTAATAAGGCACCCTTTCACGCTGTGTTTAGCGTGAAAGGGGCATGCAGTGGGTGTTGCGGTGGGCGTTCCACTGCAACACCCATTGTATTTGACGCTGCCACCTATTAACAAGGGCGGCGTTGATAGGTGGCAGCGCACAATTTAACACCAGTGAAATCCTGGTCTTAATTTGGCGAAACGAGGATGAATGCTTTTTCTCATCGTTTTTGCTTTTTCCATGTGTGCTGCCTTGTGCAGCACACATGGAAAAAGCAAAATGACATGGTTTGTATATGTACAGGAAGGTGGCCCTTCCTGTACATACATAAACATTTTTTAATATTCCATATTGTAACTTTCCTGTGTGCTGCACGAAGCAGCACACATGAAAGTTACAACATGGTATTCTAGGATTGATTATGTGCAGGAAGGGGCACCTTCCTGTACATAAACAACCCCCCCCTGCACACACACACCCTTGCACTCTGGTGTAAGGGTGCCTGCGTTGGCGCTAAGTTGTGAAACTTAGCGCCATCGCAGGGGGAAACGCAATTCTGCACCATATCCTTGATAATATGGTGCAGCCTTGCGTTTCTGAAGTGGCGGAGAGAGGCGTTGAGCCAAGAAGGCTAACGCCTCTCTCCGCCACTTCCTTGTCAATATGCCCCTAGGTCTATGGGTTCTGTCACCACAGCACATGCATGTGGATTACTGAGCGCACTGATAGGAGAGGAGACATGTAAGTGGGGTTGCTGATGACTATCAGATGACATGGAATGCATGTACATCCTTGACTGAGATGACTGTGCAAGTGTGCCCAATGATGCACAAGGAGGCAGTGCTTTTCAGTCCGTAAGTGCTCAGACACAGGTCGGCACTGTGAATTTGTAGGTATGCTGCATACCAGCTTCACAGAAGTGGCAGTGCGTATCTTTGAGCCAAGCATATCAATGGCACGTTCCCCAAACACATAGCAAACATGGCCCTATGAATCTCATTGGCATGTTTGGCCACTGCAATGGTGTTGTCAAGCTGTCTCCTTGGGGTCATTTCCTGATTGACTCTGGATCAGGTGTACGAACTCCTCTGTCCCAATTGGTGACATTACTCCGCACGCATTTACCCCGCATGCTTTAGCTCTGCATTCATTGCTGTGCCATATATTTTACAATGCAGGGCTCTACAACGCTATCTGTGAGAAAGCATTACCCATAACAACACTATAACCATCATGACTCCAGGGTGCCGTTACAATGGGGAATGCATTGTGACAGTTTGCGTTGTAAAGGCCTGCGTAATTTGATTTACTACGGAGTGAGATTAGCGGATACAAGACATGCATGAGTGACAATTTAGAGGAAACAATGTTTCCCCCTCGCATATTGTGCAGTAGTGGTGGAGAGCAGGACAGCGCCTCATGTATAAGTCAGCGTTCAGCCACACAACGGGTTTCCATGTGTGCTGCATGATACAGCATAGTTGAAAGTGTGAGTAGGGCTGTCCCAGGATTGCTCCTGTGCAGGTAGGGTAACCTTCCAAAACATTAACAAGCCCCCCTGCACACAGACACCCTTGCACTCTTGTGCAAGAGTGCCTGTGTTGGCGCTGACTTGATGAACTGCACACAGTTGCTGGGGGACACACAGGGCTGCACATGAGCATTGTACATATGATGCAGCACTGTGTCACAGGAGAGGATGAGGGTGGTGCTACACACGGAGGGCTAATGCCTCCCTCCTCCGATTCCTTGTACATGTCAGCCTCAGTCAGGGTATGTCATGGCACCATCATTTGACACTGTCATTCTCATTTGGTTGTGACAGTACATGTCCCATGCCATGCACTGTCCTGTCAGTCTCCCCAGCATGTAGTCACTGATCCAGGATTCAACATTTCGTTGTCCAGGTCACTCTCTGACTTCACATAGTTACGCTGGAGTGTAGGCTCCCATATTGAAGTGATCTTGTATTACAGATTTGAATGGAGAACATTGACATAGTCTAAAGGACTCAAAATTGCCATTGTTGATATTTTACAGACAACATGACGCCAGATGAACAACATGCGTTCCAGGTGAGGAAGGACCGCTTCAAGCATGTCAAGAAGGTGGCAAAAGGGTAACGCAACATGGCGAAGAGGTACCAGGAGGAACGCAAAGCAGGTACATGGAAGGCGGTGCCCGAGCTTGCAACAACTGGCACACAGGCCATCCCAGGCCCCTCTGGCGTCAGTGGTGGGTCCCAGCCTGGACAGGTGTCCCATCCCCCTATGGGACAGTCTGACCTGCACCTGCTGATCAGGGGGTGCCATTCACAGTGAGGGACAGGAGGATCCTGCATGACAACAATGTTTTGCTGGCAGAGATCCGGCGAGAAATGGCGGAGCAGACCAGACATCTCACAGACATAAAAAAACACCTTGGACTGCCATGATGCCTGGACATGTTGGACCCCATCCCCCTCTTCTCCCTTCCCCCAATGTTTTAACTTGTGATATTAGGTAGTGTTAGGTTAGTTCTTTTAATTGCTAGGTAGTGTAGTTTTAGCGTAGGTTATAGTTAGTGTTAGATTTTAAGGTAGTTTTTAGATATAAAAAAAAAAAAATCTAAAATCTAAATCCGTATTTGTAAAGCACGAACTACTCATCCTTACGGGTCTCAAGGCGCTGGGGGCCCTCATGGAAATTAAGTGAGCTACTGCCCAGAGTCACATGGTGCTGAGCTGAGCTGCCAACGGAGCCGGGGATCAAACCCTGAGCCCTGTGCTCTGAAGTCAGCTGCCCTGGCCGCTGCACCACACCTCTCCACATACAGATATGTATTCTTATGCAGTATTTGGGGATACGTTTCCTTTTTCTTTTGGGTGGGGGGTTGATGTGTTTGTTGTTAAAGAAATGTAAAAAATATATACAAAAAAATATATCTTTGCGTAGGTCACATGTGTAGTTAGTTTATGTATAGCTTAGATGTCTTTGTCCTGTCTCGTGGTGTGCCTTAAGGGTGGGAGGGGGGTTGATGTCTAAGATATGTTGTTGTGTGTTTAGGATTAGTTAGGGTAGATAGTTTAGGTAAGTAATAATTTTCTAGTTAGTTTAGATTTTAGTAGTAGTTCTAGTGATCAGTCTTAGTTTAGGGTAGTTCATTCTTTTTACTGTTCTAATAAATGTTTACTATTTTGGATTTCTGCTTGCACTTATGTCAGGGATGATGTGGGGAGTGTGGCTTATTCCCTTGTATGCAACTCATACCATCACTGACAATCCATGGAATGTGTAAGTCTGGTCATGACATGTTCCTTTGCAGGATGTATTGTGTCAGAATACCTTAGATGTGAGCACAGTGAACTTGCATGGATGACAGGGTGGCAAGTAGGATTTACGGCCTAGTCTAGGGACACTCGTTTGTGACGTTCTACATCTTAAGTGTGACTCACAGAGTTGGACAGCACATTGTTGCCCATTTACAACACAACCTAGGGACATGGCATTGAGAGGATATTGAATTTGCTACAGTTATCCATCATGGAGATGGATGTATGTGCCGGGTACCACAAATTCCGTCAAACACCTGCATATCAGATGCTCCTGGTGCTGAGTCCATCTACATTGCACAGACCTTGGCACACTTGCTGCGTAGTGCCAGTGTGTCAGCTTCCTTTGAATTATATGTTCCTGTGCATGGACGCTCAATCTCTGGGCCATGAATGATTTTGTAAATTTGTGTGTCCATTGTAAATGGCACATGGCACAACAGTGTTCCTGATTCACAAAAGCCATCTGAGAGTAATTAATGGCTTTACATTTTACGGTATTCACAAATGGCATTTAGGAGTAGTACAGTTAGGTATACTGACTTCACTTCTCCTAAATGCCTTTCGGGACTCCCTTAATTTGTAAAGTTATGATTTTGTCCCAGCTATCGTTTTGGTGCGGGCACACTGTTCTGCTGCACACAAGGGGGGAAATGTTGCATTGCTCCCTGTAGTGACAGTGTCATAGCCACTTGTCCCAGTTGTTACTTCTGGCATTGGCTCACAGTGATGCCACCCTTGAAATGTTGGCCTTGCATCTGACTATATGCTAAGTGCAGTGCACCACACATCCCTAGACACATTGCCCAATACGCTCACAGTGGTCACAGCATGAGAGAGGTCCAAATTTGGTATGCATTGTTTGTCCACAGGAAGGGGCTGACTGGCGCCTTGCACTTTTTGCTAAGTCCCTATTGGCAACTCTACTTCACTGAGGCAGACATTGTGGTTCCATATGTGTATGGTAGACGTGTACCCTTACATCTCTTCATCAATGTGAATATGGTGTGCACCATCGTGGGATGTGACATGCAATGCGCACCATCACAAAAGGCTTTGTCCACCCCGTAGAGTGTGAGTAGATATGCCACGAGATAATTGTTTGCAATTGTTAAGGGGGTCACTACTTGTGGCCTGAAACAGACTTGGACATTTTAGCACACATGCCTATTTTCTTAATGGACGTGGGGCTAAGTTGGGATATTGCTAGATTGTTGTATTGGAGCAATGAGGGCACAGCTAGTTCACACATACCAGGTCATCTCACTGCCTATCTGTGTCAGGTAAAACATGTACATTGCTCGTATTTCCCTTGGTGCACCTTCTGGTGGATTCACTGTCCCTACACGTTTTACAGACTTCTATACTTGATTGGTCATAGACAACACACATCTGTGTGAGTTAAAGATTTGTATTTACATTAAAAGATAAAGACTGGACCAGTACTTGGCCATACAAGCACACATTGCATAGATGCCCGTTAGAGGGCCAGACAGAGTCCTTTGGTGGTAACAGGTCCAAGGGAAGAGGCAGAGTTCAGTCCGTAGGCTGATTGCAGTGTCATTGGTAAGTAAAAATAATATGGCAGTCCATGTTGAGGTCCAAGGTGAGTGTCGGGGGTCAGTGGAAGACAGTGGAAGATGATGTTCCGTGGCATGATACTTAGCCCAGAACCAAGAAGTAACAGGCCTTTTGGCATCGATGAATGCTACCGCTTTCTCCTTAGCACAAATGCACTATCATCCTCCTCTTCGTCCTCTGATCTGTTATGTGCCTCACATGTGGGTGGTGGTATAGTGGGTGCAGCACTGTGAGGCACTGACACATCAGGGGGCGGAGCTGAGGATGTAGAAGCAGCAGCAGCATTCATCGGCGCCGGACCTTGGGGCAGCAATGCAGTGATGAGCAGCTGCAGGGCATGATAGATTCCAGCTACATCACGCTGGTGTGTAGCCGTGGCAGCCATTTGTTGTGCCTGCATCCGCTCCATGCTCTCCATTATCTGACGGATGTTGCCCAAATCCTGGCTGACATTGCTGGAGCCACTCTGACCAGACAGTTGTTGTTGTCTCAGAATCATGACTCCAGCAATGTCAGCCATGGACCGTTGGAGAGCATCGAGCGGGCTGTCGGTGTCCGTGATCTTCTGTATGTGGTCCGGATGGGACTCAGACACCCACGTATGGCATCAAGTTTGGTCGCCAGCCTGTCAAACCCCACTTGCACCTGATCAGCCATCTCCCGCTGGACCTCTAGCACATGGCGTTGGAAGGCCAGATGTGGGTCCTCGAGGTCCTGGGAGACAGCTGTGGTGGGAGGTGCTTGCTGCTGGTTGGTTTGTGCAGGGGGTGGGGTTGCCGCGATGCTGCTGGGTTGCCCTGTTCCTGGAGGTGGGGTGCTGAAGGAGTCTAGCAGATTTTGAAGTTCATCATGATTTATGGTGGGGTAATCATCCTCGTCATCAGTGAAGGTTGGGCCAGTCTGCTGTCCAGGAGGTGATGCCTCTCCCTCTGCAATGTGAAGGGGAGATACAGTTTAACAGTGTGTTTCATGTATGATCATGCATTGGATGAGTTTACACGCAGACTGCAGGACAGTGTACATTTTGACTGTTTTTGAGGAGATGCCTATTTGTTGCGGGATAGTGATTATTTTGAGAACATCACGGATGTGAGGTTGTTGTTGTACATTGTCATCTTACAGTTTACAGCTATGACAAATGTGATTGTACAATTTCTACACACAAGCGGCACCAGTTCTGTCCTCTGTTCAGTTGTGTGAGTAATGCAGTTTGTACTACGTAGTAGTCAATGTTGATGAGCTCAGATTTGTATGTGTGTGCACTGCATTGTGTGATAGTGGCACCTGCAGCTTTGGTTTTACAGCCTGTTATACCTTTCAGGCAGTGAGCCTTTCACTTCTGTGCATTTACAATGATGAGATGTTGCAAGCTGGGGGGAAAATGGGTCTTGGTCAGAGTTGGGAGACTTGTGCATTGTTTGTCATCAAATGTCTTGTTTACGTCAGGGGTTGTATGTACACAAGGATGTGTCAGAGTGTGACCTGCTCCTTTAAGGATGTGGTCCACTCTCAGCCACCTCAGTGAGGTGGCCTGCACCATGTTAATATGTTGGGCCTGCAGGCATGCTATTCATCATGCACTGTCACTTGCCTTGTCAGTGTGGCTCACAGACACGCAGCTTTGCAGGGTACTGCACATGTGCATGTGTTTTGTGCGAGAGTAGTTATGTGTGAGGAGGGCCCCCTTTAGGCTCATTAGCAATGAGAGCCTACTAGCTGTTTCAATGTGTGCTGCACTATGTAGTACACATGGGCATCCAGGTAGCTTTGTCTATTGTGATTAGTCTTGTGTGCATGTCGTCCTTCATGTTTTAACTTGCATGCATTGCTTACTGCCCTCCTGTTGGCTTACCCGTTGTGAGTATGGTGCAGCATGAGTTTCAATTGTTGTTGCTGTCTGAACAGACAGTGTCAACACCCATTACCCTCAACGTTGACCCCACGTGTGGTGAGTAAGTGGTCCGTGATTTGATGTATGTGCATTTCCTAATGCCTATTTATGGTGCTCAGGCCTTGTCACTGCCACCCTCACAAGAGATGCAAATGGCAGGGTGATGTGTGTTAGTGTATGTGCCACGCAGCTGCTGACATGGATGATACATGCTGTCCTGGTTCTGGTATTCAATGCCTGGGTTAGCGTGTGGGTGATAACTACCTGACTGCATATTTGTTCACTGACACAGTTGACTTACCAAACAGTTAGGTTTAATTGCACATGATGGTGTGATGGGCAACTCACATCTGGACTGATGTGGAATGCTGTTTTCTGTATGGCAGATGTGTACACTTGGGGGTGGAGGAGTGCAATTTGACCTAAGGGTTGAGGGTGCCATTTGTCCCTTTGTTGCTACTTTGCTATCCTTGCTTCTTGTCATACTTTGGTTGTCATACTGCTTTACAGGCACATTGTGGTTCTGTGAGTATGTCACACAGACAAGGCATGCAGCACGTATTTGTGTGACTCATTCCTGATCTGCATTGTCCACGTACTGTGGTGTTGTAGGCATAGCCCCCGTGCTCATTGCATTCCATCGCCCTTTGAGTGAAGTCTGCTGTTTGTGTGCATTTTTGGATGTGCATGTTTTATCCAGTGGCCTACATGGTCACTTTGTTGTGTCATTGCATGTGTCTCTGGTATGCAGACTCACTAGATGCTTCCCCACTTGGTATACACAGGACTGCATCTCATGTACAGGCAAGGGGGCACATTGCCTGGGGATGCGGGAGGATGTCAGAATTTCCCCCTTGCATCATCACCACGCATATCAAATTCATCTGCACATGGCCACATCTCTCTGACGGAAAAATGAGGATGCACTGTGAATGTGACTGATCATGTGCACGAGTAGGCATGCCACCACCAATGTCAGCACACCTGCAACATTGTGCACGTGTGTCTGAGTTGTGTGCAGAAATGTGCATGTGCATATAGGTGGACTTTACTGCACATGCACAACCTAAATAATATTAGGCATTCCCTTCCTAATAGCGAGCGCAACCCTATGTAAGAATGTTTGCGTCCACAATTGCGGGCGCAAAACATTCGCAAATTACCACCCTCTTCAAGAGGGTGGTAATGCACTCGCAAAAGGGAAGGGGTCCCCAGGGGACCCCTTCCCCTTTGCAAATGCAGGGGAAAATATTTCAAAAAATGAAACGAAAACGTTTCACTTTTTTTTTTTTTAAATGCATCCCGTTTTCCTTTAAGGAAAATGGGCTGCATTTTTAAAAAAAACTGCTTTATTTAAAAGCAGTCCCAGACATGGTGGTCAGCTGAGCCCAACAGGCCACCATACCTGGGATGGCCTGCCATTCCCAATGGGGTCGCAAATTGCAAGAGGTTCATTAATATTCATGAGCCTCTCAATTTGCGACCCCATTGGGAATCGCTAACAGTGTAAAATACACTGTTGCACATTGGAAATAGCGCCTCGCAAATTGTCCCAGATAATGAACCTCTTTTTGACAGTATTGCAGTTTACCTGGAGACACTTTGGGCCTGATTCCGATCCGGTTAGGAAAGCATTCCCACCTAGGGCCCGATTACGATGCGGTTAGGAAGGCCTCCTAACGGCATTTGCTCCTTCCAAATCGTATCGGGAACGTGTCTTCCTGACCGAGGGCCAGATTACGATGCGGTTAGGAACATAGGCTTCCATAGAAGTCAATGGGAGTCCAACCAAATCGTATCTGGAAGCATCCGGATGCATCATACTCGGTCGGTCGGACTCTCCCAATCCGAGTCGGTCGGGAACCATTTCCAAACCGATTAGATCGGGAAGATTTCCTAACCGCATCAGAATCAGGCCCTAAGTGTCCATTTTCTGCCCGGTGATTTAATAATGCAATGGTGTCTTTTTTCCAAGCTTCTGGTGTCTCTGAAGCTATCAATAGGTCATCAATATATTGTATTAAAGCTGAGTCACATGGCATTTGCAAAGACTCGAGATTTGTCTTCAGAATCTGAATAAAAATAGAAGGACTCTCAGTATACCCTTGAGGAACAAGACAGCATGTTATTGTTCTCTGTTGAAACGCAAATGAAAATAAGAACTGGCTTTCTTCATGCGGGGACACTGAGAAGAAAGCCTGACATAAATAATGACTGTAAACAATTCTGCAGTACATGGAATTTGAAAAAGCAAAGTAGTAGGATTTGGCATAATGGGACAACAAGGCACCACAATTTCATTTATTTTTCACAGGTTCTCCACTGTTCTATGTTTCCCATTTGGCTTTTGGATCCCCATTATAGGAAAATTACAAGGACTGCCAATTAGTTCTTTTAGAATGCCTTTCTGGTGCATGTCTACAAATACTGGCTGTATCCCAACAATGGTATCAGCTGACAATGAGTAAGGTGGTGTTCTCAGAAAAATTGCATTTGGCATTATTTGGACCTGTACTGGTTCTACACCTTTAATGAGTCCAATATCCTTCCCTGTAAAATCCCAAACTTCAACATTTACAGTTGCTCTGAGATCTTCTGGTATTTTAGCAATAGTCAGTAAAGTAAATATTCCTGTATACTTGCATTTTGCTTAATTATTTTGAAATCAATACCCTCATCATGAGTTTGAAAGGTAACACCATCCAGTGTGCAGTAGATTGTGCAATTTAACTTACCCAACAAGTCAATTCCTAACAAATTCACTGGGCTTGGATCACAAACCACAAATTGGTCCTTCTCTTCAAATGTTCCTTTTCTGACTGAAACTTCTTCTGAAAATGGACTTGACTTTTGTTTATATGTAACCTTAACAACTTGGATTGTTATTCCCAAGAGAGGCAAGTCTGGAACTTCCACTGTTCTAACTGTGGGTCTGGTAGCTCCTGTGTTAATTAGAAATGACACATCATGACCATAGACATTAGCATCTACATATGGGCCACTTTGGTCTACCTTTAGGACTGCACCAAGTACACAATCCTCTTCCTCTCTCAGGCACCATCATTGTGAATTGTCAGAACTGAACTCCTCAAATTTGAACAGGGGAAATTGTCCTCACACATCCTGACTCATAATCTGAATTTGTGACATTGCATTCTGACTTTCATTCAGATTTAATTTTGGCAACAGGTTTATGTTCATTCCAGGATTCCCCATTTGATCCAGGATAACGGGTATAATTTGGCTTTGATTCTGCATTGGGTTTTGTATTTGGCTTATGTGCATTCTTTGACCTGTCATTTCCTGAGAATTCTGTGCTAGTCCTGAAATATTACCGGGATTAAATCGACATTCTCGTTTCCAATGCCCCACCCTATTGCAAATGTGACAGACAGTAACTTTCTTTAAGGCAGCAACATCTGTTCTGGATCCCACACCTGGGGGAACACCTCTACCTTTTCCATGAGATATTCGCATACCAGTAGTATTTGCGGTAAACCCTCCTTGTGGAGCAACAACTCCCTACATCATTTCCTGACCTCCACCCTGCGACGGATTTTTGAATCCCTTTCTGAGATAACTTCATTTGAGCCAACATGAATTTCTCCTTTATTTTCCTCTGCTTCATTACCAAATTCATCACTGCAATATTTTTCATAATGCAGAATTTCATCAAGTGATTTTGTTTACCAACAGATGACATTTTGTGTAATGTGTGAACTAATTTCAGGTTTCAACCCCAGAACAAACTATGACACAAAAACTCTCATATCCTTCTCTTCAAGGTATTCACTTCCACTGTGCTGTTTGAAAACCTGCAACAACCTTTTGTAATATTCATGAACTGTTTCCTTCGGCTCCTGAGTTTTCTTTTAATTTTCAGTCAATCAATATCTTTTTAAGGAATCTTCCCTTTCAGAAAATGTATGACTGCCTCTTACTTTTCCATCACTACAGGTGACAGAGCTTCAGTTCCCTTTTCTCTCTGTGGCTCAGCCTTCGGCCACTGTACAGGCACCTTACATTGTGACCACAAGTCTGCTGGAACCACAAAGTCAAATAATGTATCCAGGTCCTTCCACAACACTTTTGAAATCTTAATAACCTTTGCACCTGATCGTACCACTGCACTGGCTTGTCTCTCAGTTTCGGAAATGTTTGTAAATGCAGTCAAGTCACCTCTATTCCATGGAATATGTACATAGGCACCTCCAACTAAATCCCTCAGTGGATATTCTGTCGCTTACCTCACTTCATTCAGCTTTCCCTTGGTTTTCTTCTTTTTCTTTTCATATTTTCTTGCCCATCTAAGTTCCAAAATGTCCACATCTTTCCATCTGAGAATGCATTTAATCAATTCCATACTGTGTACCCACATCCCTGCAACTCTCAAATTTTCAATTGCTTTATCATCTTATTCTACCCTGTACCTTTGATGCAAATTCACATTGTTAGTAAGATCCACATCGTATTTCCTCGCCACTCCTACCAAATGATTGTGTAGTAGCTGCTCTTCGAGTAATTTCTTTACATAGGTAAATAAGTTCCGGTCTTTCATATTGATCCAAATGATCGAAGTCTAAGCACCCTCTAATTAATTCCTCCAGATCTATTTTTGGTTTTGGAATATCCAGAGGTTTGTCCTTTTGATTTTTGCCTCTTTCAGAGGTTCTGTAGCCTCTGCCCTTCTTTCCCTAGTCAATTCCTCAATCCAAGCTGGTAATCCTCCATCTCTACTTCCAGGTAATTCATCAGAGCCCAGTGGAGGCGTATAGACCAAAGTCCCTCCTCCATCTATTGAAGCTTGTAAATTCTGTTGAGGCCTCCACAGTACTAACTGTGTATTTTAAGTTGTTGGCACATCAACAACTGGAATTGTTGTGACATCCAGGCTTCTCTCAATTTGAGGTGGTGCGCTAGGTATCACTGAGGATACAACTGGATCAGTATCAATTGGGACCAGAGCTATTGGTCATCTCATTATGGTCGGAGCAAGTTGCAAAACCTGTAAAGGCTGTTCAATAAAATGTGAATCTGGAAGTACTGGAGCAGTAGCCACAGTCTGACTAGCGCTAACACTTATTTCTCTCAGATCTGTATAGTTTACAGGAGGTGGTCTGGATGACAGCATTTCCTCTAGCTTATCGTCTCCTGAATCAGTATCGGAATTCTCCCCTTCACGCTTCCTTGCACCTTATCCTTCTCCTTAGTCCCTAATGTAATTACTGGATACAGTCTGGTTCCCTCAATAATTCATTTCCTCCACCTACGCTGTTCTTAATCCCATTGAGCGTTTGCATAATTTTTCATTGCCCTACCTGCTCTCCTGTGATATGCTTCCCGTTCCTTCTCCTTCGCAACCTTTTCCCAAATCTGTAAGGCTTCATATTGCATGGGTCAAGGTGGTGGCTTCATTTCATACAATTGTCCTCTCAAATGATCTAGAATTCTGGTTTTAAAAGTTCCAAATCTGGGAAAACGCAATGCACCCTCATCTATTGTAATTATCATCCATTGTTTTAGCCACAAACATGTATTTAAACCATAATCCATGGTCATTATGTAAGCTGGAGTACCCTCAGGAGGTGATTCCTCACCTTTCTGAACAGGAATAGTAACACCCCCTTTCATAATTTTCTTAAAATCCATGAAACATTTCATTTTTAATGACCCAATTTATTAATTTGTCCTATGCACCAAAAGGTTTTGATTTTTGTTCCATATTCATCAGAATTCTCAATTGTCAATCAAATAACAGCTTAAATGTTCATAACTCCTTTATCCAATCCATGAGCAGTGCTCAAATCAACAATATCCAATGTGCAGTGCGGCTCAGACACCAATCAACCAATAACAGAGTGAAACACACCAACCTACCAGTCTCACTATGAAACACAATGACATAAACCTCTCACTCCTAGCAGCATTCACCCTCCTTTACAATTTCTTTTTTTCTTCACTATTCTAAAATACTTTATCTGACCAATCTTGTTTGCTCAACTCTTTTCTCTAAGGAAAAATACAATTTCAGATTTACATTCACTCAAGAGAATTTTACACTCACAAGTGACTTTTTCGGCCAGAGAAGATCCGCACCAATTAATGCAGCTTCACCCTGATGCGCAATAAGTTTTCACCAGCATTGCCAAAGTTAATCAGTCGCTAACATTGTCCCTGTAATTATAGATGGAAGTGATGGTATCTCACACTCCACATCTACTGATCTCTTTGCAAATACAAAATAAATGCCCCTGGATCTTTCTGCTTCTTGGAGCCTGAAATCAACTTTGTCACTTCAACAACTTCTTCTTAAAATATTCAACTTATTTACAAAGAAAACACATTCACTCTACTCTCACAACCGCAACATCGTTCTCCCTATTGATACTCACAACTCCAAACCGTAACCGCCAAAACCGTAACTGCTCGTCTCTCCATCTGGATTTGGGCACTGGAAACTGGAATCAGGAATTATGTAAGTACTGAAGGGTACTAGTCTTAAGCTCTATCCTGGGTGCAAAATCATCAATTCCGCTACCAGAAACTGCGGGAGCCCAAGGACTCACCAATATGGGTCACTTTTAATATGTACTCACTTACAATCTTGCCGTAGAGAATCCTTGTGGCTCCGGAGAGGTCGACGGACCTTTTCTACCATAGGCGAATTAGAGCTTTCCCAAATCAATTTAAAACATCAATGACATTTAGAATTTGCGATCAGGCAATGATGAGAAGTGGTTAAAAGTTTCAAAACCTTTATTTATTATAAGGTTAGAATATCTAAATCTCTTTATTTAGATTAGTAGGTTTACTGAAATATAAAATAGGTTTGATTAGAAGTCAGCATTAGAAAACTTCACAGAGTTCCGTAAAGAAACCCTGCAAGTTAACTAAAAGACCTATTCTAAATAGAACCCATGAAGAGTTCCTCTGGAGATGGGTGAATAAGAAAAATAAACTTCTCATGAAAAGTAGTTCTGGAAATTCAGCCAAGTTCCAGACAGCTGCAGTAACAACTATAAATAAAAGTGTGATCCTTGCAGTAGCATTGATCACCAAAATCCAAAAGTCGTCACCTCAAGGAAATAGCTAAGAAATCAACTCTCCATAAGGAAGAGTCTGAGGACAAGGAGAGGTCAAGCGGCAAAACCACCAGAATACTCGGTAAGGTAAAGGAAAAATGGAAATGGAAATGAAAATGAAAAGTGAGAAGTAATAATGGAAAATCGTGCTAACTACCTAGCAACACTCATTAATATAGATTCATACTTTCGTTACAATTCAGTAGGCGTCCTCTGTTAATATCCAATAAGAATAGTTCATGTATTGATGTTGTCGGTCATATGATGCTTCTTCTTCTGATTCCGAGAGTCTATACCCTTGTTGCCAATGTATCATTGTTGATACTATTATTGCAGTAATTGTTACATGAGGGTAGGTTCTAATGAAAACCCTCTTACCTAAGCTAAAGGATGCTCTATGAGCTCGATGCATGAATAATAGCTAGTCAGTAATATGAAAGCATCTATCAATGTTAATCAGAAACATAATTCATAAAGTCTCTAAGGGCCATATGTAGCAAGCTGTTTTGCGATCGCAAACACTGCGAATCGCAAAAAAACCAGTGTTTGCGATTGCAAAACAGAGCTTTCCAATGTATGACAGTGTTCCACCGTGCAAAATAGCCAATCGCAAAATTAGCGATTACCAATTTTGCGAGTTCCTAAAATAGCGAATAATCCTGCGAGAACGCAAACTGCGACACGCTATTTGCGAGAATCGCTAATAGCCTTATTGCAAATAGCGATTTCGCAAATAGATGTAGGAAAAAAATCGCAATTTGCGAACTTAGCAATTTTGCACATGGATATTACCACCAACTCAAAGCAGGTGGTAACCAGGTGCAACCTATTTAAACAGGCCCACAATGCTTCAGGGAGTTTCACAATGGCTGCGCTGTATGTGATAGCCAGGAGGCTGCGAATCCGAGCTGCTGCACGGAGAAGGAGACGCCAGGAACAGATCTTCAGAGTGCGCCTCACCCTGTTCCAGCAGACTGAGGAGGAGATCCATGATAAGTATAGGCTGGACTCCGCCAGCATCATGGACCTGATAGATGAATTGAAACCAATGCTGGAACACCCCACACGCAGGACACACACCATCCCGACCCATGTACAGGTCCTGTGCTCACTGCACCTACTGGCATCAGGGAGTTTCCAGGGGGTGATAGCAGCAGTAGGAGGGGTCTCCCAGAGTTGCCTGTCGCGCTTCTTTCACGCTTTCCTGGATGCAATGATACAGAGGCTGCATCACAACATACAATTCTCCAGCACACAACAGGCATTACAGCAGACAAAACAGGAGTTCTATCAGATCGCCCAATTCCCCCATGTAATTGGCTGCGTAGATGGGACCCATGTTGCCTTCTCACCCCCATCACACAATGAGTATGTGTTCAGGAACCGCAAATCCTATCATTCCCTGAACATACAGGTCATCTGTAATGCCAAACATGTCATCACTGATATTGTAGCGAAATACCCTGGTAGTACAAATGACTCCTTCATATTTCACCACAGTGGGATGTACATATGACTCACAGCTGGCGAGTTTGGTGAGGGCTACCTGCTAGGTAAATGCATGGTTTACTTTCACACATACAGTTAAGGTCGGAAGTGGGAGGACAGTGAATGATCAAATGTTTTTCACCCTGCAGGCGACAGTGCATATGCTGTACGTGACTTCATCCTGACCCCTTACCACAATCCAGCAAATGCAAGGGAGCGGAGCTATAACAGCGCTCACAAGTCTACACGCTGTACCATTGAGCGAACCTTCGGTATTCTCAAGAGCCGTTACCGCTGCCTGCACAAGAGTGGAGGTGCGCTCCAATACAGCCCGGAAACGTGCTGCAAGATTGTGGTCACATGTGCCATCCTACACAACATTGCCACCAAAAAAGGCATCCCAGTCGAGCTTACGGATACCGAGGAATCTGATGATGAGGGCCCAGGTCCGCGGTGCAGACCAGCAGGTGGAGCCGGGGCAGCTGCCGGATGCCAGAGACAGGATGAGATCACACAGAAATATTTCTAGGTGAGTAATGATGACACAATGCTACAAATTGGTGCCCAACTGTGTTCTTTATTCCTTTGGGTGCTGGAAAATATCTGTCACACAGCCTCACGCTCAAATTATGTGTCACAAGATGTTGCACATGTTAGTCCCACAGTGCAAGGATAACGCACAAACACAAGTCCACATGCAATGGTTTGCCTCACTCATTGCCATGCTTCACTGATGCCTCCTCATTTCTTGCGGGTACGGCCTGTTGCCGCTCGCTCAGAGTGCTCACTGCTCTACCTTGAGTCATCGGGTGTTCTCGCCTGCCTCACACTCCGCCGTCTGTTCTCGGGAATTGGTGGGGTGATGCTGCTCTTACTAGACTGCTCCTCACTCTCCCCTGAGCCCAGGAGTCCTGTGGTAGCTGTCTGCAGCTGTTCCACTGCATGCGTCACTTGCACCAGGCCCTTGGCCACATCCTGGCTGCAGTGTGCCATTTCCACCTGCATGCTGACAGAGCGGCGTGACAGCAGGGACGTGGCAGTACACAGGCGGTTGACCGCCTTGCTGTATGTGTCCAGCCGGATGTGGAGACGTTGTCTCTCCCTGCGTCTGGCTGCCTGGTCTCTCCTCATTGTGGCACACAGTTCCTGTATTGCACCTGTCATTTCCCTGATGCCCTCCCTCATGTCGCTCAGGTTGTGGTTGACAGAGACCAACTGCCGCTGTATTGACTGCATTGATTTTGCTTGCAGGCGCTGAACCTTGACCATGGTGCCTTCCAGACCGGCAAACACGGTGTGTTCATCGACGGCAGCAGCGCAGGTGGACGGCCTTGCCCTGCGCCTTACCCCACTTACTTCCCTATGGTGGTCAGGGGACTGGTATTGGAGCTGCGCTGCACACTGGCCCTCGACTGGCTGGGCTTCTTCACCTGTGTCCTGTGGTCCTGCCTCCAACAGTGGGAGTGGGGGCACTGTTTTGCACTGTCTCCGGGGGACAGAGATTGATGGTGTGTTTTCCTCCTGCTCCTCTTGCCCTGCCTGGTCCTCATTATCAGCTGGCTCCTCAGCTCCTGCACTGTCTTCCTGTCTTTCAGGTGGTGCTGTCAATGGAAATGCACAAATTAATGGTGTGTCCTGCCTCACATTGTCCACTCAATAAAGTTTTCAGATTTAGAATTGGCTAAGTGCCCTATGTCTATTTTTTGGACTATACTGATGTACATGTCATGTTGCTTCCTTGGTGTGTCTCATTGCTCCACTGTTTGGTGCATGTGACTACATCTCCCATGATGCATTGCTGGGTGTGCTTGTGGACGTGTACTGGATTTTCATGATTGTGTTGTATTTGGGGCATTCCTGTGTGTGGGGATGTAATGGTGGGGTGTCAGAGATGATTAGGCATGCATCTTACCTTGTCTGGTGTTGGGAGGGTCGGAGCTGTCAAGGTCAGCCATGCCACTGACACTCTCGGGCTGAAGGGTGGACTCCACCAACTCCTCAAGGGGCGTCGACTCTGTTGCAGTGGATGTTCCCCCCACCAGTCTTCTTTGCATCTGCCAACCTGGTTGCCACCTTTTCCTTGGATCTGAGGCGCATGTCGTACCACCTCTTGTGCAGGTCCTCCACTGTGCGGTGTGTCACGCCAATGGCGTTTACCTTCTCCTGGATGTCCAGCCAGATTTTTATTCTACGTGCCTCTGGCACACGTAATGATTTTTTTCCAAACAGGAGCTCATGGCTGTGCACCATTTCCTCAATCAGCACCTCCTGCTTCCTCTCGCTGAACTTGTGCTTCCTTTTTCTCCCTGCCTCCTCCTGCTCCTTCCCTTTCTCCTGGGGATCCATTTGCACTTGTCAGACTTGCAGTTCACTGTTCTTTCTCTCTCCTCCCAGCCTCTCACTCAGCTTCAGGCAATCAGGTGCAGCATGGGCAGTCACACTTCCTGGTTGTGATGTCATCAATCTGTACCTGCTTTGCAGATTCTCTGAATTGCGATTCCTTATTTGCGAATTTGCAATTAGGGAATCGCAAATTGGGGGTTCGCAGAACTTTTCTGCAAATTTTAGAGAATCGCTAAATTTATGCCATTTTTTATTTACATTGGGATTAGCGATTCTCAAAATGCGATTCGCTAAAATTCGCTTTTTGAGAATCGCTAATTCCGGTTTTGATACATATGGCCCTAAGTCATCATTTAGCATAAACAGTTTTAGTAAACTCTTTGGGGCAGATTTACAAGCCCCTTGCGCCACTTTTGCGACGCCGTTGCGTCACTTTTGTGACGCAGCGGCGACGTAAACCATGCGCCACGTTGCGCATTATTTACAACGTGACGCATCTAGGGAGATGCGTCACGTTGTAAAGCCCTGCGCCACATGAAACCTGCGTCAGGTTTCATGTGGGCTTTCCTCCGCAGGGTGGGCGTTCCGTCGAAGGAAAGCCTCGTAAAAGTGACGCAGTGAAATCTACAAGATTTCACTGAGTCACTTTTCCGACTGCGCTGCGACGAATCCTTACGCCTGCTTCAAGCAGGCGTAAGGAGTGGCGCACCACGTTAGGTATGGGCAGCCCACGAGCATTGCTGGAGTTGCGTCGCGCTTGCGACACGACTCCAGCAATGCGCCGCCCTTGCGCCACAGGATGCGACACGCATCGGCCTTTCCTTGCGCCACGGTGCGCCGCATTGTAAATGCGGCGCATCCGTGGTGGCGCAAGGAGAGAATTGCTTGTCGCAACTATTCTGGCGCATCCCTGCTGATTTGCAGGGATGCGCCAGAAGTTGTAAATCTGCCCCTTTGTATTCTAACCCATGATCTAACATGGGGTGTGATACTAGAAGAACAAAATGTTATAGCCAGCACATTTCTGGAAGATGTTACTAATGCTAAGCAGTTTTGCTAAATATATCTTTCATGCAACTGTGAGCAAGAGTCAAGTGAAAAGACTTTTGGGCCTTGTCAATACAAGTTAAGAAATAGTTGACTGGGGCAAAAAAAAAAATTTGAAACACGCATTAATTTAACATGTGCTTAGCTAATATATTTTCACAGTTCATTTACTAAGGTTCTAAACATTATGCATTTACTCTCTTTCCTATGAGTCATTTACTAAAATAAACTTTTCTACAACATTTAAAGCATTTTAAGTGCAATTCTAGAAGGCGAGTAAGTCGGTTTTCTAAATTCATGCTAATTTCTCCCATTATTGTGAAAAAAAAGGAAAAAGGAAAATTAGAAATAAAAAAAGGAAAAAGTACATAAGCAGTGTCACAGCAAAGTGACAATTATTTATGCACTTACGGAATATAATTTTTAGGGAAAAAAGGCCTGTCCAGGCAAAAGAAGAAAAAAGAAGTGATGGGCACCAAGACTTGATTAAATGGTTGCAAACTGTCCAGAAAACTATCAATTATGTAGAGAGACCATGTAACTACTTACAATGGGTGCTGAGTGCAATGGAGCATCTGTAATTTGATCAATATTAATGCTTATCAAAATAATTTATAATCTGTTTAATAGAAATCAGGAAAAGCCTCATTCCCTGATACAACGGCCAACATCGACCGAGTTCCGATGCAGGCCGCAGTAGTTACGGGCAGAGGACCACAGACCTTGACAAAGTAAGTGGAGTGTGCTAGGGGGGCTGTTTCCCTAACGAGCCGGCCAGCGGAGACGAGCTTGCACGCTGCCAGGCTTTATGCTACAAACCCCTTTGTTGTTTTTTTCCTCTTTCCCTCAAAACACGCAGTGTGTGACCATAGGTCCGGCCCCCCATGGAACTCAGGGGGCTCATTTCTGAAAATTTCAGAGTAATAAAAACTTAATTCTGGTAACCTTTTATCACTCATGCCTAACAATGTTTACGCCCTAACGCTATTGAACCACTGCACAGTAGTGCATAATTCGATGACATCTTCACCCAACGTCACATTCCGCCCTCACAATCGCTCATTTACCGCATATGAGCACGGACACGACGTTACTCAGTCACATAAATTATTGAGCTACTAGAGGAAACCATCCTCTTCCAATTATCGCACCTTAGCACGTGCGACACATTTTGGTCTGAAAACACACAGTTAGACCACCACTAACTACCACTCTCATAGGTCCTGATGAAATCCAGTTTAGCACTGAGACCTGGCTGAAACATGTTGACCACACGGGATATTGGAGCAATAAATTACCTCCAGTAATATCCGCTTCTCAGTTTTTAAGGCTGCCAAGGGCCCACTATTAAAATAGTTCTTTGAGCATCTGGAACTCTTTGGACAGTTTTTTAACTCACACACTTGGCACTTTCACTGCACACTCACTGCACACAACCTGCTCCGCTGTAATCAGGCTTCGAAGCACACCCAAGGTGCACTCGGGGCCTTGGGTGGGACCCGATGATGAAGCATGCCACCAACTAGGTTGGTGGGTGAGGGTCTTCCTAAACAAAAAACAAATGTTTTTCTAGTTACAAACATACACATGGAGCTTCTACTCTGTAGCTAGTTCCCATTGATCTTTGCATATTCAACAGGGGAAGCGAACTAGCACATGCTTTTTCCTCTCTCTCTCGCTTGATACTTATCATTATAGGCAGCGCACAGCTGTGAGAGCACAACCCTAATCCACCCGCCAAACATAATGGGGGAGAACCCCGGCCTGACCTTCAGTGAGGAAGAAATCAATGAAATCCTCGGTGGCCCCCCCTTACTGGCTGATTTCAATATATCACAGATTATAGCCCAAACCACCGATTGGGACAAACTGACTGAGCAAAAGCGGACCAGGATTCGCACCATCCTTCATAGTGTGATCCTCACCGAGCATCTCCGTACAAGCACTGCACCCAAAGGCCTGCTTGTGACCAATGCCCCCAGGATCTTCCTGGAGGATGCCTCCTTCAGGAAGGACTGGGCGCAGATTGCATGGCATTGCACAAGAGACTGGCTAGTTCTAATAATAAAAACTGCCAAGAGACTGTCAGACTCCATGATTATCGAAATCCAGGCAACAGAAAACCATTTCAAGACGACCATCACATCTTTTTTTTAAAAGCTGGATTAGACAAACAAAGAAATGGCGGAATATAAGGAGTACCTAACCCAATCCAAAATCACTAAAGATCTCAAGAGGTTCGCTTACAACAAGGTATATCCTTATGCCGAGGACAATTACATTGCACCACGCAAACAGGATAAGTCATCAGATACTTCAGGAGATGACACATCGCTCTCCAGTGGCTCCAGCACGGGTAGTCTACACAGAATAAGAGGCAGAGGAAGGACACCGAGATGGCAACAACCTTGGGGACATATCCCCAACAAGGTCAGAACTATCCACCACCGATGTTTACCCACCCGCCCCAAAATCCATTCATGGGATGGCCACCTATGTACCACCCGGGACCACAGACCTATTTCCCACAAAATCAAACGCCTTTTTTAGGGAGAGGACGGAGATCACGAGGAAGAAGACGGAACCAACAACAAGTGTATTGGGCAGAGGAAGAAGGACCAGTGGGTGCGAACACGCTGAGCAAATCAAGAGCACCCCAACCAGGCCAGAGCGGACTACGTTAACAACGAGTGACCGCCAAACACCCTCCCTGGTGTTCAACCTATCTACAACTCCCCTCACACCCACAGAGGAATGTGTTCTCAACAAGGGCCTCTCTTTCATCCCCACCACACGCCTGGACAAATTCCAACTTCACACCGAATTGGCAGAGTTCTTCCGAAAATTAAAACTCAAAGCCTTCTTTGAAAAACAAACACCCACTGAACCAACATCGTCCCCTAATGAAACGGGCCTAAAGCTGAAATCCACTTTTCTTCCACCCCCTTCTTGCCTCCCTGTGGAAATAGCCACGTTTGAACAGGCAGTTTACAACCAGATTGAAGAAATGCATCAACCCAAGACTTACAACAACTTCACTGTCAAAGACAGGGAAGCTGTGCGAAACCTACAGGACAACCCCAACATTGTCATAAAACCGACAGACAAAGGGGGAGGTATTGTAATCCAGAACAAGACAGACTGCACTAATGAGTGCCGAAGACTACTCAGAGATGAGAGGAATTACAGACGTCTCCAACAAGATCCCACAGACTCACTCAGAGACTCTATCGCGTCCTTGGTAGAAACAGCGGAAGCCAATAATCACATCTCAAAACAAGAGGCCGATTTTCTATGCACCAAGAAGGCTAGAACACCATACTTCTACACGGTGCCAAACATCCATAAGGAAACAAGACCACCACCAGGACGCCCCATCGTGTCAGGCATCAATTCCCTCCTAGAGCCTCTATCACGATTCTGTGATTTTTTTCCTCTACCCCTTGGTGCAAATGTCCTCTACCTACATCAAGGATACCAAACATTTACTCAACCTGATTAAGGATATGAGTTTCGACCCCATCACACAACTCCTGGTAGGTTTATACATTGAAAATCTATATACCAGTCTACCACAGGACGAAACCTTGCGGGTCCTGCAACAGATGCTAATGGATACCTCGTGGGAATACACCACCCCAAGGGAGTTCATCTTACAGTGTGCCACATTGCAGCAATATACGGTGCAGAAGGAATACAAGCAGGATGACTGACCACTTTATCCAGAGAGGTCATACCCCCAACGACATGAGGTGGACTGTTATCGAACAAATTGAATGCCACAACTCCACAAATGACAAGATCCTACTCCTGAAGGAACAGCGATGGATTTACCGCCTTTCCACCCATATAGTGGGTCTTAATGATAATATTCCCTGGAATAGTCTGAGCAACCGTTGAAACCTCCCCTGAGTTCAAGCCTAACTTGGATGTGTCATAACCAACCGATAGGAGGCTTTCCAGACTTAAGGTGCTCACTCGAAGGACACGACAATTGGACAATGAGTGGCCTGGCACATGCCATCATTACAGCCCCCTCATGTCCCACTAGTCCCAGCCCTGTCCAGCCACGGGTTGGAAGTTTCCACACTACTTGAGAGTGTTAACCCCAGGCTTTAATCAGTTCCCCCAGCTTCAGGACTCTCTACCCATAACAAAACCGATAACATCATGTGACACTGCCATTGGACAATTCGGCAGTTCCTGAGATACTCGCAGACATGTTCCCACCTAATTTATTAGTGGGCACTCCCAATACTCAGTCTTTCTTTTATTTCATTTATCTTTTCTTTACCCCCTAAACCGCTAAAGTACAAAACATATAAATGAATTATTATCTCTCATAAACTAGCCACACTTAGAAATTCTCTATGTTCACCACGAACACTGACAATAAAACTTTATGCGAAGGACATACACAACGCGAGACATGGGCAGCGACCCGTGTCCGCTTTCAATGTTGTCAGTTTTTTTTTCCAGACGCTCTTCTTTTTCCAGACGCTACTCACACCGGCGTTGATCGGACACACCTGGAACATCACCAGGGTATTTAAACTCCCAGACTACAATGGCCAACATCGACGGAGTTCCGATGCAGGCCACAGTAGGTACGGGCAGAGGGCCGCAGACCTTGACAAAGTAAGTGGGGTGTGCTAGGGAGGATGTTTCCCTAACGAGCCGGCCAGCGGAGACGAGCTCGCATGCTGCCAGGCTTTATGCTACAAACCCCTTTGTTGTTGTTTTTTTTCTCTTTCCCTCAAAACATGCAGTGTGTTTCAATAGGTCCGGCCCCCCACGGAACTCGGGGGGCTCATTTCTGAAAATTTCAGAGTAAGAAAAACTTCATTCTGGTAACCTTTTATCACTCATGCCTAAAAATGTTTACGCCCTAACGCTATTGAACCACTGCACAGTAGCGCAAAATTCGATGACATCTTCACCCAATGTCACGTTCTGCCCTCACAATCGCTCATTTACCACATATGAGCACGGACACGACGTTACTCAGTCACATGAGTTAATGTGTCAAATGAAGTCATTTATTTCAAATGTCTATGTTTGTATGTTTTTCGTCTGTCTGTTTTTTATCCTAAACAGGTATTGAGTTACTAGAGGAAACCATCCTCTTCCAATTATCGCACCTTAGAGCGTGCAACACATTTTGGTCTGAAAACACACAGTTAGACCACCACTAACTGCCACTCACATAGGTCCTGATGAAAGCCAGTTTAGCACTGAGACCTGGCTGAAACATGTTGACCACACGGGATATTGGAGCCATAAATTACCTCCAGTAATATCCACTTCTCAGTTTTTAAGGCTGCCAAGGGCCCACTATTAAAATAGTTCTTTGAGCATCTGGGACTCTTTGGGCAGTTTTTTAACTCACAAACTTTGCACTTTCACTGCCCACTCACTGCACACAACCTGCTCCGCTGTAATCAGGCGTCGAAGAACACCCAAGGTGCACTCGGGGCCTTTGGTGGGAACTGATGATGAAGCATGCCACCAACTAGGTTGGTGGGTGAGGGTCTTCCTAAACAAAAACCAAATGTTTTTCCATTTACAAACATACACATGGAGCTTCTACTCTGTAGCTAGTTCCCATTAATCTTTGCATATTCAACAGGGGAGGCGAACTAGCACATGCTTTTTCCTCTCTCTCTCGCTTGATACTTAGCATCTAAGAAAAAGACTAGAGTGTTCACCATACTGTATGAGGGTCTTGAAGGGAGAAAACCAATCTGCCATGAAAACAAGGAGGTTAGTGTAGTGAGCGGCGTGTGGTGCCCAAAAAATACTAGAACGCACACCGCACTATTCCTGATGTATCAATAGGGCGAAACCACAAAACATGGTAACAAATAATAGCAACAGAGGAAAAAAGTCGGAGGAAAAACAGGCGGGTATGAAAAGGCAATGGATGTAAAAGGATATGGGGGAATATAACACCAGAGGGAATTCTTGAAACGACTCAGTAAAACATTTAAATCAAGATGAATAGATCATAGAGTAAATCATCACAATAAAGGAGAGTCAACTGAGAAAAGAACAAAGAAACCATTAAGAGAGTAATATACAGATATACCCCATCCAACTAGGACCTACAGTCTTAGGAGGTAACAACCAATGGTACAATATCAAGGTTTTAGTAGGACCGTATCGGCTGAGTTGTGTGGCATAAGGGAGGGCTGGAATGGAATAGTAGAGGTTGCGTGCATGCAAATGATCTCTGGCACACCTTGCTGCTTGC
This sequence comes from Calotriton arnoldi, assembly GCA_963921515.1. Lineage (NCBI taxonomy): Eukaryota > Metazoa > Chordata > Amphibia > Caudata > Salamandridae > Calotriton > Calotriton arnoldi. The sequence goes on along the minus strand of CAWUFW010014823.1, from coordinate 339,432 downwards.
AGCAGTCACACCAGTAACCAGTTATGATAGCTGTCACAGGACGTTGGAATCTTTCTCACTATGAACTATGTTATCTTTTCCTCCACAAATGCTAACCAGACCAATTGTTCTCCATTTCCTCTCACATTTTCTGCATCATCAAATCAGACAACATCTGGTGACTTGACACCAGTAGAACTAGCAGTAAAGGGCAGTGTTACTGAGACAGGAAAAGTAGGTGAAAAATACTGAATGTAAAAAGCCCAAAAGGAATATGTAAATGAGTGGTCACTCCCTGACCAAGACAGCTAGCAAAACGGTGATCATTGAACCTCCAGCTCCTTTAATCACAATTTTTGTATTATCATTTTTAAAAATGCGAGAGGCGTATTTTGGTGATTGTTGGAAGTGGAGGTCCCTGTTGCTTACCCCTGCCATGATGTCATCACAAATAGACTCCACACGAGTATTGATAAAAAGAGTATAATCTTTATATAAGAAATTATAAGCTACGACCACACGATACAAAATCAACATATAAGAATGGCTAGCATTCTTTCCGGTGGGTTGGTAGGTTCTAATCCCAACCACCGCATCTAACCAACAGTTAAGCTCTTCTCTAACCATTTCCCAATAGGTTAGACCAGTCGTATTGCTAGAAACACACACGTTGCATAAGGAAACAATACTGCAATGCGTAACGATATTCTCTTATACTGTGCAACAGAGAAATAATGCCATACGTAGCACCACAGTCATGTACTTTGCAATTGAAGGAATAATGCAATGCGTATCACCACCAGCATGCCCTGTACCAGGAAGAAACAAAGCAATGCGTCACGCTACAATCCTTTGCGGTGCAATAAAGAAATAATACACTGCGCCACGTTATACTCAGATACTGTGCACTGACGAAATCATACAATGCGCTACTTTACAATCAAATAATATGCATGGGAGAAATAACGCAGTGCGTAGCGCACCAAGTATAAAGTTCGTTAGGCACAAATGAGGTCAGGCGTCATACGACAGTTCGATAGTTCGTTAGCAGCAATAATGCAATTGTGTAATATGACAGTTTTACGTGCTCCAGTAACAGTGCCCCGTTATGGATCAAATGATGACACACAAAGTACTGCTTCCCTCTCCGGCCCCAGTACTGCCCCGTCCTGGGTCAGCACGGGCCGGGATCCGAGCCGAAGAAACGGCTCGCGCAGCTGACTGAGCGGGAGGCCGAGAGAGTGTCCCTCCGGGCCCGCACCCCACCCCAGGTGTTAATCCACGTTACCTGGGGGGGCGCGATCCCACTCTCCTCCCCGACGTCAGCGACTTGGGCCTTGATCCCGAACTCCGTCACAGGTTTTGGCAGACTCAGCTCTTCCGTGGCTGCCGGTCCGGGCCGCTACTGATGGACTCCGAGGGCCCCGATGACTTGGCCCTCACTCTGGTGGACTCGGTCCACACAGTGACCCGCCCTCAGCACTGTGGAGACTTTACTTCAGTTTGGTGCACAACCTAACCCGGCACTCCTCACCAGCACCTCAGGTTGTACTTCAACACGCACACCGTGCGTCCGAGACTTGCCTCTTCTCTGGTGCTCACAACGATCCGGCACTCTTCAACAACGCTCCGCTTGCACCTCAACACGCATCCTCCGCGTTCAAGCCTCACCTCTTCTCCCGGTGCACACGATGTCCAGGCGCTCTTCCTCATGCCCTGGCTGCACCACAACACTCACTCCTGCGGGTCCGAGTCTCACCTCTTCTCCCGGTGCACACGATGTCCAAGCGCCCTTCCTCACGCCCTGGCTGCACCACGACACACACCCTTGCACGTCGGAGACTCACTTCTTCTTTTGGTGCCTACGAGGCCCAGGCGCTCCTCACCAACACCCGGGCTGCACCACGACATGCACCCAGCGCGTCCGAGACTCACTTCTTCGGCTGGTGCACACGATGTCCAGGCACTCCTCACCAACGCCCTGACTGCACCACGACACGAACACTGCGCGTCCGAGTCTCGCTGCTTCCTTTGGTGCACACGAGGCCCAGGCGCTCTTCACTAGCCCCCGGGCTGCACCACGAAATGCACACTTGCGCGTCCGAGCCTCGCCTTGTCTCCCTGTGCACTCCACGACCAGACGCTCCTCACCAACGCCTTGGCCTGCACCACGAAACGCACTCTGCACGTCTTAGACTTAGCTTACTTCTGCATGCCCACGATCACATGGCACAACTTCTGAGGGTCTCAAGCAGCACAAAGCATGCACACACCGTGTTGCTTGGGACTTCTCCGGAAACTTTTATGATCCTGTATTTCCAAACAGGGAGCCAGCTCACCTCGGGCCCTTGGGGTTACAAGACACAGCACAAAGCACAGTCTTCTTCAAGCAGGGGACCCAGCGCCTCCAAGCACAGTCCCAACAGCCTCTTCCTTAGTTAGAACAGCAAACTGCAGACCAGCCCCAGATCACGAAGCAAGGATTGGTCTATCCACCACAGTCTCTTCAGTTGTTTCATTCTTTAGCAGAGGTTCCTCTTGAACACTGAATGGGTCCAAGCCTTTTCAGTCTCAATCCATATCTGTTTCATTCCAACGTTCAGGGATTTCAGCTCTCATAGTTATACCCCTTACTGTCTTTGAAGTTTGTATGTGCTCAAGGGTCCCTGACCCCTCCCTAAATCAGTTCTGGGTGTCTCCCTCCCAGTGTCACCTCTCTCCCTTTGATACTGGGGGTCTGGATCCTTAATCACTCAGCAGGAGATGGGTCAATTGGTTTATAGCACCAGCCCAGGCCTTTTCACCTCCCGGGCTTCTCCTCCCCCTACTCTCCAGATTCAGGGCAGCCTGGTGCCATCTCAACCCCTCCCTGGGTCAAGACCTCTCCCAGCTCCTCTCACCTTTTAATTCCAGACAGACAATCCACATTTCAGAGACACACAGAAATGCTCAGAGCACAAAACTCAGCCACTTCTAAAAGAGTGGTTTATAAACACACAGTGACAAAACCACCTTTACAGAAAGATGCATTATGACACTGTGAGTTCACACATACAAAAGGCTAACAAATACAACACCTAGCCTCCCCCATTCTGTCCTATGGGCAGAATGGCCTTTCAGCAGTGAAAAACGAAATGGAGAGTTTTTCACTGCCAGAACACAACACACACCTCAGTTTATGTTCTGCCTTTTACCTACACGGCACCCTGCCCAGGGGTTACCTGAGAACTACCACAGGGGTGCCCCATGTGTATGTAAAAGGGAAAGTCAGGCCTGACAAGTGGCTGCACTTGTCAGGACAACATGCTAACTTAGCATTCTGCGTGCAGGCCCTACACTGAAGGCCTGAGTTCCCTTCTCTGCGCGCCCTTGCATTACTAGCCCTTGTACACACAGTGTACATCACTAGGGACTTTTACTAGTAAGACAAACATACCAATCATGGCCAACCAATCACCATACATTTTACACAGGGAACTCCTGTACTTTGACACTGATCAGCAGTGGCAAAGTACCCAAAGCATCTAAATTGGCATCTCTAGGTCAGGAAAACGGTCTAGGGGGAAAGCAAAAAGTTTAGGGAACTTTAACCAAAAAAGCCAAGTCCGACAGTAATGTTAGACAAAAGTGGAAAGATAGAGTCTGAATCACAAACTGAATTTTGCAGTACATAAAATAGTACTGCAGTAATACTACTTGCGTACCACAAAATGCAATTCATAAACCTGTGGGTGCAAATTTCCACCTCTTCTGTCTTTTCTATGGGGAGATCTCCACACCTGTAAGTTTCTTACTTAGGGCCTCATATGACGTCGGTGGACACCGTTTCAGTGTTAGAGCTGACCGAACGTAGGTCGGCGGTTCCGATCACCTAATTACAATGTGACCACACATGGCACGGTCACAAACTCCCATTTCTCCATGGGAGCTTGTGCTGCCAGCGATTTCTGCCAGCGGCACAAGCTCCCATAGAGAAATGGGAGTTTGTGTAAATCCCTGCACCATGTGGCAGGCACCTCACGGTGCCTGCCACATGGTTCAGGAATTTACAGGGGGGCACCATAGGTGCCACCTCGGCCCCCAACCAGAGGCCACAGGGAGAAGAGAGCCCTGCTAAGGGCCTCCAAAGTTGCTTTCCGACAGGCTGTTCATGTCAGAAAACCCGAAAAAAAAACCTTTGCACAAGCTCCCATAGAGAAATGGGAGTTTGCGACCACACCATGTGTGGTTGCATCCTAATTCGGTGTGCGGAACCGCCGACCTATGGTCGGGCAATTCACACACTGAGATGGTGTTGGTTGGAGGCAACTCCGACCGATATTATAATGAGGCCCATGGGGAGGCTTTCCAACCCACATGGAACTTTTACCTTCCGACCGCAGAATTACAATGTCAGCCGACGGAGTGTAAACCGGCCGGTTAAATTGACTCAAGGAGCCCGTCAGCCATGTGAAACTGCTCATAATCCCTTAAAGACGGCTTTTTCGCTGTTGGGATTATGATGTTGGTTTCCGACAGCCTTTTCATGACGGCCTTTCTGACATAGAAAGGCTCTCGGAAAGTGACTTTGGATCCCCTAGCAGGGCACTCCTAGCCCTCCGGGTGTGGACCTAGGGGGCACCTATGGTGCCCCCCTGAAAATCCATGCACCATGTGGCAGGCACCTCACGGTGCAGGGATTTAAACAAAAAAACTCCCATTTCTCTATGAGAGCTCGTGCTGCAGGCGGTTTCTGCCCGCCGCACAAGCTCCCATAGAGAAATGAAAGTTTGCAACTGCACCATGTGCAGTCGCATTCTAATTCGGTGTGGGGAACCACCAACCTATGGTTGGGTGGCTCACACACCGAGATGGTATTGGTCGGAGGCAACTCCGACTGACATCGTAATGAGTCCTATGGTGTTCTTCTGTACTCAGTTTTTTATTTAGAACCATAAATAAGTGAAGTGACATCAATCAGTTTTTTCCACCTCAAATTGTTAAAAGATATTATCTTTATTGCGTAACTATTGGACATGCAAGAAGTAACAATCTGCATCATGTCTAGGTTAGGTTATGCCTAGGTTGCTGCCTACTTCAATTTGGGCTCCCAGACTGTGCACTCCTGAAGCTTCAGAAGACTCAAAATTTGGCAGTGGGGCTGGACTTCTGCCTTAAAAGACACAATAGTGTGTCACACTTCCAAATGGCCCTACATCGGTTGCTTCTCAAGCAGAAGGTGACTTTTAAAACTTTATGTCTTATGCATAAAGTATTTACAGTATGGTGAAATTGCCATTTTATGAAACTTTTCATGGTTTATTAGCCACAAGGATTCTGCGCTTTAACAAGCACCTTTGCATCTTTACTCCCCATGTGCCGATGTGTAGAACAGGCCGAAGATCTTTTTCCTGGCTTGGTCCCAGTCTTGGAAGGTCCTCCCACAAAAGTTCAAATTCAACACTGTTCATGCAGCGTTTAGAAAAATGCCTACAACTTATCTTTTCATCAACTGATCTTATCTCTCACTGCAGTCTTTCAAGGTTATTGTTCCTAGCACCAATATCCCTTATTGCTGACATTGTGCGTAGGAAATTCAAATGTATTCATTCATTCAACTTCTATCTCGATGACCACAATGACATCAACACTGCCTACTTCCTCGAGAGCATAAAAAACATCGGACTCACCCAACTCGTCCACGACCCCATGCACATCACAGGCCACACGCTAGACCCCATATTTACCTCCAGTGACCGCATCAGTGTAGTGCTAGAGGCACTCTTATGGTTTGACACCATGTGATGACCTTTGACTACCATCATTGTAATTGACTTTTTGTGCTTCATTTTACCCTAGCCTGAATGTACGACGTCCTGCATATGCCTTGTTTCTCTTGAAGGTTTCTTTCGTGTAATCTTGCAGTCTTACAGTGGGAGCTGTCACAGAGTAGAACAGCCTTGCCAAGAACAGAACGTGTGGTGCACAAAGTGCATAGTATTGTACACTGGGAAGTATTATGAAGTTCTTACTATTGGCTTTGACATGGCCTCATGTCATCCTGAATTCTGACTCTGCCTTCCTTGAGCTTCTTTGTGCGCACAGACAGACCAACCATAGTGTTTGTAAGTTGTTTGGGTTAATCACGTTCAAGGTTGCTTTGTTTTGAAGAGATTGTTGAATGTACCCTGGAAGGCTTTCGGAAGCTTTGTTAAGATAAAGGCTGGAACATGTGAGAATGTAGAGGGAACGTGGGAACTCCTTTTGCCCTGGAATGCTTGAATGGAAGGTGGCCAATTCCAGTAAGTTTCCTTGGCGCAGAAGGAAAGACTCTTGATCCTTCTAGTGTGTTTTGAGACTATAAAGCTGAGGTTGTTGATTTAGAAACCGGGATTGTTTGAGCCTGAACGATGGATGCATCTTCAGTGCAGGCATCTGGTTTCTATGTCTCCTGGCTTCGGCTGTAAGTACCCCAGTCTGGAGTGGGTCAGGATGAAGATTGCACCAGGCGAAGTGTTTGAGTTTTGATTATTGACAATATGATGGGTGGCCAGTGGCTATGATCATTTGAGGGGTTTTCTTTGTGATGTGTGAGTGAGTCAGAGTGCACATCCAAAGTAATCATTTGATGTATTAAGTGTATATATCTTTCTGATTTCTTGCAGGACGTCCAGTATTATTTGCTGCTTGTTTATTCATTATTATAATTCTTGCATTTAACAGTTACATTTGCCAAGTGCGTTATTATTGCTTGCATATAAATATATATATATATATATTATCTACTGGCGGTCGCCAGTAGATAGTTATAGTTAGGACCTATTTTCCATAGGAAATCTGCGACATTCTATTTGAAATAACTCTCTTGCCGGTTGACGTATTTTCGCGACATTTTCAAACTTTATGGCCCGCTCCGGTCCGCTCCTACCCTGAAAGTCTCGGGATGATTCGTCAAGCGGGGGCCGAGAAAAAAGGGGGGTCCCAAAACGTGTTTTCCCCATTCATTTTTCCATAGGAAACTTTAGACACGGCTACAGCCCGAACTGCTGAACGGAATTACACCAAATTTGGCAAAGAGGTAGTTCTTGGTTCAGAAAGAACCCTTTTTGTTAAATGGTGTAAATCCGTTCAGTAGTTCCTGAGAAAATCAAAATGAAAATCACATATATATCTATGGCCGCGTCGGATTCGTGCACCCTCCCGATCTCGAGCTGCATGCTAATTGGCTGTTAACACTCCAAATCAGGAAGTGTTGGCAGCCATTTTGTCCCTCGGTAGAACCGAGGGACAGAAACAAGTGCGCAAAGCGCAAAAAGGGGGCAGGGTAGAAACACCCTGACCCGCGTTTGCACAGTGGTGAAGGGAGGGGGCGGGGCTTCAGGTGACATGTGTGCAAACAGGCCCCGTGGCGCATTTTAAGATGGGGAATTAAATCCCCTTCAATCCTGAGGGTCCCTGGGGCCAACTAGCCCAACAGGTACGTCCAGAAAGCGCCACAGAGCTGCGTTGCAGAGAGGTGTAAAAAGGGGTGTGGCCTCTGTACACGTCTCTGCAACGCAGCCCCCTGGCGCATACTGGAGGTTCCTGGTGGGCTTGTTGGCCCCCAGGGACCCTCATGATTCAAGGGGACTTAATCCCCCAACTTAAAACGCGCCACGGGGCGCGTTTGCACAGATGTCACCTCAGGCCCAGCCCCTCCCTTCACCATTGTGCAAATATTCCTCTAAAATCAGCCGAAATACGAATTCCGATTTACTCACCTGTTATCAGGAGAGACCTCAGTGCTGCATCTTTCAGCCCAGTACTGGTCCTGAAAAGTAATTCTAACCGTACTTACCAGTAACTTGAATTTCCTTCCATAGGCTAACATTGACTGGTTTCACTTGGAAATTCTTCTAAGTGTGCAGTTTTGGAACTTTATAATATGCCTCTAAAATCAGCCGAAATACGGATTCCGATTTACTCACCTGTTATCAGGAGAGACCTCAGTGCTGCATCTTTTAGCCCAGTACTGATCCTGAAAAGTAATTTTAACCGTACTTACCAGCAACTTGAATTTCCTTCCATAGGCTAACATTGACTGGTTTCACTTGGAAATTCTTCGAAGTGTGGAGTTTTGGAACTTTATAATATTCCTTTAAAATCAGCCGAACTACGAATTCCAATTTACTCACCTGTTATCAGGAGAGAACCCAGTGCTGCATCTTTTAGCCCAGTACTGATCCTGAAAAGTAATTTTAACCGTACTTACCAGGAACTTGAATTTCCTTCCATAGGCTAACATTGACAGGTTTCACTTGGAAATTCTTCTTAAGTGTGGAGTTTTGGAACTTTATAATATTCCTCTAAAATCAGCCGAACTACGAATTCCGATTTACTCACCTGTTATCAGGAGAGAACCCAGTGCTGCATCTTTTAGCCCAGTACTGATCCTGAAAAGTAATTTTAACCGTACTTACCAGGAACTTGAATTTCCTTCCATAGGCTAACATTGACTGGTTTCACTTGGAAATTCTTCTAAGTGTGGAGTTTTGGAACTTTATAATATTCCTCTAAAATCAGCCGAACTACGAATTCCGATTTACTCACCTGTTATCAGGAGAGAACCCAGTGCTGCATCTTTTAGCCCAGCACTGACCCTGAGAAGTAATTCTAACCGTACTTACCAGTAACTTGTATTTCCTTCCATAGGAATCCATTGTCTGGTTTTCAGCAGAAAAGTTTCAAAGTGTCAATTTTCACAAACTACAAATATTCCTTAAAAATCGCCTGTATGACTTAAACGCATTCTTTCAACTGTTTACAGGAGATGCACCAGTGCTGGATCCAGGATCCACCACTGAGTAAGAAAAAGTAACGATAACACTACTTACCTGCTAAGTGAATTTCCAGCCATAGGATAACATTGGTGATTCTATGTGAAAAAGTTTCTAAGTGTCAACTTTTAAAATACAATAATATTCCTTAAAAATCAGTACTGTAACCAAAACGCTTTTACTCAACTGTTTACAGGAGATGTCCCAGGACTGAATCTAGGATCCAGTCCTGTGGTTAGAAAAGTAATCCATAAAGTAACTAATTGCATTTAACTTGAAATTCACATTGAGCTCAATGTTGCATTGTGTTTGAAATTGTGTTGCCTATTGCAACAACTGTAACTACTGTACTTAAAAGTCTATTGCCTATTTGCAAAGAATTTAAACTAAAGTAATTCATTCTGAGAAAGTATATTTTGTAATGTAATGTATAATGTAATTACAATGTAATTTAAAAAATAAATAGTTTAAAAAAATGTAGAAAATCAGTATTAAAAAAATAAATATAACAATTAATACATTTAAAAATTGTCATTTACAAAACCTTGGAAATTCAATGAAAAAAACCATAGGTTTCAGACATGTTATAGTTAGGAATTAGCATTTAAAAAACCTTTGAAATTCACTGAAAAAACCATAGGTTTCAGGCACGTTATAGTTAGAAATTAGCATCTAAAAAACCTTTGAAATTCACTGAAAAAACCATAGGTTTCAAACACGTTATAGTTAGAAATTTGCATTTAAAAAACCTTTGAAATTCACTGAAAAAACCATAGGTTTTAGGGACAGTTATAGTTAGTTGGACATTTCACTCCTACAAAACCATAGAAATTCCCCCGTTATAGTTAGTTCAGCTAACTATAACTCGCGCCCCGCAATGCACTGCTGATGACGTCACATATTACATCACTCATGACATGGTCAGTGACATCACTGATGACATCACTGATGACATCTCAAATGACATCACTGATGACATCACTGATGACATCATCCATGTGATTATTTCATGCATCTTCTCACACCCTAATATAACTTTTGATACACCCACTCTAAATTACAGACTGCCATTCGCAAAACCATACACACTCCAATACCAATAACTACATACCCACTCACTGATTCTTAGGTCTACACACACACACACACATCTACTCACTCACCCATCCAGTCACTCATACTTACAGTCACTCAGTACAGGACTATCATATGCACTCATACACCTATATAAACACTCACACACCGCCACTCATCCATAGAGGTACTCACACACCTAGTCAGTCATGCAAAAAATTAATCACACACCCATTTACTCACCTATACAGTTATACACACACCAGCTCACTTATTCATACAAATACTAGCACATTCTTACGCTCTTATACAATAACTGATACAAGCACACACACATCCATACAGCCACTCTCACAATCACACACTCTCACTTATAGCCATTTCAAAAACTCTAACACACATATATACTGCCTTTTACATATGTAGTTACTCGCACATGTACCACTGAGATATACATTCACTCACTAACACACCCATACACACACTCACCCACCCAAGCAGTCCATCACAGATGCACTCTTGAAATCATGCACCCAGTGAATCACCCACTCACACATCTATGTACAGAGTCACACACACCCCACCCACACAAACACTCAGGCAGCCATACAGATACTCAGAGAACCAATCAATAACCCATATAGACACTCATGTAGCTATTCGCAAATCCATGCATCCACTTACACACCAACAAACAGACGGATACAGACATTCACACAGTTTAGTCACTAACCCATGCATTCAGTAAGATACGTTTAATCACTCACTTGTAGAGTCAGTCACTCACGTACTAAATCATCCATTCAGACACTTATACACCCACTCATTCTTCAATACGCCTTTCCCTATATATATTAAACGTATTTAAACTTTACAGAAACACACAGTCACTGGATGATGTCATCAGTGATGTCATCAGTGATGTCATTTGAGATGTCATCAGGGATGTCATCAGTGATGTCACTGACCATGTCATGAGTGATGTAATATGTGACGTCATCAGCAGTGCATTGCGGGCGCGAGTTATAGTTAGCTGAACTAACTATAACGGGGGAATTTCTATGGTTTTGTACGAGTGAAATGTCCAACTAACTATAACTGTCCCTAAAACCTATGGTTTTTAAGTGAATTTCAAAGGTTTTTTAAATGCTAATTTCTAACTATAACGTGTCTGAAACCTATGGTTTTTTCAGTGAATTTCAAAGGTTTTTTAAATGCTAATTCCTAACTATAACATGTCTGAAACCTATGGTTTTTGTCAGTGAATTTCAAAGGTTTTGTAAATGACAATTTTTAAATGTATTAATTGTTATATTTATTTTTTTGATACTGATTTACTACATTTTTTTAAACTATTTATTTTTACATATTTTATTTTTTAAATTACATTGTAATTACATTATACATTACATTACAAAATATACTTTCTCAGAATGAATTACTTTAGTTTAAATACTTTGCAAATAGGCAATAGACTTTTAAGTATAGTAGTTACAGTTGTTGCAATGGCAACACAATTTCAAACACAATGCAACATTGAGCTCAATGTGAATTTCTAGTTAAATGCAATTAGTTACTTTATGGATTACTTTTCTAACCACAGGACTGGATCCTAGATTCAGTCCTGGGACATCTCCTGTAAACAGTTGAGTAAAAGCGTTTTGGTTACAGTAGTGATTTTTAAGGAATATTATTGTATTTTAAAAGTTGACACTTAGAAACTTTTTCACATAGAATCACCAATGTTATCATATTGGAGGAAATTCACTTAGCAGGTAAGTAGTGTTATCGTTACTTTTTCTTACTCAGTGGTGGATCCTGTATCCAGCACTGGTGCATCTCCTGTAAACAGTTGAAAGAATGCGTTTAAGTCATACAGGCGATTTTTAAGGAATATTTGTAGTTTGTGAAAATCAACACTTTGAAACTTTTCTGCTGAAAACCAGACAATGGATTCCTATGGAAGGAAATATAAGTTACTGGTAAGTACGGTTAAAATTACTTTTCAGGATCAGTACTGGGCTGAAAGATGCAGCACTGAGGTCTCTCCTGATAACAGGTGAGTAAATCGGAATTTGTATTTCGGCTGATTTTAGAGGAATATTATAAAGTTCCAAAACTCCAAACTTAGAAGAATTTCCAAGTGAAACCAGTCAATGTTAGCCTATGGAAGGAAATTCAAGTTACTGGTAAGTACGGTTAAAATTACTTTTCAGGATCAGTACTGGGCTGAAAGATGCAGCACTGAGGTCTCTCCTGATAACAGGTGAGTAAATCGGAATTCGTATTTTGGCTGATTTTAGAGGAATATTATAAAGTTCCAAAACGCCACACTTAGAAGAATTTCCAAGTGAAACCAGTCAATGATATCCTATGGAAGGAAATTCAAGTTACTGGTAAGTACGGTTTACATTACTTTTCAGGATCAGTACTGGGCTGAAAGATGCAGCACTGAGGTCTCTCCTGATAACAGGTGAGTAAATCGGAATTCGTATTTTGGCTGATTTTAGAGGAAGATTTGTATGTTTCAAAAATCGACACTTAGAAACTTTTTCAGCAAAAAGCAGGCAATGATATCCTATGGAAGGAAATTCAAGTTACTGGTAAGTACGGTTAAAATTACTTTTCAGGATCAGTACTGGGCTGAAAGATGCAGCACTGAGGTCTCTCCTGATAACAGGTGAGTAAATCGGAATTCGTATTTCGGCTGATTTTAGAGGAATATTATAAAGTTCCAAAACTCCACACTTAGAAGAATTTCCAAGTGAAACCAGTCAATTATATCCTATGGAAGGAAATTCAAGTTACTGGTAAGTACGGTTAAAATTACTTTTCAGGATCAGTACTGGGCTGAAAGATGCAGCACTGAGGTCTCTCCTGATAACAGGTGAGTAAATCGGAATTTGTATTTCGGCTGATTTTAGAGGAATATTATAAAGTTCCAAAACTCCACACTTAGAAGAATTTCCAAGTGAAACCAGTCAATGTTAGCCTATGGAAGGAAATTCAAGTTACTGGTAAGTACGGTTAAAATTACTTTTCAGGATCAGTACTGGGCTGAAAGATGCAGCACTGAGGTCTCTCCTGATAACAGGTGAGTAAATAGGAATTCGTAGCTCGGCTGATTTTAGAGGAATATTTGCACAATGGTGAAGGGAGGGGGCGGGGCCTGAGGTGACATCTGTGCAAACGCGCCCCGTGGCGCGTTTTAAGTTGGGGGATTAAGTCCCCTTGAATCATGAGGGTCCCTGGGGTCCAACTAGCCCACCCTGTACCTCCAGTATGCGCCAGGGAGCTGCGTTGCAGAGAGGTGTTCAGAGACCACGCCCCTTTTTGCACCTCTCTGCAATGCAGCTCTGTGGCGCTTTCTGGACGTACCTGTTGAGCTAGTTGGCCCCCAGGGACCCTCAAGATTGAAGGGGATTTAATTCCCCATCTTAAAACGCGCCATGGGGCCTGTTTGCACACATGTCACCTGAAGCCCCGCCCCCTCCCTTCACCACTGTGCAAACGCGCCCCGTGGCGCGTTTTAAGTTGGGGGATTAAGTCCCCTTGAATCCTGAGGGTCCCTGGAGTCCAACTAGCCCACCATGTACTTCTAAAAAGCGCCACAGAGCTGCGTTGCAGAGAGGTGTAAAAAGGGGCGTGGCCTCTGTACACCTCTCTGCAACGCAGGCCCCTGGCGCATACTGGAGGTACAGGGTGGGCTAGTTGGACCCCAGGGACCTCCAGTATTCAAGGGGAATTACTTCTCTTCTTAAAACGCCCCAGGGGGCGCGTTTGCAGAGTACTGCAGGGAGGGGGGCGGGGCCTCCGGCACAATGCCAGTCGTTTTTTTTTTGTTTTTTTTTTTAATGGGAGGGGGGCTGCGTGGCCCCCCTTCCCTTGGCCACTTTTGGCCCCGGGGACCCCATCCCCCGGGGCCTGTGCATTTTTTTTTTTTTTTAAATTCCCAAAAAAAAACGGGAAGGGGGCCGCGTGGCCCCCCTTCCCTGGGCCTGTATTGGCCCCGGGGACCCCATCCCCTGGGGCATGCCCTCGATTTTTTTTTTATTATTTTGGAGGGGGGCTGCGTGGCCCCCCTCCTCAGGCCATTTAAGGCCCCGGGGACCCCATCCCCCGGGGCCGGCCTTGCCCTTTTTAAAAAAAAAAAAAAATTATTTGGGGAGGGGGGCTGCGTGGCCCCCTCCCTGGCCACTTATGGCCCCGGGGACCCCATCCCCCGGGGCCTGGCCTCTGGTTGGGGACTGTGGGGGGTCCCCAATCCCCCCACAGTCCCAGCCGGCTCCCCGCCTCCTGCGCGAGCCGGCAGCCTTTCCACATGGGGAGCAGCTAACATGCTGCTCCCCATGTGGAAAGCTAGTGAGTTTGCATTTTGAAAGAGAGAGCAGGTTTCCTGCTCTCTCTTTCAAAATGCAAACCAAGTTTGCTATGACAGGACGGGAGCCGCGAGGCTCCCGTCCTGTCATAGCAAACTACAGTGTCCCGGGGGTAGGCACCCCGGGACACTGCAGGAGCCGGCCCTGGGGGGTGGCGGTCCCCAGGGCCATCAAGGGCTCCAGGAGGGGGGCCACGCGGCCCCCCTCCCATCCAGTGCACAGCCCCGGGGAGGTGGTGGTCCCCGGGGCTTTGGGGGTCCGTAACGGACCCCCATATTCAAATCTTTAGTGCCCCGGGGAGGTGGTGGTCCCCGGGGCTTTGGGGGTCCGTAACGGACCCCCATATTCAAATCTTTAGTGCCCCGGGGAGGTGGCGGTCCCCGGGGCATGTGGGGGGGCTGGAGCCCCCCCACACAGGTTAAAAAAAATTTAAAAAAAGAATCCCCGGGGGGTGGCGGTCCCCGGGGCTGCGGGAGGGCAAAGAGCCCTCCCGCACCATTATTTTCTAAAGCCCCGGGGGGTGGTGGTCCCCGGGGCTTGGGGGGCCTTAGAGGCCCCCCACATTAAATCTAAACCCCCCACCATGCCCCCGGGACTTGGCCCACCCGGGGGCAAATAAACTATCGAGCGCGGGAGACCGCGCTTCGATTTTTTTTCGGCAGGATCCGCGCACCCTGAGCGCATCCTGCCGATTTTTTTATTTTTTTAAATGCTTTTTCTGCCTAGGGGTCCTTGTGGGACCCCTGAGCAGACCTAGGGGTCAGGGTGTTTCTACCCTGCCCCCTTTGTGCGTTTGCACACTTGCGATTTTTTTTTTTCTAGGCGGGATTTGCGCACCCTAAGCGCATCCCGCCGATTTTTTTTTTAAAAAAATGCTTTTTTCTGCCAAGGGGGTCCTTGTGGGACCCCCTGAACAGACCTAGGGTGTCAGGGTGTTTCTACCCTGCCCCCTTTTTGCGCTTTGCGCACTTGTTTCTGTCCCTCAGTTCTACCGAGGGACAAAATGGCTGCCAACACTTCCTGATTTGGAGTGTTGACAGCCAATTAGCATGCAGCTCGTGATCGGGAGGGTGCGCGAATCCGACGCGGCCATAGATATATATGTGATTTTCATTTTGATTTTCACAGGAACTACTGAACGGATTTACACCATTTAACAAAAAGGGTTCTTTCTGAACCAAGAACTACCTCTTTGCCAAATTTGGTGTAATTCCGTTCAGCAGTTCGAGCTGTAGCCGTGTCTAAAGTTTCCTATGGGAAAATGAATGGGGAAAACACGTTTTGGGACCCCCCTTTTTCTCGGCCCCCGCTTGACGAATCACCCTGAGACTTTCAGGGTAGGAGCGGACCGGAGCGGGCCATAAAGTTTGAAAATTTCGCAAAGATTCGTCAACCGACGCAAGAGTTATTTCAAATAGAATGTCGCGGATTTCCTATGGAAAATAGGTCCTAACTATAACTATCTACTGGCGACCGCCAGTAGATAATATATATATATATATATTTCTATATACATTTGAATATTGGTCATTTGACATCTGGGAAAGTCTTTCTGTTAGAGAGCATGGCATAAATAAAACCCTAAGCCTTATTCTAAAAAGAGAGTCTTTGCATTTTGTAAAGTGAAACCCCTTTCTAGGTGTTGTTGTGGTATATGTCTCCTACTTCGTTGTTGTTTGTGCCATCATGTGGGAGTGCTTTTTTTTTTAGGGCAAAGCAAGACAATCAGGTACAGCCACACCACAGAACTCACCTGGACCGACCACTCCATCGTCCACCGCAACATCGCCAGCTCACGGACCTCCAGCCACAGTCTGCCCAACTCCTCCCACTGCAGCTCCAGCAAAGTCTCAAAGGAAACATGGATCAACGCCCTCAACACCACCCAGCCCATCCCCTCCAACAACCTAGACCAGAACGTCAAAAACCTTAACAATTGGATCACCACCTGTTTCCCTACAGCATTGCTTCCACCAGCCACAGCACTCACAGAAGGTCCACCAAGCAGGCTACATTGTACACCAAAGATCTCAGAACCCCTAAACAACATTGTAAACAACTGGCAAGCGGATGGCACACCAGCAAGTACACATCCGACAAGACCACCTTCAAGACAGCCCTCAACCTGCACCGCAGACAGTGGAGAGAATCAAAGAAAAAGGCCTTAGCCTCACGCATCAAATCAAGCTCCGATAGCAGCAAATAACTCTTCAACATGGTCAAGGAGTTCTCAACCCCCTCAGCTGCAACAAAACATTACCCCCTCATAGGAACTCCGAGACAACCTTGCAAACTTCTTCCACGACACGATTGTCAAAATCTACACAAACTTCAAACCTCAGCTTAAGGCCACCAACTTCTTCAAGCAAAACAACAACCCCAATACCACCACAGACATCCGATTAACTGAATGTGGCCAGCTGTCCCCACAGGACATCGCCTCCATCATGAAATATATCAACTCAGGGGCCCCAACCGACCCATGGACTCAGCACATTTTCAACCTAGGCGAAGCCAGAATCAGCCACATACTTACAACCTTGTTCAACACCTCCATTGCCATGGCCAACTTCCCGAGGACTGGAAACATGGCAGACGTCAACGCCCTACTAAAGAAACCATCAGCAGACCACAGCGAACTCAACAACTACCAACCTTTCTACCTACTCCGGTTCCCAGCCAAAGTATTAGAAAAATTAATCAACCAGCAACTCTCCTCACATCTGAAATGGAACGTCCTACTCGACTACTCCCAATCCGGATTTCGCGGCAACCACAGCACAGAGACAGCCCTCATCACAACTACCTATGACATCAAAGCCTTACTCGACCGAGGAGAGACTACAGCTCTAATTCTCCTAGACCTCTTGACAGCCTTCAATAAAGTTTCCCACCACAAACTCATCACAAGGCTGCACACCATAGGGATCCAAAGAGCTGCTCTCAGATAGATCGCATCTTTACTTACCAGAAGAACACAAAAATTCTGCCTTCACCTCCAAACCCAAAGAAATCATATGTTGAATACCCCAAGGATCCTCATTCAGCCCCTTCTTCTTCAACACTTTTATGACACCTTTGGCCAGCATAGCCAAAACCCACGGACTCAACATCATATCCTACGGTGACAGCACACAACTCATCCTCTCCTCTCTGAAGACATCACTAACACCAAGACTAACTTCCACAACTGCATGACAGACATTGCCAACTGGATGAAGGACAACTGCCTGAAGCTCAACACGGACAAGACAGAGGTACTGATTTTCAGGAACAAAAGCATCCTGGTGTCCCTCAGAACTTGGACCTACTCCTACCTCCATTGACTACGCTGGGAACCTAGGCATCATTCTAAACAACAACCTAACCATGATGACTCAAGTCAACTTCATGTCCACCTCCTGCTTCTTTATTTTCTGCATGCTTCGCTAGATATTCAAATGGCTACCCCAAAGCTCAAGACGCACCAGGTATGAATGTAATTTTTTAATGTATATATTATCACTATTAAAAGTATTGTGTATATAATATCATTTAATTTAGTATATTTTATAATAAATATTACATTTTTAAATGAATGTAATATATTTTATTTATTATAATTTATGGTTTTAGTGTTTTATATAATTGTTTAACTTTTTTGTAAGTATACTTTGTAATGTTTAATGTGCAATTACATTTCTTTTACAAATAATTTGCAATTTATATGTTAGTAGCAGGATGTTGAGTTTGTAAGGAAATAGGGTGGAACGTTATTTAAATTACAAATTATTGTTTTTATTTTAAATTCATTTTTTATTTTAATTAAATACTTAATTGAAATTAATTATGTAAATTGTTTAGTTGATTTTTGTGATTTCTTAATATTTATTTCATTTTTCCATAATTTAATGACTAATTTATATTTTAGGGTTTGTGGAGATAAAGGGTGTGAAGTTACTTAAATTAAAATTATTTTACGAATTCATTTAACTAAATACTTTATTGGTAATTAATTTTATAAATTATTTAATTATTTATCAAGTAAATTAGTAAATTTGTAAAATGCATTTTATATTTATTATTGGTTTTAATTTTTTTTTTTAAACTACTATTTTAAAGTTAGTTTTTTATCTATAAATTGTTTTACTTTTTTAGGTTGGTGTTTTTTTGGGTAATGGTGATGGAAGTGTATTTATTTAAAATTAATTTATTTTTATTTTTAATTATTAAAATATTTTGTATTAATAATTTTAGATTTCAAATACATGTATTATATTTATTTATAAAGCATATATATATTTGAATGTTTTAATAATTTTGTGTTGTGTATTTAAATGTTTTTTTTATTACTAGGAATCAAAATGATATATCTAACCCTGCCTAACTCCAACATCTTCCCTGGTTTTGCTTATGTTGAAGAGGGTATAATAATTCTACTCCCTCTTAAGATTAACACTTTCTCTACTGTTTCTTAGGTTGGAGTGGGAATAGTAAATCTAACCCATCCAAAATCCAACACGTTCCTTGATTTAGCTTACTTGGGAGAAGGAATAGTAAATCTAACCCTTCCAAAGTCCGATACTTTGCCTAATGTTGCTTGAATTGGAGTGGGAATCAAAAATCTAGCCACTACAAAGTCCAAAACTTCCCCTGCTGTTGTTTTTATTGAAGTGGGTATATTAAATCTAACTTCTCAAAAGTCCAACATTATCCATGATTTTACTTATGTTGGCGTGGGAATAGTCAATATATCCCTCCAAAGTCAAATGCATTCCCTGATTTTGCTTTTGTGGAAGTAGGAATAGTAAATCAAACCCCTCCAAAGTCCAACACTTTTTCTATTTTTGCTTAAATTGGAGTTACTATAGTCAACTTAACCCCTTTGAAGTCCAACACATTTGCTGGTGTTGTTTATCTTTGATTATTTTATTTTTTAATATGTTTATTTTTTTTTAACATTTATATTAATTGTTTTTGTCGTTGTTCATATGTTTTTTTTAAGTTACTGATAATATTAATGTACTTTTCAATTGTATAAATATTGTTTTATAGATTTTTTTAATACATATGTATATACATATATGTTTATGCATAAATTATATATATATTTATTTTACAGCATTAATTAAGATTATTTTCTCTACTAATTGCTCATTTTAATATTTAAAATAGGTTACATATATGTTTTGGGTATATATAGATAGATACATTTCTTTTGGGTATATATACGTTTAGTAATGTTTACTTTTAATTTATTATTGAAATTTTAATTTAATATTTTATAAAATTGTTTGATTATGATTGTACATTTTTTAGACTATAGATATTTATATTTCCTTATCTAATAAATCTATTTCTTTTTAAATGTATTACTATTGTAAGTTGTTTCTAATGATATAAGTGTGTGCATATATACACATATACATGTAAATATATATATGTTTCCATAACCAAAGAGCTAACGCAAACAAAGTTTTTAATTATCCGGTAGCTCGACATTTCCAAACTATGCATAACAGCAATAGCGATCAACTAACATTCTTTGGAATTGATCGTATTTTGAAGTACACAAGAGGTGGTGATAGAGAAAAACAGTTACGGATTCTTGAATATAGGCTCATAATTGACCCAAACACAAAAATACCTAATGGCATGAATAGCAGTGAGGAATTGACAACACACATTGGCAGATAAAACTGTATCTACCTTCACTTAAATCATGTCTCCCGTTGTACATATATTTAATTCACAAATCTTATTCATTCTGTTTTCACTCACTTTGGCACTTTTTAGCATAGGTTGATACTCATTGTCTTACAATATGGGCACTTGCCCTTGATTGTGTATCAATTGATAGATGGAATTGGGAATCAGGACTATAACAGGTGTTCTTTCTGGTCTCGGATATATAGTGGTTGATCCCTTAGTGTCATTTCAGATAAATTATTAATTGAACCGATACTAGAGTAATGCTATTGTTTCCCTTACCACAGTTGACCCCACATGTAGCCTTATCAAAAATTCGGAATAGGCTAATTGCCAAATGGGGAGCCCGTATTCCCATACGATTGTCTCTCATTCCAGTTTATATATTGGACAATGTGTGTCTCCGTTGAGTAGTATATAATCTTTGTGCCATTTCATATTTGCACTAACATCACACACAGGGTAACGTATTGGACATGCGTAATATGCATTGGCATTAATGAATGAGGTTTTTCATATGAATTTTAATATGATCAATTTGAATGGAATTCATTATTATATTTTTTGTTCTTATTAATCTGAATTTATTCATGAAATGTGAAGTTAATTTTGGATTATGCAATGATGAATTTTTTATGCATGATTGTAAAGACAATTTGATTTTTCATAGTATTTTGTTTTTGCCCATTATGGCAAGGCTTATTTCTATGGTGAGTGGAGCACATTGTGTAAACTTGACAAAGGCTTCATAGCTGAAATGCGTTGTTTTGCACGATAAATATTTGTGCTATTCACTTGGTGTGCCTCATTCATCATTCTGGATTGCTGGAATGGTTCTCTGTCTTATATATATATATATATTCACTGAAAAAACCATAGGTTTCAGACACGTTATAGTTAGAAATTAGCATTTAAAAAACCTTAGAAATTCACTGAAAAAAACCATAGGTTTTAGGGACAGTTATAGCTAGTTGGACATTTCACTCGTACAAAACCGGTGAAATTCCCCCGTTATAGTTAGTTCAGCTAACTATAACTCACGCCCCCGCAATGCACTGCTGATGACGTCACATATTACATCACTCATGACAGTTCGGGCTGTAGCTGCGACTAAAGGTTCCTATGGAAAATTGCATGGGGAAAATATGTTTTGGAACCCCCCTTTTTTCTCGGCCCCCACTTGCCGAATCACCCCGAGACTTTCAGGATAGGAGCGCACCGGAGCGACCCACAAAGTTTGAAAATTTCGCGAAGATTCGTCAACCGGCGCTAAAGTTATTTCAAATAGAATGTTGCGGATTTCCTATGGAAAATAAGTCCTAACTATAACTATCTACTGGCGACCGCCAGTAGATAATATATATATATATATATATATATATATATATATATATATATATATTATCTACTGGCGGTCGCCAGTAGATAGTTATAGTTAGGACCTATTTTCCATAGGAAATCCGCGACATTCTCTTTGAAATAACTCTCTTGCCGGTTGACGAATCTTCGCGAAATTTTCAAACTTTATGGCCCGCTCCGGTCCGCTCCTACCCTGAAAGTTTCGGGGTGATTCGTCAAGCGAGGGCCGAGAAAAAAGGGGGTCCCAAAACGTGTTTTCCCCATTCATTTTCCCATAGGAAATTTTAGACACGGCTACAGCTCGAACTGCTGAACGGAATTACACCAAATTTGGCAAAGAGGTAGTTCTTGGTTCAGAAAGAACCCTTTTTGTTAAATGGTGTAAATCCGTTCAGTAGTTCCTGAGAAAATCAAAATGAAAATCACATATATATCTATGGCCGCGTCGGATTCGCGCACCCTCCCGATCACGAGGTGCATGCTAATTGGCTGTCAAGTGGCTGTCAACACTCCAAATCAGGAAGTGTTGGCAGCCATTTTGTCCCTCGGTAGAACCGAGGGACAGAAACAAGTGCGCAAAGTGCAAAAAGGGGGCAGGGTAGAAACACCCTGACCCCCTAGGTCTGCTCAGGGGGTCCCACAAGGACCCCCTGGGCAGAAAAAAGCATTTTTTTTTTTTAAAAATCAGCAGGATGCGCTCAGGGTGCACGGATCCTGCCGATTAGAAAAAAAACCCAGAAGAAACAAGTGCGCAAAACGCACAAAGGGGGCAGGGTAGAAACACCCTGACCCCCTAGGTCTGCTCAGGGGGTCCCTCAAGGACCCCCTGGGCAGAAAAAAGCATTTAAAAAAAAAAAAAATCGGCGGGATGCGCTTAGGGTGCGCGGATCCCGCCGAGCAAAAAAACAAAGCGCGGTCTCCCGCGCTCGTTGTTAACTGGCCCCCAGGTGGGCCAAGTCTCGGGGCATGCAGGGTTTCTTTTAATATGTGGGGGCCTCTAAGGCCCCCCAAGCCCCGGGGACCGTCACCCCCCGGGGCTTGAAAGACAATGGTGCGGGAGGGCTCTGTGCCCTCCCGCTGCCCCGGGGACCGCCACCTCCCCGGGGCTTCTTTTTTAAAAATTTTTGACCTGTGTGGGGGGCTCCAGCCCCCACATGCCCCGGGGACCGCCACCTCCCCGGGGCACTAAAGATTTGAATATGGGGGTCCGTTACGGACCCCAAAGCCCCGAGGACCACCACCTCCCCGGGGCTGTGCACTGGATGGGAGGGGGCCGCGCGGCCCCCTCCTGGAGCCCTTGATGGCCCTGAGGACCGCCACCCCCAGGGCCGTCTCCTGCAGTGT
The DNA here is from genome assembly GCA_963921515.1 of Calotriton arnoldi. Classification (NCBI taxonomy): domain Eukaryota; kingdom Metazoa; phylum Chordata; class Amphibia; order Caudata; family Salamandridae; genus Calotriton; species Calotriton arnoldi. The sequence continues at coordinate 316,814 of CAWUFW010014823.1, read as the reverse complement.
CCCGGGGTGCCTACCCCCGGGACACTGTAGTTTGCTTATGACAGGACGGGAGCCTCGCGGCTCCCGTCCTGTCATAGCAAACTTGGTTTGCATTTTGAAAGAGAGAGCAGGAAACCTGCTCTCTCTTTCAAAATACAAACCCAATTGCTTTCCACATGGGGAGCAGCATGTTAGCTGCTCCCCATGTGGAAAAGCAATGCCGGCTCGCGCAGGAGGCGGGGAGCCGGCTGGGACTGTGGGGGATTGGGGACCCCCACAGTCCCCAACCAGAGGCCAGGCCCCGGGGATGGGGTCCCCGGGGCCATAAGTGGTCAGGGAGGGGGCCACGCAGCCCCCTCCCCAAATTATAAAAAAAAAATTAAAAAAGGGCAAGGCCGGCCCCGGGGGATGGGGGCCTTAAATGGCCTGAGGAGGGGGGCCACGCAGCCCCCCTCCATATAAAAAAAAAAAAAATTGAGGGCATGCCCCGGGGGATGGGGTCCCCGGGGCCAAAACAGGCCCAGGGAAGGGGGCCACGCGGCCCCCTTCCCCGTTTTTTTCTTTTATTTAAAAATAAAATAAAATGCTCAGGCCCCGGGGGATGGGGTCCCCGGGGCCAAAAGTGGCCAAGGGAACGGGGCCTTGCAGCCCCCTCCCAATCAAAAAAAAAAAAAAGACCGGCATCGTGCCGGGAGGCCCCGCCCCCTCCCTGCAGCAGTCTGCAAACGCGCCCCCTGGCGCGTTTTGAGAAGGGAAGTAATTCCCCTTGAATACTGGGGGTCCCTGGGCAAACTAGCCCACCAGGAACCTCCAGTATGCGCTAGGGGCTGCGTTGCAGAGAGGTGTACAGAGGCCACGCCCCTTTTTACACCTCTCTGCAACGCAGCTCTGTGGCGCTTTTTGGAAGTACATGGTGGGCTAGTTGGACTCCAGGGACCCTCAGGATTCAAGGGGACTTAATCCCCCAACTTAAAACGCACCACGGGGTGCGTTTGCACAGTGGTGAAGGGAGGGGGCGGGGCTTCAGGTGACATGTGTGCAAACAGGCCCCGTGGCGTGTTTTAAGATGGGGAATTAAATCCCCTTCAATCCTGAGGGTCCCTGGGGCCAACTAGCCCAACAGGTACGTCCAGAAAGCGCCACAGAGCTGCGTTGCACAGATGTGTAAAAAGGGGTGTGGCCTCTGTACACGTCTCTGCAACGCAGCCCCCTGGCGCATACTGGAGGTTCCTGGTGGGCTAGTTGGCCCCCAGGGACCCTCATGATTCAAGGGGACTTAATCCCCCAACTTAAAACGCGCCACGGGGCGCGTTTGCACAGATGTCACCTCAGGCCCCGCCCCCTCCCTTCACCATTGTGCAAATATACCTCTAAAATCAGCCGAACTACGAATTCCGATTTACTCACCTGTTATCAGGAGAGAACCCAGTGCTGCATCTTTTAGCCCAGCACTGATCCTGAAAAGTAATTTTAACCGTACTTACCAGTAACTTGAATTTCCTTCCATAGGATATCATTGCCTGCTTTTTGCTGAAAAAGTTTCTAAGTGTCGATTTTTGAAACATACAAATATTCCTCTAAAATCAGCCGAACTACGAATTCCGATTTACTCACCTGTTATCAGGAGAGACCTCAGTGCTGCATCTTTCAGCCCAGTACTGATCCTGAAAAGTAATTTTAACCGTACTTACCAGTAACTTGAATTTCCTTCCATAGGATATCATTGACTGGTTTCACTTGGAAATTCTTCTAAGTGTCGATTTTTGAAACTTTATAATATTCCTCTAAAATCAGCCGAAATACGAATTCCGATTTACTCACCTGTTATCAGGAGAGACCTCAGTGCTGCATCTTTCAGCCCAGTACTGATCCTGAAAAGTAATTTTAACCGTACTTACCAGCAACTTGAATTTCCTTCCATAGGCTAACATTGACTGGTTTCACTTGGAAATTCTTCTAAGTGTGGAGTTTTGGAACTTTATAATATTCCTCTAAAATCAACCGAACTACGAATTCCGATTTACTCACCTGTTATCAGGAGAGAACCCAGTGCTGCATCTTTTAGCCCAGCACTGACCCTGAAAAGTAATTCTAACCGTACTTACCAGTAACTTATATTTCCTTCCATAGGAATCCATTGTCTGGTTTTCAGCAGAAAAGTTTCAGTGTCGATTTTCACAAATTACAAATATTCCTTAAAAATCGCCTGTATGACTTAAACGCATTCTTTCAACTGTTTACAGGAGATGCACCAGTGCTGGATCCAGGATCCAACACTGAGTAAGAAAAAGTAACGATAACACTACTTACCTGCTAAGTGAATTTCCTCCCATAGGATAACATTGGTGATTCTATGTGAAAAAGTTTCTAAGTGTCAACTTTTAAAATACAATAATATTCCTTAAAAATCACTACTGTAACCAAAACGCTTTTACTCAACTGTTTACAGGAGATGTCCCAGGACTGAATCTAGGATCCAGTCCTGTGGTTAGAAAAGTAATCCATAAAGTAACTAATTGCATTTAACTAGAAATTCACATTCATCTCAATGTTGCATTGTGTTTGAAATTGTGTTGCCCATTGCAATAACTGTAACTACTGTACTTAAAACTCTATTGCCTATTTGCAAACTATTTAAACTAAAGTAATTCATTCAGAGAAAGTATATTTTGTAATGTAATGTATAATGTAATTACAATGTAATTTAATAAATAAAATATCTAAAAATAAATAGTTTTAAAAAATGTAGTAAATCAGTATCAAAAAAATAAATATAACAATTAATACATTTAAAAATTGTCATTTACAAAACCTTTGAAATTCACTGAAAAAAACCATAGGTTTCAGACATGTTATAGTTAGGAATTAGCATTTAAAAAACCTTTGAAATTCACTGAAAAAACCATAGGTTTCAGGCACGTTATAGTTAGAAATTAGCATTTAAAAAACCTTATAAATTCACTGAAAAAACCATATGTTTTAGGGACAGTTATAGTTAGTTGGACATTGCACTCATACAAAACCCGTGAAATTCCCCCGTTATAGTTAGTTCAGCTAACTATAACTCGCGCCGCCGCAATGCCCTGCTGATGACGTCACATATTACATCACTCATGACATGGTCAGTAACATCACTGATGACATCTCAAATGACATCACTGATGACATCATCCACGTGATAATCTGATGCACCTCCTCACACCCTAATATAACCTTTGATACACTCACTCTAAATTACAGACTGCCATTCGCAAAACCATAGACACTCCAACACCAATAACTACATACCCACTCACTGATTCTTACGTCTACACACACATCCACTCACTCACCCGTACAGTCACTCATACTTACGGTCACTCAGTACAGGACTATCATATGCACTCATACTCCTATATAGACACTCAAACACCGCCACTCATCCATAGAGGTACTCACACACCTAGTCAGTCATGCAAATAATTAAACACACTGCCATTTACTCACCTATACAGTTATACACACACCAGCTCACTTACTCATACAAATACTAGCACATTCTTACGCTCTTATACAATCACTGATACAAGCACACACTCATCCATACAGTCACTCTCACAATCACACACTCTCGCTTATAGCTATTTATATACTCCAACACACATATATACTGCCTTTCACATATGTAGTTACTCACACATGTACCACTGGGACATACATTCACTCACTAACACACTCTTACACACACTTACCCACCCATACAGTCTATCACAGATGCACTCTTGAAACCATCCACCCAGTGAATCACCCACTCACACATCTATGCACAGAGTCGCACACACCCCACCCACACAAACACTCAGGCACCCATACAGATACTCAGACAACCAATCAATAACTCATATAGACACTCATGTAGCTATTCACAAACCCATGCAGCCACTTACACAGCAATAGACAGACGGATACAGACATTCACCCAGTTTAGTCACTAACCCATGCATTCAGTTAGATACGTTTAATCACTCACTTATAGAGTTAGTCACGCACCTACTAAATCATCCATACAGACACTTATACACCCACTCATTCTTCAATACGCCTTTCCCTATATATATTAAAAATATTTAAACTTTAAAGAAACACACAGTCACTGGATGATGTCATCAGTGATGTCATTTGAGATGTCATCAGTGATGTCATCAGTGATGTCACTGACCATGTCATGAGTGATGTAATATGTGACGTCATCAGCAGTGCATTGTGGGCGCGAGTTATAGTTAGCTGAACTAACTATAACGGGGGAATTTCACGGGTTTTGTACGAGTGCAATGTTCAACTAACTATAACTGTCCCTAAAACCTATGGTTTTTTCAGTGAATTTGTAAGGTTTTTTAAATGCTAATTTCTAACTATAACGTGCCTGAAACCTATGGTTTTTTCAGTGAATATATATATATATATATATCACTGAAAAAACCATAGGTTTTAGGGACAGTTATAGTTAGTTGGACATTGCACTCGTACAAAAGCCATGGGGCCTGTTTGCACACATGTCACCTGAAGCCCCACCCCCTCCCTTCACCACTGTGCAAACGCGCCCGTGGTGCGTTTTAAGTTGGGGGATTAAGTCCCCTTGAATCCTGAGGGTCCCTGGAGTCCAACTAGCCCACCAGGTACCTCCAAAAAGTGCCACAGAGCTGCGTTGCAGAGAGGTGTAAAAAGGGGCGTGGCCTCTGTACACCTCTCTGCAACACAGCCCCCTGGCGCATACTGGAGGTTCCTGGTGGGCTACTTGGCCCCCAGGGACCCCCAGTATTCAAGGGGAATTACTTCCCCTTCTTAAAACGCACCAGGGGGCGCGTTTGCAGACTGCTGCAGGGAGGGGGCGGGGCCTCCGGCATGCTGCCGATCTTTTTTTTTTGTTTGTATGGGAGGGGGGCTGCGTGGCCCCCCTTCCCTCAGCCACTTTTGGCCCCGGGGACCCCATCCCCGGGGCCTGAGGATTTTTTTTAAATAAAAAAAAACGGGAAGGGGGCCACGTGGTCCCCCTTCCCTGGGCCTCTATTGGCCCCGGGGACCCCATCCCCCGGGGCCGGCCTTTACATTTTTTATTTTTTTTTAAATTTTTATTTGTAGGTGAGGGGGGCAGCGTGGCCCCCCACCCGGGCCACTAATGGCCCCGGGTACCCCATCCCTGGGGCGTGGCCTCTGGTTGGGGACTGTGGGGGGTCCCCAATCCCCCCACAATCCCGCCGGCTCCCCCGTCCTGTGGGAGCCGGCATTGCTTTTCCATAAGGGGAGCTGCTGACATGCAGCTCCCCTTATGGAAAAGCAATTCTGCTTTGCTTCATTGAAGCAAGAGCAGGTTTCCTGCTCTCGCTTCAATGAAGCAAAGCAGTTTGCAATGGCAGGACGGGAGCCGCGAGGCTCCCGTCCTGCCATTGTAACAGCAGTGTCCCGGGGGTAGGTACCCCAGGACACTGAAGGAGCCGGCGCTGGGGGGTGGCGGTCCCCAGGGCCATCAAGGGCTCCAAGAGGGGGGCCGCGCGGCCCCCCTCCCATCCTGTTCACAGCCCCGGGGAGGTGGTGATCCCCGGGGCTCAGGGGTCCTAAACGGACCCCCACATTTTATTATTTAGTGCCCCGGGGAGGTGGCGGTCCCCGGGGCAAGTGGGGGGGCTCGAGCCCCCCCCCACAGGTTATTTAAAAATAAAAAAAAAGAAGCCCCGGGGGGTGGCAATCCCCGGGGCTGCGGGAGGGCCCAGATCCCTCCCGCAGCATTTTAATTGAAAGCCCCGGGGGGTGGCAGTCCCCGGGGCTTGGGGGGGCCTTAGAGGCCCCCCACATACATTTTCATTAACCCCGCATGCCCCCGGGACTTGGCCCACCCGGGGGCCAAATCACAAAGAAGCGCGGGAGCCTGCGCTTCGTTTTTTTTTTTTTTATCGGCAGGATCCGCGCACCCAGCGCGTTTTCTGCCGATTTTTAAAATCCTTGTGGGACCCCCTGAGCAGGCCTAGGGGGTCAGGGTGTTTCTACCCTGCCCCCTTTTCGCGTTTTACGTAGTTGTTTTTCTGCTTTCTTGTTCCTCGGTTCTACAGAGGAACAAGATGGCTGCCAACACTTCCTGGTTTGGAGTGTTGACAGCCAATTAGCATGCAGCTCATGATCGGGAGGGTGCGCGGATCCAACGCGGCCATAAATATCGAAACTTTTATTTTTGATTTTCTCCAAAACTGCTGAACGGATTTACACCATTTTTAAAAAGGGTGCTTTCTGAACTAAGCACTATCTTTTTGCCAAATTTGGTGTAATTCCGTTCAGCAGTTTTGGCTGTAGCCTTGCATAAAGTTTCCTATGGGAAATTGATTTTTTCACTCTTATTTTTTGAATTTCTCCGCAACTACTGAACGGATTTACACCATTTAAAAAAGGTCGCTTTCTGAACCAAGCGCTACCTTTTTGCAAAATTTGGTGTAATTCCGTTCAGCAGTTCGGGCTGTAGCCGTGGCTAAAATTTCCTATGGGAATTAACATGGAGAAAACGCGTTTTGGGACCCCCTTTTTCTCGGCCGCCGCTTGATGAATCACCCCGAAACTTTCAAGACAGGAGCGGACCGGAGCGCACCACTAGTTTTGAAAGTTTCGCGATGATTCGTCAAACGACGCCAATCTTATTGGGAATAGAATGTTGCGGATTTCCTATGGATAAAGGTCCTAACTATAACTATCTACTGGCGACCGCCAGTAGATAATATATATATATATATAAAATACAACTTTACTCCGAACTCCGCGTTCTCCAAGTAATCCATGTAATCCGCTGAAATTATGGACAAGGACCCAGGTTTAGTCGATCTTCAATAGTTTATTGCTGTGCCGCCATAACGTTTCGGCTCCAAGGAGCCTTGATCACCTACTGCATTTTTTGACTTCCTATAATGTTGGCGTCGTCTGCCCAATCTTCATGAAATTTTCCCCAAAAAGTGTCAAGGTAGGTTCTGGTTGTCATGGAATTTGTGGGGCGAAATAAGGTTGCGTTTGTAATGTTAATTCCCATACAAACCTTTAGCCACACCTATAGCCTGAACCGCTGAACGGACTTACGCCAAATTGGGCAGGGAGGTAGATGTTGGATCAAGAAGTGCCTTTTGCTCATTTGGTGTAAATCCGTTCAGTAGTTGTTGAGAAATTTGAGTTTAAAATTATAGTGATATCTCGGGCTGCGGTTATTTCGCGACGGGTTCGCGAGTAATCGGGAATGCACTCACTAACGGGAATGCTCTGATTGACTGGACGGAACCTGAACAGAAAGTTGCGGCCGCCATTTTATTGCTCAGGAACAGTTCCCGGGAGTGAAAATTTGCGTGAAAGCCCACATAAGGGGTCAGGGTGGAGATACTCTGACCCAATGGTTGAGAAATGGGAGTGTTAGTGACACAAGTTTTGTGTCCAGAATTGACTTTTTTAATTGCATGCGATATTCATGACGATGATGTGACCGTCAGCGAGGCCCCCCGTGTACCATCGCGGGGACATCACGACTATCAACATCATCGCCAATATTGGTGAAAATATAAAAAAATATATCAGTGAATCATTAATATGGATTGGTATTGAGATTCTGATAAAAAACTTTAAAGAGTTATTTATATAGTGAGTTATCTACTCTGATGGTTAGAATTAAATATATAGTTTAGTTTTTGAATGTGGTGGTGGCTATTGAATTCCTGCTTTTTGTTTTTTGTTTTCTGTTTTCGTGACGATTACAAATGTCATTGCGATCTCCAGCCATACTCCGAAAATATAAAATAGGTTTTGGAGAGGGTGTTTAAAGAAACTCTCTAGAGAAACATGACTTTAGAGAATACTGTAAGAAACCCCTAGTGTGTAAAATACTGTAATATGTGTGTATATATGTATTTTAGACTTTATGAAAAAGGAACGATAGTCGCGGTTAGCGACATCATCGCAATGTCCCGAATAACCGCAAAAACTGGAAATAGGTCTGAAAGATGGTTTTTAAAGAAACTTAGTAGAAAAATATGAGTTTAAACATGCTTTGAAATAAGTATGTATATAGTAATATGTGTAGCGCAATGTTCAGAATGGATTTTTTTACATATTATTTTTGGATGTGTTGGTGGCCATTGAATGTCTGCTTTTGTTTTCCGTTCTCGCAACATGCCTGTGGGGATCGTGATTTCATCGCAATGATCCCCAAAAACAAAAACAAAAAACCTTTAGACAAAAACTTCACAATATTTGGGGTACTAGGGTGGCTCTGACAGTATATGGCTGCTACAAATAGGACCGGATGCAGAGTTTCAGGTTACTTAGAAACACCCTTTTACCTTCATCAGTAAAATGCACTCCATCATTTCTATAAATTCCATGCATGTCAAAATGCAGATTGTTGTTGCAGATACAGCCCATGCAATGGTCTCTGAGGAATGCAGAACCAGTTTTGTTAACATGTTTCCTGGCTTTGTCAATCTGTGGACAGAATTGGTTTGACCACTTCTATTTCTGTCTTTGTCAAATATTAGAGTACACCAAGACAGTGTGAGGGTAAAAACGGCATCAGTTCTACAAAGGTTTCTTTCATTAGGATTTTCAGCCTTACCCCAGTCAATGTGCCTAGTTCATTGCCACCACAGTGCACAATCATGAGAAAGGTTACAAAGACGTTATAGTCATGAATTACCATTTAAAAAACCTTAGAAATTCACTGAAAAAACCAAAGGTTACAGGGCAGTTTTAGTTAGGAAATAGAATTAAAAAAACCTTAGAAATTCACTGAAAAAAAGGCAAAGGTTACAGGAACATTATAGTTAGGCTCAGATTTCACATGCACAAAACCAGAGAAATTGAGTAGTTATAGTTAGCTGAGCTAACTATAAATCACGGCCCCGCAATGACATCACTGTTGACATCTCAACACAGAATCTCTCACACACCCATTCACACCCTTATATAACCTTTCATACACCCACTCCAACTTCTACACTAGCATTATCAAAACAATTGGCACACCCATACCAGTACTTACACACCCACTCACTGATTTATAGGTCTACACATACATCCACTCAGTTACCCATACAGCCACTCATACATCAACTCACTCACTAATACAGCCACTGAAATATCCACTCATACACCCATACAGCCACTTACAAACAGTCAGTAACTCATAGAGCTACTCACACACCTACTCACTCACCTATAGAGTAAATCACAAAAGCCATTTACTCACCTATAAAGTTATACACACACCCACTCATGTATTCATACAGATACTAACACATACTCACTCACCTATACAGTCACTGACACAAGCACACACTCACCCATATGGCAACTCTCACAATCACTCAGTCACACATACAGTCACTCATATACTCCAACACTCACCTATACGTCCTTTCACATATGCAGTTACTGACCCATATATCACTGACACATCCATACATTCACCAACACAGCCAAACACACACTCACTCACTCATACAGCCCTGTACACACACACTCACTAACCCATAGTGCCACTAACTCACCCACGCACTCATCCATACAGGCAGTTACACCCCCCTCACCCACCCACACAGACATTGAGACACCTATACACATACTCAGACAACCAATCACTCACCCATTCAGAAACTCACATACCCAATCACAAACCTATACAACCACTTGGACACCAACTAACAGACAGATACAGACATTCACACAAGTTGCTCACCCTTACATTCACGGAGACACTTAATTATTCACTTATACAGTTACTCACGCATCCACTGAATCATCCAATCAGACACTCATGCACGCACTGATTCACCAATACACCTTGGTATGCATATTTAACACTCATAAACTTTTAAAAAACAGTCACAGTCAGTGGATGATCTGATCAGTGATGTCATTTAGGATGTCATCAGTGATGTCACTGACTATGTCATGAGTGATGTAATATGTGAGGTCATAAGCAGTGCATTGCGGGGGCGCGAGTTAAAGTTAGCTCAGCTAGCTATAACTGCTGAATTTCTCTGGTTTTGTGCGTGTGAAATCTAAGCCTAAATATAAGGTCCCTGTAACCTTTGGTTTTTTCAGTGAATTTCTGAGATTTTTTAAATTCTATTTCCTAACCATAACGGCCCTGTAACCTTTGTTTTTTTCAGTAAAAAAACAAAAATATATATATATATATTCACTGAAAAAACCATAGGTTTCAGGGGCGTTATAGTTAGTTGGACATTTCACTCGTACAAAACCATATAAATTCCCCCGTTATAGTTAGTTCAGCTAACTATAACTCGCTCGCGCGCCCGCAATGCACTGCTGATGACGTCACATATTACATCACTCATGACATGGTCAGTGACATCACTCATGACATCACTGATGACATCTCAAATGACATCACTGATGACATCATCCTTGTGATAGAGTGGCAAACCTCCTCTCACCCTAATATAACCTTTGATACACACACTCAAAAATACAAACTAACATTTTCAAAACAATGGACATACCAATACCAGTTACAACACACCTATTCAGTAATTCCAAGATCTACACACACATCCACTCATTCACCAACAGTCCCTATATAGTCACTCATACATGTACTCACTCATCATATGTACTCATACACCTATACATCCTGTTACACACCGCCACTCATCCATAGAGTTACTCACACACATAGTCACACATGCAAACAAAGTATCAAACATCCATTTACTTGCTTATACAGATATACACACACTACCACACTTACTTCTACAGAAACTTACACATACTTACTCTCTTAAACAATCACTTATAGAAACACCTACTTATTTGTACAGGAACTCTTCCAATCTCTCACTCTCACATATACTCACTTAAATACACCAATACTCACATATACTAGTTTAAAACATATGTAGTTACTCATAAAGACACTATTGAGACAGTCATTCACTCACTAACACACCCATACACATACTCATCCACCTATACAGTCCTGCACACATGCTGTCTTCAACACATACAAACAGTGAGTCACTCATTCATGCATCTATGCACTAAGTAATACCCCCACCGAACCATACAGACACTCAGACACTCATACTGATACTCAAAACCAACTAATAACCCATATAGACACTCATGTAGCTACTCACCAACCCATGCAGCCACTTATACACAAAGTGAGAGACTGATACAGATATTTTCATATTTAAACATTACTCACTAACCCATGTATTCACTAAGATACACTTAGTCAGTTATACAATCAATTTTACAAAAACAAATCATCCATTTAGACACTTATATACCCATGTATTCTTCCATCGACCTTGAGATATACATATATAAAACATATTTAATTTTCTGAAAAACACACATTCACTGGATGATGTCATCAGTGATGTCATCAGTGATGTCATCAGTGATGTCATCAGTGATGTCATTTGAGATGTCATCAGTGATGTCACTGACCATGTCATGAGTGATGTAATATGTGACGTCATCAGCAGTGCATTGCGAGCGCTGCGAGTTATAGTTAGCTGAACTAACTATAACGGGGGAATTTCTATGGTTTTGTACGAGTGAAATGTCCAACTAACTATAACGCCCTGAAACCTATGGTTTTTTCAGTGAATTTCTAAGGTTTTTAAATGCTAATTTCTAACTATAACGTGCCTGAAACCTATGGTTTTTTCAGTGAATTTCTAAGGTTTTTTAAATGCTAATTTCTAACTATAACGTGCCTGAAACCTATGTTTTTTTCAGTGAATATATATATATATATTATACTATTGCCACAATGTAGCCCTCTTAATCGACGCCGGCGCTCTTAGATGGGGCGGTGCGTTTCTTCCGGCAGAGCCACGCCGGTATTCTATGAAACCAAGTTTTGCCTCTCGGCAAAATGATAGAAACGCACTCACTCGTGTTCAGGAATCAAGGCGGTTTTATTTTAGACAATTGCCATGCCCAACGCGTTTCGCCTTAACACAAGGCGAAACGCGTTGGGCATGGCAATTGTCTAAAATAAAACCGCCTTGATTCCTGAACACGAGTGAGTGCGCTTTATCATTTTGCCAAGAGGCAAAAACTGGTTTCATATATTATACTATGTATACATGTGAAAATGTCTCGGTCACCTGTTTGCCTCGGTGGCACGGAAAAAATGGGTGGAACTGACGTCAGCACGCCGACGAGGTCCTCTTATGGCTCCGATGACGTCATGCGGTGTCACGAGCGGAGCCGTGCTCGTTGACGTGGGAGAGCTAGGAAAGAATTTCGTGGAATGCTGGTGCAGGGGATATTCACCTAAGTGTTCAGGCTAGTCCTATGGGAGCAACTGTTTATGTTGCCACTCCAGAAACCGAAACCAGTGATCCGAGGGCAGAGGCCCTGCAGAGGGCACACGAGGTGGGGTGCCCAGTCGTGTGCACCGGCGGGGCAGCGAAGTGACAAGCACCACAACCCACAAAAAAGGTAACGAGGGCACTGAATAACACAGGATCTTCTCTTTGTATCTGGCAGGAACAACGAAGTTAAAATGCCCTAGTACCAAAATGTAGAATTAGTGCTACAACGGTCTTCAAGAGGACCTGCGATGCCGCTTCTGCCTCCCGTACCCTGGAGGCGGCACATGGGTCATGCGGTACGGTCATACTGCGGTGGGACGCACATTCGTTGCCCTCTCATGGCACTGCTCCACACTTCAGGGAGGACGCTTTCCATTAGCTATGTTTCCTGATGACATGTCGTGCCGGCCCCGTCCAACAACAGAACTCCTTTAGATCCAAACAGACTCTTCCACTCTCTCACCGGAAGTGAAACAAGGCCACGCGGACACTTTCACAATACAACAGCTGGGAATGCACTTTTCGGTAAAAAAACCACATTCCTTTCTCCTAATTAATCAAATAAACGTCTCACTGAAGAACAGGGGCCAGCTTCGATCGGTAAACAGCCGTTACAACGACTTTTTTACTTTGCGATACCATTACAATGCATGCATTACCACGCATGCGTTGTACATCATGAAGTCATTACTAGGCATTTTTTTAGAATGCATGGTCATTTACCACGCATGCCTTTACAACAAATTTTGTTGTAAAGGTATGTATGGTAAATGACCATGCGTTCTAAAAAACATGTAGACGACCCATGTTGTTGTAAAGAAACAGAGGCTGTTCCGTTTCCTCACAACGACGTGCACCGCCCCTCAGAGATGACGTGACACAGGAACCACGAGGAGAGAGGAACCATGAGGAGTGAGAGGTAAGGGGGATTGGGCATGGGGTGGGGGTTTCTTTTCTAGGGTTTAGGGTAGTGCAGTGGTGTTTGGGTGGTGAAGGGGGTCGTGCTGGGGGTAGTATTTGAGGGTTTAGGGTAGTGCAGTGGTGTTTGGGTAGTGTAGGGGGTCGTGCTGGGGGTAGTGTTTTAGGGTTTAGGGTAGTGCAGTAGTGTAGGTGGTCATGCTGGGGGTAGTGTTTTAGGGTTTAGGGTAGTGCAGTGGTATATGGGTAGTGTAGAGGGTCGTGCTGGGGTAGTGTTTTAGGGTTTAGGGTAGGGTAGTGCAGTGGTGTTTGAGTAGTATAGGGGGTTATGCTGGTGGTAGTGTTTTAGGGTTTAGGGTAGTGCAGTGGTGTTTGGGTAGTGTAGGGGGTCGTGCTGTGGGTAGATTTAGGGTTTAGGGTAGTGCAGTGGTGTTTGGGTAGTGTAGGGAGTCGTGCTGTGGGTAGTGTTTTAGGGTTTAGGGTAGTGCAGTGGTGTTTGTGTAGTGTAGGGGGTAGTGCTGGGGTAGTGTTTTAGGGTTTAGGGCAGTGCAGTGGTGTTTGTGTAGTGAAGGGGTTCATGCTGTGGGTAGTGTTTTAGGGTTTAGGGTAGTGCAGTCGTGTTTGTGTAGTATAGGGGGTCGTGTTTTAGGGTATAGGGTAGTGCAGTGGTGTTTGGGTAGTGTAGGGGGTCATGCTGGGGTTAGTGTTTTAGGGTTTAAGGTAGTGCAGTGGTGTTTGGGTAGTGTAGGTGGTCGTGCTGGGGGTAGTGTTTTAGGGTTTAGGGTAGTGCAGTGGTGTTTGTGTAGTGTGGGAGGTCATGCTGGGGGTATATTTAGGGTTTAGTGTAGTGCAGTGGTGTTTTGGTAGTGTAGGGAGTCATGCTGTGGGTAGTGTTTTAGGGTTTAGGGTAGTGCAGTGGTGTTTGGGTAGTGTAGGGAGTCATGCTGGTGGTAGTGTTTTAGGGTTTAGGGTAGTGCAGTTATGTTTGGGTAGTGTAGGGTGTTGTGCTGGGGGTAGTGTTTTAGGGTTTAGGGTAGTGCAGTGGTGTTTGGGTAGTGGAGGGGGTAGTGTTTTAGGGTTTAGGGTAGTGCGCCCAACCAGCCACAATATCCGTGGACAAAGGGGATCCTGACTCTTTGGAACGCTCCGTCAATTGAATAATTTGGGTCAAGGGCCCTACCACGCCCAAGACCTATCAATTCCTTTCTTGGGATCCCTCATATACTTGGAGAAAAAGGTATATCATTTCTCATCAATTTCAGGCGTGTGTGCCACCTTCCCCTTCAGTGAGGGCCTGGGGCATTCTCCCCTCATCCTATTCCTGACCTCCCTTTCAAGGGGTTGATGGATTTTCCCCACCACATACTCTGCCACTTTGGCATCAGGTGTCCACTCTGCCGACCTAGTATGGTAAATTTGGGTAGGTTCGAACATGTCCGAGTGGACCCCGTCCCCAACCGGGGACTGAGAGGAGTGGGACTCTGGACACCAGGGACGCCCCGAGTCCTTATCCTCATCGGAGGAGAAATCGTCCTCCGATACACCCTCTCCCTCTAAGGGAAACCCGCCGTCGGGGTCTACAATAGTGGTGACAGTGTCGCAATTTTCTCCGGGCCCCTCCTCCACCCGGCAGGGTGCATGTTTTAGCGTTCGCGCACTCTTGAGGAAGGTCTCCGTAAGTTTATCAAATCCTTCCAAGTGCCCCGCGATATGCTTAACGGCCCTTTTATTCCCCATCTGGGAGCTACTTCGACCCGCCACCACCAGATCTGGGTCACTGAACACCCCAGGGATGCTTTTCGCCAGCTTATCAACCTGATCCCTAAGAGAAGCCAGCGCCCTAGAAATAGCCAAAGAGAGGGCTTGGTGCACTGCTGGAGGGAGAAGTTGGGGGGCCATTCCTTCTCCACTTCCTGGTAAGAGGAGTAAAAATGGTCTTCTGGAGAAGACATGATAGCAGAGGGTGTGAGCACAGAACAAATGCCCTTAAAATCCTTAAGACAGCCCCCTCGCCGGTGGTCCAACTGCTGGGCTTTCCCCGAAGCTGTTATAAGAATAGACTGAGGCGCAATACCAATTACCACCACCAGGTGGCGCTGGTCACTAACGTGGCCGTTTGGGGAAATCACCGCGTAGCGGTGTCTAAATTAGGCGAGGGTTGGTCGGGAATCAAACGGACACTAAAGGAGTGACCGGATTCCCAAACGCGCGTAGAGACCACCGGGAGCGCTCGACGGAGCTGCCTCGCTCGGACCAGACGCGCCTGACAGGATCTCACTGCGCGCAAAGCACACAGCGTGAGAAACTGCGAGGGGGAGAACGCGCTCGGGCAAGAGCCTGCTGCGCAGGGAATATGAAACAATACGAAGGCAATAATGCTAATAACGTGCACGAGAAACCGCTATACAAACAGCAACAACGTCAGATTAAGCCAAGAATGTAAGGAATGCACTTAACTGACGACCAGTGAAGAAAGAGGAAGCGGAAGGGACGTCACGATATTATATACGATGGACTGTGATATGATTGGACTATAGTTGCCTTGGAGACTACCCCCTAATGGTTCATGGGTTGTGTAGTCTTTTGTTTAATGATTGTTGTGTTACGTTTTCTTTGAACTGCTATGCAAATAAAGTGAGGAAAGATATGCATAATCCTCGCCTCCGACCTGCCATAGAATTCATTAAACTTTATTTGATCTGATTTAGAAACATAGATCATAAAAGTGTACATAAAAACAGTAAATCCTCTTTCCTAATACAATACAGTGAGAATTAATTAAAACCAGTAGGTAAAAACGGGTGTTACAAAGCCCGGTTCAGAGCAACTTCAGGTTAACAGAATCGTAAAGTTCAATGTTTCGCAAGATCAATCTCATGTACTTCGTGCAAAATACGCAATAAGGGGTCCAAGTAAGATGTAACGCTCCAATACCTGACCAGTTTGCACTATATAAAACTGCAGAAAAACTAAAAATAAAAAGTGTTTTGCACACTTCTGTCATTGGGCTATATGTGGGCTACATCTGGGTGATATTTGTGCTACATTTGGGCTCTTTTTTCTCTGGTGGCCATCTTGGGAGACTTATTTGTTATGAAGTTTCCTAATTTCGTCATTTACTGCAGTCTCCTCAGTAGGAAATGCTTTCAGGTTTTTACTTTGATTCCATCAAGAAGGCATTCAGATGTGTCACACATTTGCCATAAATTCAGAATGTTAGCACTCTAGTTGTTCATTAGATCACTGTAGTAAAGCTACTGCTCACCAGGGAGTTAACTGGAAGTCTACTGCTGGTATTGAAAGTGATTGTTTCAGTCTGCATGTCAGAATTTTCTAATGAAATAGAAGAGGATTTGAGATCTCACTTAAAACATGCCCTAAATTTTCTTTCTGGAGCACTAACCATAATTTCTATGGCAAAATGAACCCCCTCATGTTGTTCCTTTTTAAATTAAATGTTTTAAGTGTTACCAGTTTATTCCAATCAAGATGGCTTCAGGTGTGCCATACTTTTGTCATAAGTAAGACTGTTAGCGCTCTAGTTGTTCTTTAGAACACTCTGGGAAGCTGCAGTAGAACACAAAGGCATCAACTGACAGGCTGCTCCTGTTGAAATATAACAGGAAGATATTTGAGATCACACTTGAAACATGTCCTAATTTTTCTTTCTACACCACTAACCATAATTTCTATGACAAAATGAACCCCATCATTTTGTTCCTTTTTAAATTAAATGTTTTAAGTGTTACCAGTTTATTCCAATCAAGATGGCTTCAGGTGTGCCATACTTTTGTCATAAGTAAGGCTCGTAGCACTCTAGTTGTTCTTTAGAACACTCTGGGAAGCTGCAGTAGAACACAAAGGCATCAACTGACAGGCTGCTCCTGTTGAAATATAACAGGAAGATATTTGAGATCTCACTTAAAACATGTCCTAATTTTTCTTTCTACAGCACTAACCATAATTTCTATGGCAAAATGAACCCCCTCATTTTGTTCCTTTTTAAATTAAATGTTTTAAGTGTTACCAGTTTATTCCAATCAAGATGGCTTCAGGTGTGCCATACTTTTGTCATAAGTAAGACTGTTAGCTCTCTAGTTGTTCTTTAGAACACTCTGGGAAACTGCAGTAGAACACAAAGGCATCAACTGACAGGCTGCTCCTGTTGAAATATAACAGGAAGATATTTGAGATCTCACTTAAAACATGTCCTAATTTTTCTTTCTACAGCACTAACCATAATTTCTATGACAAAATGAACCCCTCATTTTGTTCCTTTTTAAATTAAATGTTTTAAGAGTTACCTGTTTATTCCAATCAAGATGGCTTCAGGTGTGCCATAATTTTGTCATAAGTAAGACTGTTAGCGCTCTAGTTGTTCTTTGGAACACTCTGGGAAGCTGCAGTAGAACACAAAGGCATCAACTGACAGGCTGCTCCTGTTGAAATATAACAGGAAGATATTTGAGATCTCACTTAAAACATGTCCTAATTTTTATTTCTACAGCACTAACCATAATTTCAATGACAAAATGAACCCCCTCATTTTGTTCCTTTTTAAATTAAATGTTTTAAGTGTTACCAGTTTATTCCAATCAAGAATGCTTCAGGTGTGCCATACTTTTGTCATAAGTAAGGCTGTTAGCACTCTAGTTGTTCTTTAGAACACTCTGGGAAGCTGCAGTAGAACACAAAGGAATCAACTGACAGTCTCTGCCCTTGTTGGATGTACATGTTTTACTGAGAATGTCAGACTTCATTCTCACATGACTGAGAAAGATAATGTGAATTTACAGAAAATATGCTCTCATTTTAGCTTCTGGAGCACCTTCCAAAACTGTATGGGACAAGCATGTGAAAATAGTTTTCTCTCAAACATGATTCATGATATCCCAGCAGAAGGTTTTTCACAGGGTAAAATCACCTTAGAACACACCACAATTCCTGAAATTAGTATGGTACCATCAACAAATGAATTCTAATGTAACTAAAGTCTGTTATCACCCTTTATAGTTCTCCTTTTGGTAACCCTCAAAATCTTCGATTCACTACAATGCATTTCAATGGGGTACTATCATTTATATTGGTCCCAAGATGGCTGCCAGCAATTCCAGGATGAAGTGCTGACAGCCAATCAGATCTCACGATGACATGTGTGGTTAGGCTCCGCCCAGATATATATGTGTTTTCTTTTTCAAATTTCTCAGGAACTACTGAACGGATTTACACCATTTAACTAAAAGGCATGACTCTGAACCAAGGGCCACCTTTTTGCCAAATTTGGTGTAATTCCGTTCAGCAGTTCGGGCTGTAGCTGCGACTAAAGGTTCCTATGGAAAATTGCATGGGGAAAACACGTTTTGGGACCCCCCTTTTTTCTCGGCCCCCACTTGACGAATTACCCCACGACTTTCAGGATAGGAGCGGACCGGAGCGCCCCACGAGTTTTGAAAATTTCGCGAAGATTCATCAACCGGCGCCAAAGTTACTGGAAATAGAATGTTGTGAATTTCCTATGGAAAATAGGTCCTAACTATAACTACCTACTGGCGACCGCACACACGTACATCCTATTAAAAAAGATACGCTCAGATGGTCTTTTGACCATTGAGAAAGGCTTCAGCCGGAACATGGCGGGAGAAGCCGTCCGATAATAAACAGAACTTTGCTATAACAGGGGCGTTTGAGTGTATCCTTTGTATTAGGAGGTATGTGTGGCCACTGAATCAGCCTCAGAACTCTGGAAACAAGTTATGTGTTGGGGTATAGATAGATAGATAGATAGATAGATAGATAGATAGATAGATAGATAGATAGATAGATAGACAGACAGACAGACAGACAGACAGATAGATAGATAGATAGATAGATATACTATTTCATTATACTTACCTTTTTTTGATGAAATTCTGTTCCACAATATTTTTGACACTATAATTGTGTAGCTGATATTTTTGACTTAGAGCCTTATTATGAGTTTGGTGGTCTTCATCTCGGACCGCCACCGCGGCGGTCCCAGGAAGCCTGTGGAGCACCTGCCCACTGGATTCAAAGTTAAATCCAGGGTGGGCGGGCGGTGCAGCAGCGTTGTCATGGTGGCTGTCTGTTAGGCTCATAGGAGAGCCTAACAAGCAGACTGCCGCCTTGACAGTGCCTCCAGCATGTTCGTGCATAGCATACCGTGCACGAATGAAGGTGCAATTACAGGGGGGGCACAACATGTGCAACTCCGCATGCACCCCCATGGCCAGATGCGCCCAGGGGCCCTGTTAGGGTCCCCTTACCCGCATTTCTTCGACCTTTTTCATGGCAGGGTCCCCGCCATGAAATGGGTGGTGAAAAAGCAGGTCATAATATGCTTGGCGGTGTCCGCATCAGCACAGCCAGCATTTACTGCCCTTTTCCACACCGCCACCGCTGTGGGATCCTGGATCCCGGCAGAGGCTGCAGTCTTTTAGTGGTCCTACTGCCACCATCGTAATATGGCGGGTGGACCCGCCGTGGCAGCGGTGTTCATACCGCCACTGTGAGTACGGCGGACCCAGGACTGCGTACTTGTAATAAGGACCTTAGTATCCTTGTATGTCGATAATGTTGGTGTCAATGTTCTATCATACAACCTTTTTAATATTACCTATTTTGTGCTGTTGAGACCATATTATTTCAACAAGTGCAGTACACCTAAGGCTTCTGTAGCCAAAAAGTGTTCAATGAATTGATTTGCTTGAGGGTATCAGAAAGGAAACAGCAGAGCCACAGGCACCTAAAAGTAAACATGCCCTTTGTTAATCATCAATAATCTTTGGATTACCAGTTACTCTGAGATCAAATGAGAATGTTCCTTCATCAAAAAACAAAGAGGGGGCGGCTCTAGGATCCTGGCCTAAATAACACCTCTGCAATAAAGGACTCATTACGAGTTGCCCGGAGTAGTATCCCCAGAGAGGGATGAGGGAACTCGCTCTGATCAACTACAGGTAGCTCAATGTTTCCGGATTTGGTAATCCGGGGATCAGTATTTACTGGGTCGAATCTGGGCAAGGCCTACAAGCATAGGCGCTGCCTGGCCCCTCACTGCCTGCTTCCTGCACCTTCCTGCAACAGAGTGGAGCACATAACGCTCTCCCAGCATCACCTTGCTCATATGTGCCTCCACCTGTCCCCCAAACATCTACAGGCACTCAGCACTCCACTACTGTTATGTACCACCTCCTAAAAGCATACTATTGCCCATTCGAAGGCCATTCACTTTTAATACCCATTCTATGGTGCACAGAGACTTATTGGAATGGAGAGTCTAGCCACATCATCACTGGTCCAGAAAAACAGCCTACTCATACCGAAGCCCTAGTTGGGATCTGTCATCCAAGGTTCCTTTAGCCATTTCCTAATAAAGGGCAAGGTAAATGAGACACTGCCAAATGTACCAAGGAGAAGGACCAGCCCAGAGATAAGATTGGTACTGAGGTAGACCCTTCTCTGTCACCTACAGTCTTTGTAAATCAGTGGTGACAGGATGGGTGGAGAATGCTATACTAGCAATGGCATTAATTAACCAGCTGCCCTGCCATCTTTTTCTTTAATGCGAGATGACTAACTATATGCATGCCTCATACATTTGCCATTCCATTTTCTTTTCCAACTGGTTAATTGATTTCATTTAAACTGTAAATCTTATAGCCTTTTGGAAAATTGGACGTCTGTGGGTACATAATGATTCGTTATTAAAACCGTTGTCCAAAAGCATTCATTTCGACTTCCAGCGATGTACCATGGAAAAGTGACACGTTGATTTCAAGTTTATTTTTTCAATTTAGCTTTGCCCCTCTAAGTATAATGCTCAGGGTCTGACATAGAAAATGAAACTTCACATTTAGGTGTTTTCAAATATTCTTTTGCCGTTTCTTCATTACGAGGGTCCTGAGTCTCATCATTGTTTTACTAAAGTGAATTAAGCATAAAAAGTAAAGATCGCTGCGCCAGCATAACTCTGTGTAGTAGAACCATCACTCCCGTTCATTTAGTGCTAAATACTTAAAAAGGTAATGTATGTTGATTGCTAAAGGCAACATTTTCATTGATCTGTGTTCGCGTCAGAGATACACTGCACAAATAGAGGAAAAGGGTAGGCCATGGGTTCAACAACCACAACGGAAAATGACAAAAGAGCAGAAACGAACACAACGAAATGGAGTGAGTGGCCTTGAAAACGACAAGTACCTGCCGGTGGATGAATACAGATGTATTGTACCTTTCCCTGGTATACGGAGAAAAGATAAAGCTAACAGGCCTGTTCTTATCTTTTCACCCAAAGTACCTGATATGTATAGTGAGCATCAAATTGTGGGTTTTAAGGCACTTGAGAAAATAATGTTTCTGGTACAACACATTCTTATCTTTTTCACTTGCCGGAAACATGAAGTTATTTTTGAAACTGTAATGCATGACATTGAGTGTGATGGAGTAGGAATTACACAAAGTGAACACACATTTATATCCACCGATTGTACCAGAAGTAAACATCCAGGTCAGACGTTTTGTGACAAGCAGCTGAATATATTTCTCTTGGGTTTTTTTTTGTGCAAAGAAAAACTACACAATGTTTGCAAGTCCTTAATAATAAGTTTGGTTTTTGATCTATTTTAAAGACTGGCCTGTAATATATTGTTAGAATCGATTAATAATCCTACTTACTGAAGTCTGCATACCAGTCTAATTTTGAAATATTATTTAAAAAAAGTCACCAAGAAAATGCTAAAAGCGAAATTTGATATTTAAAAAGTATAAACGTTGTTACATTTCTCTCCTAAGCGCCCTCTCTTTTTTCACCCAGAAAATGTTAAAAGTGAAATTAGATACTTAAAAGTATAAACGTTCTTACATTTCTTTAACAGGCTCCCTCTCACTGAACAGCAAGACAGAAGTGCCCATACTAGACTCACAGAAAACCCCTGGTTAAGTGAGGGGTGGACTTTAGGTAGGTTTCAGGACTAGAGAGGGTAAATGGGTTCACAGGAATTCCCGACCAGAAAGGAGTCCACAACTGGCCCAGTTATTGGGTTTTGGCTTACAGTAGCCCAGCCTAACACCAGCCTTGCTTCACTAATGTTGCAAGGGCCGGACTGGGAACAGCAACCAGCCCTGGCGATTGCTGCCCGACCGGCTCTGGGAAGGGGGCAGGTGGTGCTAGCGAAACGCACCGCTTCCGATTTTGTTACAGGGGGCCAATATTGCAGCACTGCTGCAAAGCAGGCCCACTGTAACAAAACCGCCCCCCACGGACACAAAACTGGCACCCACCCCTCCGGCCCACTGGGGAAATGCCCGGTGCTTGCCACGGCCAGTCCGGCCCTGAATGTTGCCTGCTCCCTTATATCACTAGCCACAATGGGAAAAGAGGAAGTTTTACAGATTGTTAAACTTTAAACAACAATCTGCAAAACAGTGCAGATTTCTCTACATCACACATAAAGGTGTGCAGCATAGATAGAGCAAGGAGGAAGACTACTGGAAGGAAGGAAGCGTGATGTTGCCACACTGACCTCTGAAGGAAACTATGGGAATATTTACAAGAGGTTTGCGTCATGCTTGCACCACGCAAAGCGGTATATGTGTGATGCAAACCTCTCAGTCAGATTTTCGTAGCCACGCAAAGCCACTTTGTGTGGCTTTGAATGGCTTCCAAAATCTGGAATAATGCAACGCAGCGCAAATCTCTGCGTTGCATTACTCTGTGCAAGGGAGGAATTCCATGGGCATTGCATGGGTGTTCACACGTTACTCCCATGATTTTTGGCGCATCTCTAGATTTATCACACCTGGGGCATCATTACGACAGTGGCGGTCGGACCACCGACAGGCTGTCGGTCGGACCGCCGACAGCCCTTCGGTCCGACAGCCGTTTTCTGATACTGGCGTTCGGACACTAAGCTGCTGGATACAAGACTGCTGGCTCCGCCAGGATCATAGATCCCGACAGGGAGGCAGTCAGAGCAGTGTCACTGAATGGCAGCAGTGCCGAGGCAGGTACCACCATCGGGATTGCAATATCCCTTTCCAACAGCCTTTTCATGGCGGGATTCCAACCATTAAAAAATTGTCGGAAAGGTATATGGGGGGCCCCAAACAGGGCCCCCGTCCATCATGGGCCAATGAAAAGTGTCCCTGGAGACATAAGTAGTGCCGCCACTCACCTCTGTGCACCATGTGCCATGCATGACATGGTGCATGGCACATGGTGCATGGCACACGGTGCATGGACGTGCAGGAGGTGCTGCACGGCATCACCATGTGCTGCAGCCCTTTCCCATGTGCAGAATGGCCCTGCCATGTTTCCGACCGCCAGCCCGGCAGTCGTATCGCAATACAGCAGTCACACCGCCCGCATGCTTGTCGGCGGTCTCCTGACCACCTCAATATCGACCTGGGGTCCAACCAACCGCCATTGTAATCAGCCCCCTTGAAAACCTGGGAATGCGCCATAAAGATGCGCCTCTCCAGGGAAGGTGTAACAAGGAGAAATATCTTTATTTCTCCTAGTTACATTCTCTTTCTAAGTGTGTTGCATTCTGCAGCACACATAAATAGAGGGCTATACCATTAAGAAGTGTTTTTGTACAGGAAGGTGCACCTTCCTACACAAAAACAATCCTGCATGCAATGCAGGCATCCTTGCACCGTGGTGCTTTGGTGCCTGCGGTGGCACTAGGCAGACCATTGTGCGCCAGCACAGGGCGAAAGGACAGGAATATGCAGTATGCCTTAAATACGGCAAATTCCTACCCTTTCCCAGTGATGCAGTGCAGCGCAGCAAGGTGACTTACTGCGCTACACTGCACAACGTTGCCATAAATATGGCCCTTAGACTACTGTCTTCTGTACAATGCCATTTCCCCTCTGTGCAAGTCGCAGTGACCAGCAAAGAGCCACATCGCCTACCGAGGAGCTCTACTGCCAAATCGCCTTTGATTGCAAAATGCTGATGAGCAACATTCATACTAAAAGTTCTGTTTTCCTTTTGCCACTGTCCCGGCAATGGTGCTCTACTTACTGTAGTTTGAGGACACTGCAAAACGGGGACATACAAGGGGATAAAATGGATATAACATGGTCATTGCGTTTCACATCATCAATAGTGTATTGTTCAACATAAAAGCTATATCAGTCCTTAAATCTGTCTCCTACAAACTACATTTACTGAGGAAACTGTAATCCCCCATCCTGCACACTGATCTGCAGTATAAGCTATTGTGCCTGCTCATCTAGATGGAGGTAATGTTTTTCTGTGAGACCTCTCGAAATGTTTAACTTCACCTCTTCTAGCTGTTCTGCAAATGACCACTGCTGTTCACAGTTACCAAGAAACCTGATGAAATCGCTCTCATCCTATGAGTCCCTCATTGGCTCCCTTAAATCACATGCACACTGACCCCCCCGACCCCCCCCCTTTGAAAAAACAAACAATTTCACAGGAGTGCAATGGAAAACAAGAAACACAACTGACTATTCTAAAAATCCCCAAAACTAGTAAATTCAAATCCTCTAAGCAGCTATTTTCTTGCTTAGTCCCACAGCTGCCGAACTCCATTCAGATAAACCCTCACCTCGTTGTTTTTAGGTCTCGCCTACGCAGCGCGCATGCGCTGCATAGGAAAAAGACCTTTAGCCATCGATTCACTTCTGCAGGCAAAAACGTGCAAGCGTTGCATTGCTTTCAATGGCAACGCGTGCACGTTTGGCGATTCCCTTGCGGGAGCGAGCTTTGACACCATATGTTTGTAATTAACTTGCAAACACATGGTGCCCCTGGCTCACTCCCGCAAGGGAAACGCTTTGTTGATTCTCGGTCGCACTTATGAAAACATTCACCCCTTCCTCAGCGGATTTCGACCCTCGACGGGGCTCCCTACAGTGAGACTCATTAGCGGCTTCCCATTGAGAATAATAGCCGCATTCTCCAGCTACGAACCTCCCGATAAGCAAGCGGCAGGAGCCGTTTGTATTTATATTTTCCCAGCGAGTGTGCTTGCAAGCGGCAGGAGTTGTTTGCATTTCCTTTTACCGCGTGTGTACGGAGAAGCGGCAGAAGCCGTTTCTGTTTGTTCCTTTCGTGTGGGGTTATGCCGAAGCAGCAGGAGCCGTGTACAACTCACTCTCACTGCATGTATGCCCCAAAGCGGCAGGAGCTGTTTACATTTACCTTCACCGCATGTGTACACGGAAGAGGCATGAACCGTTCAGTATATCATTTATTACCGCATGTGAGTGTGAGAGCCTTTGATGTTGCGTAAAGCATTACGCTAGTAGCAGGCACCTCTCTGCCAGGCAACATTACCTCCAGCTGAGAGGATTTGGGAGGGTTTGCGAGCATGGGCTTCATTGTTTGAGCTACGAAGGGGGCCACTTCGAGAGCTCTTCTTCCAGTACTTTTCTCCTGGATTATTTGGAGGGTGATTGCTACAAGCTTCCTGTGAAAGGAAGTTTGTTTTCCTTAATTATCTACTGATCTCTTAAGGATGGCGCTGCCAAGGTCATGACGGACTGCAAGTTGTGTGGCATGTATGAGTGACCTTTTTTCGTTTCCTTCTTCAGCTTATGTGAGTATCAAACTCTGAGAGATAGTATGATATTACAGAGCTATATTTTTGTTTCTTTAAGAATGTTGTGTCTCTTTTCTATCCTGTTACAGGGTCTACAAAATTCATCTCTGGACAATTTCATACACGGCTATGGCACTTCATTCCCCACAATTTGTATCTAATGTCTCCATACAGAGCCGCCAGCTGTACACTCTCAGGCGGAGGTCTCGTGGGCCAGAGACACCATCCTGAGATGTGAGACACCTTGCTGTGTCTGGCAAGCCTCCCTACAAGCACCAGACCCCACTGCCATCGCCACTCTCTGTCCGTCTGCACCAGGCACAACTTAAAATCGGCACATTAGTATTTGTATTTGCGGCCAACGCTGCATTTTATTCTTCATTTAATTTATCCCTGGGCGACGCGGTTGTTTAGATATTTTGGCTGGCTTATGCAACTTGCCGCCATCTGCACACTAGGTGCGCCGCCATTTTGGGGCAAAAGTGACATTTCAGAAAACAATGACAAAGTAATTCAAAATGCTTTAGAATGTGTGCGTGTTATGCTGGCTAGCTTATTTGGGTCAGCTATGCGAAATAAATAGGTTTATCAGAATGGACTTCCACGGAAACCAACACCCGGCAGAACAGAGCGCGTGCTCCATTACCTACGTTAATGCCATGACAGCTGAAGAGAGATGACCTGGCCCTCTCATCTCCCCTGTACAGATGGCTATTAAAGAGGACGCATCCGTTTTGTATGGTCCATGTAGAAAGCCTTTATTGTCTTATCAAAGAAGCCAATATTGCCCACAAGAGGGGCGCGCTCTGCTCGTACTGAAGAGCACAGATTTTCTCATTTTTCTATCCAATTCTTTATGCCATAAAGAGAGAGCTTAATCATTCTTAGCACAGAATGCATTCTGATACATTCGCTTCTTTAAAGCAAAATTCTTCTTTGCTTACACTTTCTAAAAACTCTTTGCCAACATATCCTCTTTGGAGACGTAGTGCAAAACAGCTTTACAATTCACAATTGTGTAAAAACTGCTAACCTGCATGCAGGCTTCTCCACGTTATTAAATGTATAATAAAACAGAAAAGATGTTCAGTGCAGTGCTTAATTATACTGAGCCTACCTAGCTAGGGCACAAGTCTTCAAAAATGAAGTGGGGGGGACTAGCCAAGTTAGGTAGTATGTAAGTGATATCATGGCGCTTAACATCACAGCGTGTGACATCACGGAGCATGATATCGCACATGGCATCTCAGGAAGTGGCATCACAACCCATGAACTCACAGGAAGTAACATCACAAGAAGTGACATTAGATCTTAAGACCTTACACACAGGGCTTTAAGTGGGATGAAAAAACTGGGGGGGGTCTCTCAAAGGGGCGTGGCCAATGTAATTAGGGCGTGGCTTAAAAACACGTAAGCTAAAAAATACTTATAAGGTCCCAAAAGCGAGACCTATTGGCTATGCCAATGCTTGTTTTAAAAGATTTGAACACTCCCATTTTAAGTCTTTATCTCTAATTAACACTCTCCTCTATATCTTCTCCCCTATAGATCCATGTTTTTGTAGCCCCACAGGCCCCTAATCTTATCTTTAAAGTAATCCGTTTCCTCCGTCAGTGTGTGTGTGTGAGCGCCATTGAAATACTACACATAATAAATTAGCTTTTCTGTCACAGTGCATACTGGTAGAGTTAACGTATGTGGTGTATATAGAAAAAAGAAACATGCGGCGCAAAACTGGGCTCATGACTCCACAACTGGTGGCAGTAGGGTGCCTGGTTAGCACTGCATCTACTAACTAAGGGGCATATTAGCAAGGCGATTATCGCCACTTTAGCGGGACTTTTTCCCGCTAAAGCGGCGATAATATTATCGCCTTATCAACAAGCTGTCGCTAACCTCTGTTAGCGACAGCTTGTAGGCGATAGCGACCGGGTTGGGTGCCGCTTTGCATGCCAGCGATATTTATCGCTAATGGCATGCAAAGTAGGCGTTCCCCACCTAACAGCGACTGGAAACAGTCGCTGAGGTCGCTAACGCCTATCAGCGAGGCAGGGGCGGTGATTAGCGAACCAGCGCTAAACACGTTTAGCGCTGGTTTGCTAACACCTGGTCCCACCCTGACTTAGCCATGTAATCCAATGAGAGGTGGATTACATGGCTAAGTCCCCTCGCACTATCAGCAAGCAGAACTGGGGAACAGTGTGAATATCGCCTGTTTTCAGGCGATATTCACACTGTTCTCAAGGTTTCTATCGCTTTGGAGATTAGCATTGCTGATTGCACGCTAACTCCGCGATAGAAACCTGCGATGCCTGGCGATAATTATCCAAGCGCTAATTGCGCTTTGCGATAATTATCGCCAGGCATTGCTAATATGCCCCTAGATTTTTCCTTTCGAAACACTGGGGCATATGTACAAGCCCCTATCGCCACCACAATGTCACTTTTACCAAAGTTGTAGTGGCGATAGGGGCTGCGCCTTATGTAGAAGGCAGCGTTAAGCCACTTAACATGGCTTAACGTTGCCTTGTACATAAGGCCTCTTTCACGCTATGGTTAGCGTGAAAGGGGCGTGCAGTGGGTGTTGTGGTGGGCGTTCCACCGCAACATCCATTGTATTTGACGCTGCCCCCTATGTACAAGGGTGGCGTACATAGGAGGCAGCGCCAAAATTAAGACCAGGAAAACCCTGTCTTAAGTTGGCAAAACTAGGAGAATTGCATTATTTCTCCTTGTTTTTCCTTTTTCCATGTGTGCTGCCTTGTGCAGCACACATTGAAAAAGTAAAATGCCATGGTTTGTTTATGTACAGGAAGGTGTCCCTTCCTGTACATAAACAAACCTTTAAACAAAATGCCATTTTGTCACTTTCATGTGTGCTGCATGAAGCAGCACACATGAAAGTGACAGAATGGCATTTTAGGATTCCACTTCTTGTACATATCCCCCACTGTTTTGCAAACCAGCATTAATCTGTGCTGGGACACGTGCTTTGTTGCCCAGTCTTCTATTCTCTTTAAACCACTACCAGTGGATGATCAAAATACATGTGTGCAAATATTTCTTTGCACACTTCATTTGCACAGATGTAGGTGCATTTCTGTGATTTTCACACTAAATCATCAGTCTGCGCAAAAGAGTTCTCCTGTAATCAGTGTAGAAGCGCATATTGGTTTATGAGTCAGCGCTCACCCTCTGCTGCTCTGAATAAACTGTGCACTGGCTTGAAAGTAATCTAGGATGGAGAGCCAGGAACGCAAGTGAAGAGCAAAGACTAAGCATAAGCTTCCTCTCATCAAAAGGGAGGAAACCCACACACCTTGTCATGCCCTGGGTGTGCCTCTTATGTACTGTGGGATCTTGGAATCCTGTAGTAGGTGTTCTAATCCCAAAATACCCAGAACCTGTGGTAGGTCCATGAATCCTGCTGCAATATGCCACTCAAATTGGGCACAGTTATAGCTTTTGGATGCCTGCTTGGGTACAGGAGTGATGTTGCTGCTGATGGAGGTGAGTATTAACTGGGCAGCACACATATGACAGCACAGTGCAGATGACATGCTGAGTTTCCAATGTCCTGAACAAGGGTGGAAGTGCTGGCCAAAACAGCCCATAACCAAAGGTGGATGGGAGTAAGGGCAAGCACCTGTAACAAACCTTGGCAAACATCTTAACCCTATGAAAGAAAGGTGACCAAAGGAAAAAGGAGAATCACCCTCAAATATAACTAGTCCCAACAACTAGGCCACAACTTGACCAGCAGGCCACATGGGCCAACCATATGGCAATCAAGAAAATAAGAGATCAAAATACTCTCCAACAATCAGATCTAAAACAACCAGTACTGTGGTCATATGGACATGAATCCTAAATCTGCAGGTTGGGAGGCAAGGACCTGAACTACTGGGCCAGAAGAGACCTTCCGGAACAGTCAACATAACCTGACTTGCTGAGTCTGGCAACAAGGAAAAAACATAGCAGAACAGGCTCCAGCTCAGCGCATGTGGGTGAGATGCCACATTATCTTGGGAACAACAAGACTACAACCCTCAACCTTTTATGTTGAGATTCAGAGAACTAAACAACTAGGTCCCAAGAGAAACTCATAATGACTGGTGCACATATCCACTTCAAAGCCCCCAAAACAACCCCATCACCCAGGAACTGGCCATCAAGACTCACACTTCAGTTTGCTCCAGAGTTGCAGAAAGCTGGCAAAAGGAGGCCCACTATCAGTGAGCTAGCCCTGAAAGGACCAAGCTTCATCAAAGTGCATTCCGCAGAGAACTTGGAACAGTTCCTACACCCAACAAGCTCAGACAAGAGAGAAAGAAAGATCTTTCTTTCCCACCCAACCATTAGGGCCTCAGGGAGGGAATCCCGCTTACCAGTCTTTCCTCCAAAGGCCACCATGACAAAGAACTCATAAATCAGAATAAGGCCATCCCTTCATTACTGGAAGGTAAAGATAAATAGACGATACAAGCCAAAGAACTCACTGTAGCAGTTCCAGGGGTTTAGGCAGTGTCTTTCCCAAGCCCACCAGGATAATATCCCCATTCCAAAACTCTGATGGGAAAACTGTCACACCCATGACCAACTACTGCTGGAAACCAACCCTCAATTGCCTGGGCACCAGGACATGGGAGGTCACACGACTAACAGACCCTGGCACCATGCTCAGTCTGTGTAGAAAGACAGCAAAAAAACTAACAATAGGAGGGATTCTGGGTAGCACACCCTTGAAAAGGCCTACAAGAAGAGACCTATTTAAAAAAAAAAAAAAAAAAAAGGTCATGGAACCTGCCAGTCTCCTTCCTTATTGAGGGAACTAGTCTAGCTTCTTTCTATCTTGCACTAGCTTCTGTTCTCTTGATGCCTTCAACTCTCAGACTTGTGTGTTTCCTTCTTGTCTGTATGGGTTCAAATTTTGGTCTTTCCTATGCTGTTTTTGAATTACTCTCCTTCTCTGGATTGTAGAAGGGACAATTTAGAAACCTCCTCCCATGAGGAGTTGGAAAGTGGCATTGTAAGCATCTTTCTAACTTTCTGAGTTGGTTGCACCTTGGCAGGCCTTCTTGGATTGTCTCCTTGGTTACCAGCTCATCAGGTGTCTTCCTCTTCATTGAGGAGAGGGAAACTGAAGGGTTATCCACCAATCCAAATTCCCAGAGCTCACAGATCTTGGTGAGTTGGACAGCCGATTTACTGCTCTGTCTGAGAGAAGACCCTATGATGGATGGAGCATGCCAAGAAAAGAGAATGAGGGTTCTCCACTATAAATCTTTGGTGAATTAACTTGTCATACTGAATATGTGAATAAGATATGAGTGCTACATCATAGTCTTTGTGTGAACAGTTCAGACTGGAGGACATACTGGTGGAAATCTCCTCTCACCTTTGCCTGTGATTATATCTTGTACATTTTCACATTGCTGCTTAGCTTATTGAGGCTGTGTGATGCAAATACCTACATAGATTTGCCTCTTCAAAGATCCCCAGATTGGAGGCTGGTGTTTCTGCTGCCCTTTCTGTTACAGGCAGTCTCTTGTTGGCTGTGGCTCTTGCAGGACTTTGAGTCTTGGTTTGTCTAGCTCTCTATTCAACTACTCCTCCCTGGGCTGGGCTTGTTACGGCTTTGGGGTTCAGTTTTCTGTGTCAGCTTTCTCTTCTATTTACCTGTTGACAATCATTCTCATTGCTGCTGAGCATCTCTCATTGTTTACTGGGTCTGCTTCACCCTACTTGTTGGGCTTGTTGGAGTTATGTGCGCTGCTGCCTGATCGAGTTTAACCATTCTAGCTTCCTGGGCCTGTGGTCAGCGCTATCTGTCTTCTGCTGGGGTTGGCTGTGCATCTTCACCTTTGTGCTCACTGTTGGGTTTGGGAATGTGTTGTACTAGTTTAGCGGGCTGCTCTGATGTCACCATCAAGAGCTGTCTGGTGTATGGTCCCTCTGTTCCTGTGAGGTATTTTTAGGATTCTTGTTCTCATCCCTGTTGTAATTGAGGCATGAGGGCT
This sequence comes from Calotriton arnoldi, assembly GCA_963921515.1. Classification (NCBI taxonomy): domain Eukaryota; kingdom Metazoa; phylum Chordata; class Amphibia; order Caudata; family Salamandridae; genus Calotriton; species Calotriton arnoldi. The sequence continues at coordinate 284,945 of CAWUFW010014823.1, read as the reverse complement.
GTGCCCTTCTTCTTCTACTTGTCTCTCACGAGAACATCATCTTCAGAACGAGATTTCTTGCTTCTACTATGACCTTTTCATGATGGTGCTTGACAGAACAGTTTGTTTTTGTTTCCTACTCTCCTGCTTCTGTTCACCCAGTGTCAGAGTTCTTCATAGTGTCTGCCCTGGAATTGGGATATTTAGTTTCCTGCTGTCCATCTTGAGTATGCTTGCTGCTGCTCATTATGGTAGTACATTGGAATAGGTGGGCCTGGTAGACTTGTCCCTGCCTTTCTGGTGTGTCATTTCTTTTGATGTGGCCTTGGTTTTCCTCGGGGCATGGTCTTAATTTCCCATGTGCCTTTTTAGGCTATTTTGATGGCTTTGTACTCATGACCATTTGATTGTTGTTGCCAAACCACTGGCAGCTGTTCCTCTCTCCACAGGTCTTCCCATTTTGTGGGTATTTTGGTATTTCTTCGAGGCGTTGCTGGTGTGTTTTGCTTCCTTGTTCATTCTGAATGCTTTCAACCTGCATCGGTTCCAGGTTCATTGGCTCTCTGGTATTTTACGGCCCTCTGAAGAGTATCCATGGATGAGTTGTTGTCTGCTCGTGTAGCTATTTGAGTGATTCCACTCTGCTCATCACGTCGACTTTAGACAGTAGGTTCCTTTGTTCGGACCTTAGTCCTCTGTTGGGGGTGAGTCATGGCCAACTACCCTTTTGGCTACCATTCTCCTGTGCATTGCTGGACGTATGGTTAGCAGTGATGGTTCCAAATCTTTTCTACCACAGATGGGTCAAGGTTTTTGGCCTGCATGCAGGAGGGATAGCTCAATGAGCTGAACTTTCACTGCTGCAACAAAGGGGTAATTGGCCAGTCATAAGCTTGACTATCTCAATGCTGACTCAGCCTGTCACCCTCCTAGAGTCAGTAAATTGAGTAACAGAACCAGAAGTAACAGAAACATCAGCAGTTTACAGCTCCTAGAAATGGCAGAAATGGGGTCAGAAGCACTATATAAAAACAAGCTATTTATGATGATGTTTAGTATTATTAATAATATTAATCTGTTATTGCAATCCCTGGCATTTTGAGGCACTATGCTGTGGGTGCTACTTGCCCTCTTGTCCATTCTTTCATGCTGGTTCTGGTCCATGCTCAGCTTCTAAGTTTCCCGGAAATAATGGGGCAATTAGCCTTAGTTCACCTTGTAGATGTTGGTTTTCTTCCAATCTAGTCTCACTCTGGTTCTTATCTGTGCTGCGAGATGGTCCTATAATTCAGCACTGCTGGTCAATTTTAAATTTGAGGTGTAAGATTTCAGTCTGGGGCAATGGTATGCAGTTATCTCTTTTATCTGGGACTCTTGCTGTGATGTTCTGAAGCTGCTTTAACCACTTAAGTATGCCCTCATATGCTAAGGACAGGGACAAAGGAGGGCAATGAGGAAGTGATGCCAAGAGAACTTATAATTAATTCCATTATACTGATTCTTGTATAATCGTCTCAATCCTTCCAACCCACCATTTGTTTTGGTCAGCAGCTTTGGCAGTAGGGTTGGTCCTTATTACCAAGTGGGTGTTTGGGTTGGGTTGCACGTTTTTGTGGGGCCTACCTGAAGGAGCCTGTTAAAAAAATAAAGAAAAATTCATCTTTGTTACATAATAGGCTGTCCAGGAGGTGGGCCCTCCTCACATGTTAAGGAACAGGACGAGTCATGGAGAATCGCAGTAATGGGATTACCAGTAAGTAGTCCAGGCGTTTTGTTGGATGATTTATTTAGTTTGATGTATGTATATGATATTCCTATAGCGTGAAACTAGCCAAAAGGCAATGGAGTGCTTTGTGGTAACAAAAAAGTGAAAGCACAAAGACCATTGCTCAAGACAGTCAAGGTGTTCAAAATATTAGTCAATTTTCAAACCTTTACTAAAGATCTATTGCCCAGATCTCAAACACTATGTTGCCCATTTCCATGTTGTTATACAAGAATGTTAGCTGTACCTTAAATCTCATGGCTGAAAAGGCTGCCCAAAAATCAAAAAGAACGCTGTTTATGGTATTGGAGTTGCAACATCCAAATTCTGATCTCCTTCAAGGTATGATACCAGAATATGATGAAGTAAAAATCATCTGACAAAAATATTGGGGCATATTTATTAAAGACTTGCGTTGCCCTTGTGCCACGTAATGTGGTGCAAATGCAACGCAACTCTTATGTTAGATATATCAAGCCATGCAAGGTCACCTTGCGTGGCCTTGCACGGCTTGATAAATCTAGAGTAACGCAACAAAGCACAAGTCGCTGTGTTGCATTACTCTGCCCCAGGGAGGCGTTCCATGGGTGGAACGTGGGTGTTCCCATGCATCTAGCCATGGATTTTGGCACATTCTCAGATTTACCATTTCTGGTAGCTCTGGGAATGAATTAAAATGCTATACCTCGGGGGCGTGGCTACGACGCGCTGCAAGATGGCCGCCAGTTGAAGGGGCTCTGCAGGCCAGGCTCGAACATCCTGAAATTACCATCGTCCGAGCCTACTCTGATAAGCTTAAATCGCCGGCATCCCTGGCGCAACAGACCGCGAGGGTGTGGAGAAAGTTACCACTTTCCCAGATGCTGGGAAACCATCCTACTGCCGCAGCGGAGCTGAGACCGGGGAGACTCCGAAAATGGCCGCCGTCTGCCCTGAGGTTGCTGCGTAGTCTGGACTGCCACGGCCCTGTGGTGAGCCCTGACGTGGAGGACTGCCTGCGCGGTGCCGCCGGAGGCCTTGCCTGCTGGTGCCCAGAGCCGCTAACTGTGGACTCGCTGAGCCGCCCGGAGACTGGGGGTGAGCTGGAGGTCCGGGCTTGATGCGTGAGACCTACCTGGGGCCTACCTGAGACCGAGCCGCCGCCGAGGTGGCTGGGAGCGCCGCCAATCCTGCGGTTGCTGAGTGGCTCTGGAGGCTTGGGGCCTGTGGCGGGCTCTGCTGAAGGGTCTGCCTACGGGGAGCCGCGGGCTGACGGCAGAGCTGCCAGTGCGGGAGGCGCCGCGCCGCCTGATGACCGGGGACATGAAGGAAACCTGAGCCTGCTGTGTCCGGCGTGCGGTGGGGGCCGCTGGCGACTGGTGCTGCTCCGGCGTGCCCGGTGCCTCATTGGGCGGGGACGAACCAGAGGACTGCCGCACTCCTGAGGTAGGTGGAGGGACCTGTGTTCCGTGCTGGGTTGGGGGCCAGAACTGCATTGCTGGGCCTGCCCTCTGGTGGGCATCACTTGCCTTCTGGGCGGCGGGGTTGAGGCGCAGTCTGGTCGTCGCCGACGCGGGCTGGGACCCCTGCCGGCCTCCAACTTCGGGCGGTAAGTGGGTGAGTCCGCGGCGGGAGCGACGGTGAGATGACAGCGGCCCGTTAGCGGCACCGGGCCTCCAGTGTCTCTGACACCTGGGAGGGATCGGGTGCTGAGCGGTTCGGCTGCGACTCTTCCCGCCTCACTCCGTGGCCTGCGAGCCCTGCTGTTGCCCTTCTGGAAGCCTATGGCGGCGCTGGAGCATTGACAACCCGAACTGTGAGAGAGTCCCGCACTGGAGGAGAATACGCGAAAACTGCTTCGCCCCCGGGGGTCTCACCCTCCTGTGGTTGAGACAGGGCCTTTGGGTCGAGGGCTGCCTACCGTGACCGGCGGACATCGCGGCGCATCCAATCTGCGCCCTCCTACCTGGGGCCTGTGTGTGTGCCTGCATGAGGGGGCACCTCGGCATCTGTGAGCCACAAATAGTCATCACTCGCATTAGCTGCTGTAGTTTGATCACTACTGCTTGCTGAACCACCGGGGGACGTGACCGGGGCACGGGGGGTCCCTGGGAGCTGCCGGCCACGCCCTTGGTACCATCTCTGGGCTCATCTAGTATCAACGTACGGATCTCGGCCTGCCCAACGCACCTCCGTCCACTGCTTGGCCGCCGTTATGGGCAAAACGGATCCTAAACAACCAAAAATCCCATTTGAGACTAAGCGCCAGACGCGCGCTGCCGATCCCCCGCTGGAACATGGTGCGGCCCCAGACCTGCAGGACGACGCGGACTCCCCAGCGGAAGACCTGCGTTCAATACTGCTTGAAATGTGCTCCAGCTTAAAAACTATTGTTGGGAAGATTGACTCTCTGACATCCAGCTTAGATGCAGTCAAAAAAACAGTTGACACTCATGAGACCCGACTAGACCTCCTTGAGAATAAACTTTCAGATACACAGGAGTCGCAATCTGAGTCCAAATCGCAGATCTTAAACATGGAGAGAGTCCTGGACGTTATTAGAGCTAAAAACGAGGACTTGGAGGCTCGTTCCCGCCGGAACAACCTTAGACTCATTGGTTTTCCGGAATCAACAGCCATCTCAAAAATGGAGCCCTACATCACCAATCTCTTGAAAGAACTGTTTGGACCGGTCCTTTCCCCCATTATGACCGTCGAGTGCGCTCATCGATCGCTGGGGCCACGACCGGTGCCTGGGGCCCCACCACGTCCAATCATTGCGCGCTTAATCAACTATGCGGACAGAGACGCAATACTCAGGGAGGCTAGAGCGAGGAGTCCCATCACCTATCAGGGTAATACCTTATCCTTCTTCCCAGACTACACCCCCACTGTGCAGGCAGCGCACAGAGAATTCCTTACCGGCGAAGCGGGCCCTGCAGTCCTCCTCGATTCCATATGCGATGCTATACCCGGCTAAACTGAAGATTACGCATGATGGACAGGCTCACTACTTCACGGATGCTAAATCAGCACTGAAGTTCGCAAAACACATCTGTTCACGTAAACCTCAGCACAATTCTCCGCGAAACAAGGACACATCGCAATCTCTAAGTGATAATGATTAATCGTACATGTTTCAACTATGCTGAACACACTGCAACGAATACCATCTCTCTGCTGTTTTTATGTTGACTATTCAAAATATGTCTATTATCTCTATTTCTATGCATTAGCAGTCAATTGATACAGCGTGATTTGCATTTTGTCTGTGATCTCATTATCGACTAAGCTGACTATCTTCTCACACCCCAGCTGGGTAGGTTTGTTCCATTGCTGAGGTTACCCTTAGCCTGGCCACCCTGCCAACTGGTGGGGGTTTGCCGTTGTTCCTAGTCCCCACAGGGAGATCTCCCATGAGTTTGTATTTGAAACAGGATTTTGAGGGGCTTCAAGGGTGGGGGGAGGGTACATATTCTCGACCTAATTGGGAGGTTGTAGTGGGTGGGGGTGGGGGAACGGGAGTTTACAGACTAAGAGATGGCAGTCATCGGTTTATGTTATTCTTACAGGGCAAGAAGAGCACTTGGAGTTGGTATGATCTCAACATTTCTAGGAGAAGCAATATATCATCCCTAAATTCGCTATTTATTGTGTATTGCGTTAACGTCTATGTACACCACTCCCTATGTCGGTAACTAATTTCTTAACCTGGAACATACGCGGGCTCAACGACTTCAAAAAGGCACGGCTAGTACACTCCTACTTACACAGACACCATGTCGACATTTGCTTCCTGCAAGAGACACATCTTCGCTGCAGTAGCGACCCCAAGCTGCAACACAGGTACTGGGGGGAAATCCACTCTGCTACATACTCAAATTATGCTAGGGGGGTCTCTATTCTAATCAGGAGAGGACTAGGCTGAACCACCTTCGATACCACCATAGATGCAGGGGGGCGGTATGTGCTGATTACTGGTAGTCTCCAGTCCACGCGGCTTACTCTGGCGGCCATATATGGACCTAACTCGGATGACCCGCAGTTTTTTCTAGACCTCTGGGCGAACATTGTGGCCATGGGATGTGATACGGTGATCTGGGGGGGAGACTATAATGCGGTACTTGACAATGCCCTGGACAGAGAGGGTGTCGCTCGCAACCCACACCTTAAGACCACACAATTACTGAACACTATAATTCAGGAACACGGGCTGCTAGATGCTTGGCGTGCCATTAATCCGCTCCTAAGGGAGGGCACTTGCCTAACCCCACACCACCACGCCTGGTCCCGTTTGGACTATTGGTTACTCACAGCGAATGTGTTGTCATGGACGCTGGAGGTCCGACATATGCCACGTACTCTCTCTGACCACGCGCCAGTAATGTTACAGTGGCATATTCCCCGCACACTGCCTCGTGCCTTTAACTGGCATCTTCCCCCACACGCTCTCTTAGACTCTGCGTTTAGAGAAGAAATTGCCCAAGAAATCCAACACTACTTTAATACTAACGACGGCTCTGTAGATTCTGCCTCAACTTTATGGGAGGCATTTAAGGTTGTTATACGAGGTGCATGCATATCTAAGGGCGCGGGCGTCCTTGGCTCCATACGCACCACTCTGACAAAAATCGAGCAAAATATTAAGGACCTTGAAACTCAATTCTATGCCACTAATGACATGACAATTTTAGCCTCCATTCGCAGCGCCATATCCGAATTTGAGGTAGAGGCCGAAAGAGAAACCAGATTTCTGAGCAAGGAGGCGAGAGCCAGAGGGTACGGAGAGGGTGATAGGCCAGGCAAAACCCTCGCTAATCTGTTGAAACATCACACTGCACCCACTTACATTTATGAATTGGCAGACGCAGATACCCAACCTGTCTGTGGTCAAACCGAAACACATGCCCACCTCACTAATTATTACTCAATGCTCTATACAGCTACACAGAGTTCAAGCCCTCCCGATTTAATAGAATATTTGGATTCCCTGGAGCTATTATGGCTGAGTTCCGATCATAGGGAATATCTTGATATCCCCTTTACCGTAGAAGATATAACACAAGTTATTCAAGGCCTCCCCTCGGGCAAAGCTCCGGGTCTAGATGGACTAACCACGCTTTTTTACAAAACTTTTGCGGAGGCTCTTGCCCCCCGTCTTCTTGATGTATACCAGGAATCATTAGAGGCAAAGGTTCTTCCCCCATCGATGCGTGAGGCAGTTATTATAAACTTATTGAAACCAGACAAACCACCAACAAGTAGTGACTCGTACAGACCCCTATCACTGATCAATGTAGACACTAAGATTCTGGCGAAACTCATTGCTAACCGGCTGCAACCCCATATGTCCCTTATCGCCAGGCCGGACCAATCTGGATTTATTCCAGGAAGGTCAACTGCACACAATCTGAGAACTTTTTTTTCAGTTCTCCATCAAATAAATCCCAAACTCCCCACTGTTGCTGTTTTTTTAGATGCTACTAAAGCATTTGATTCCTTAGAATGGCCATATCTCTTCACCATACTGCCCAGACTAGGATTTATCCCCAATTTTATTAAATTAATCCGGCTGCTTTACACGAAGCCTACCGCTCGCCTACTTGTGAATGGGCTCATATCAGACGCCTTCCCAATAACTCGCGGTACGCGACAGGGCTGTCCCCTCTCTCCCCTCCTATTTGCTATTGCAATGGAACCACTGGCAGCCAGGATACGTCAGCATCATCAAACGCGAGGTTTGGTCTTCACCGATAGTACTCTCACCATATCTATGTATGCTGACGACATTACGCTATACGTCAGACGACCTGATGAAAATCTCAATCCGCTGCTGAGGGAGCTGCTCCGCTTTGGAGGCCTATCTGGAATTACTGTCAACTGTAGGAAATCTTCCATCCTGCCATTAACTAACGTACGATCAAACCCTAGACTTTCCACTGACGTGGGCGGAGGAATCGGTAAAGTATTTGTGTATATGGCTTAGTAGGGATATACAACTTATCTGGAACCTCAACTTCGGAAAGCTGCACAACTGGTTCACAGATCGAATCAAGTTTTGGTCTGCCTTGCCCCTGTCGCTGGCCGGCAGAATAGCCATCCTAAAGATGATCGTCCTCCCCAAATTCTTGTATTTATTTGTGAATATTCCCCTGCCCCTTACGCAGGCCTTCTTCAAACAATTACGCTCTGCGGCGATCTCCATGGTTTGGGCCGGCGGCCAACCCAGGGTGAGCTGGGACCTATTGACGCGACCACTGACCAAGGGTGGGTTGGGTGCCCCGGATTTCGAATTGTACACCCTAAGCGCGCAGGCCCAATTCCTGCATCACTGGGTCTACCCTGTTCCTTTTCAACCCCATGTGGCAATTGAGAGAGATGTTGCTGATCCGACTCCATTACATGTGGCCGTATACCACCCCTACCGCAGGACTCCTAGCGAAATAAACACTGTTGAAACGGTAAGATGGGCCTGGGAGGGCTTGAGAAGGCGAGCCAAGATGCCCTTACTTCATGCACCCACTGTGCCGATTGCACTGCACCCGCACTTTCCCTTCTTGCCGGACAAGGGCGCAATAGCTAGGGCTCGGACTATGGGTCTCAAAACAATGGGAGACCTCTATCCAAATGATACCTTCCTAGACAAAACAACTGAGCAGGGGGAGGGGTCTACACCATTCTTGGAGCGATTGTTATTTCATCAGCTCAAAACCGCCTGCAGGTCCTTACATCCCGCTTCTCCGGCTCCCCCCCCCCCACATTGCACTCATTAGAGAATCTGCTTTCTTCACCGTCCTCGAAGAAACTGGTCACCAGACTCTACACTTACATGCAATCAGACACGCCATGGGCCGATCCGGGAGCGCTCACTCAGTGGCGATTAGACCTCCCAGATCAGTTATCAGACGACCAGTGGGCTTTCTGCTGTGCGCAGATGAGACATCTTTCCCCAAATTACAAACTGAGGCTAATCCACTTTAAGTTTCTCCACCGCTATTACCGTACTCCCCTACAATTATTTAAATTGAAACTGAGAGCCACCTCCAGTTGCTGGAAGTGCTGGCGGGAGGGAGCTGCCTTTCTGCATGTAGCATGGGAGTGCCCTGTTGTATTCCAGTACTGGGAGGAGGTGTCAGACACGATTCAGGCTGTTACCGGCCAGCCACTCGAACGCTCCCCAGTGATTATGCTATTGGGCTATGTGGCGCAGACCAGACCTGAATACCGCCGCTTAACTGCAATGCTGTTGGTACTTGCCCGGCGCCGCCTGGCTATACACTGGGGTTCTCCGAGGGGTCCGAAGGTGGAGACTTGGATACAGGATGTGGCGTATTGCCAGGAGCAGTTGGCCAACTACTGGGACCTCATGCCCACTGCATCCCGCCCCAAAGATATCTGGGCACCGTTTGCAAACTGGCTTCGCCTCAGAGTCGGCTCTCCTGGTGGAGACACTTCCACCCCCACAGCGGTCGGCCCCCCCGCTCCCAGTTCACAGGTGTAACGATGTGGTAGCATTGCATTGACATGGTCCCACGACATGTATTTCAGTACCAGTCCACACTACCGCACTGCCCCAATTATGTTACTGTACAATGTTTGCTCATATGCTTCACCAGCCAGCTGCCTCTGACTCCTAATATAGCTGAAATGTTTGTCTTAACTGTAAAAACTGTATTGTAAGTAACAAGCGTTATGTTCTCCGACATACAGACACTGTACAAGTGGATCTTCTGATTGCCTCAATTATGATGTATTGACTGTCTCTTGAAATTACAAATAAAGCTTTAAAAAAAAGTATTACACCACTCCACTTTAAAAGCAGCTTTTTGACTTTGTTCAACCCCTGTATTTAAAGGACAGGCATAATTTATTTCTGTATTTAATTTCTTTTATAGCGCCATGTGTCCCAGTGTAGGGTGTCATGGGGATTTACATCACACTCCTATATTGTAAACAGAAAATGAATCAATCATACAAGTGTGTAAATCAATTCATAGGAAATGTTACATAAGACAACGAGGGTCAAAATGTGTAAACGTAGCATATCTTCCATATTGGCTGGCAGTATATGTCAAGAGTGCTTAGTCTGGTGAAGCACAGACAAGAATTGAAACATAAGTGGTTGGGGTTGTCTGCACTAATGACTTCATTACCACCCAAAGAACCCTTTTTTATCAATATCAAAATAAAGAAATATTGATTAAAAAAAGCAATATGTTTCTATGCTTTACAGTTTGCATGCAGCTCCTTGATGCTGGTTTATAGCTCACTGTGCTGCAGTGGAAGGATTATAACTAGGGCCACTGGAATGATGTGATTCAGCGGCCACAGTGTTTTATGCGTAATTATGGATTTGCCGTATTTGACATTTAATTCTTCATCTACTGCATAATATGCAGATTTCAAGGGAAAAATGGTTTCTAACTTGGTCAGTTTAAAAGTTACTAAAAACTTGGCGACGCATGTTCCTGCTCATTGGAAGGCCCTTCTCAAATGTTGGTCATCTTTCAGTTGTTTATTGCTGTATTTGATTGTTAAACTGATACTGATGAGGTCAAACATTTGACCAGACTGGATTACAATGTTTTAAAATGACAAAATAAAGAAGTAATACCATCACAAAAAAAAAAAATGCTATACCTCCCCGGGTGAGGTGTAATGAGGAGAAATATCTTTATTTCTCCTTGTTACTTCCTCTTTCTATGTGTGCTGCATTCTGCACAAAAACAATCCTGCTTACAATGCAGGCACTCTTGCACCATGGTGCAAGAGTGCCTGCGTTGGCACTAGGCAGCAAAATGTGCAAGAGACCCTGTGTTGGCGCTAGGCAGCACATTGTGCGCCAGCACAGAGAAAAGACAGGAATGAGCTGTATAATGTATGACTTATTGCTTCCTTTTCCCTACCACGCAGAGCAGCAAAGTGACTTGCTGTGCTGCATGATTTCATAATACTATACCCCATTGTGTCCTAAATATTTACAAAAAAATCAACCCTTCAGAGTTCAAATTTATTGCCTGATTGAATAGTAAAAATTGATCTACATGCTATGCACAGATTTTAAAACAAAACAATACTGCACCAATAAATAAAACAGCAGATAAAAATCTATGTATACAGGGGCACATTTATGAAGGTTTTGCGTTGCCCTTGTTCCTCGCAAGGGGTGCAAGGTTGACGCAAAACCTAAGTTGAATTTATCAAACCAAGCAAGGCCACCCTGTGTGGCCCTGCATGGCTTGATAAATCTAGAGCAACACAGCGCAATTGCAGATTTGCGTTACTGTACCCCAGGGAGGGGTTCCTCGGGTAGAGCGTGGGTATTCACACGCATTCACACATGGATTTTGGTACATTCCCAGAGTTATCAACACTGGGAAACCTGGACATGCAATCAGAATGCTACACCTGCCCAGGAGAGTATATTTTTATTTCTATAAATTTTTTCCTCTTTCTTTGTGTGTTGCATTCTGCAGGAAAACAAACCTGCCTGCAACACAGGCAGCCATGCAGCATGGTTCAAGTATGCATGCGCTGGCTCTAGGCAGCCAAAAGGGCACCAGCGCAAGGGAAGTACAAGATGCAGCATATTACTGCCATTTCCCTTTCACTTAGTGCAGCAAGGTGGCTGGCTGCATTGCACTACTCTGCGTGAAAGCTAAACACATATGCCCCACAGTGTACAAACAGTAAAATATTTTAACAAAATCAGCCATGATGCGTACAAAGACTTGGAAACCAATACGATCACCAGCTGGCTTGTATTGCTTTTTCAAATTCTTACAGCATTTACTCAATCCATTAGTCCTAAAGACCGACATATAGGCGCAATCCATCTCAATCTAGGTTTATGGTGGAAAGGGCAGAAGAACAACAAGTGTTCCTCTGTTTTCTCCAAATAACAGCAAACTGGCACAGTTTTTTCTTTGTCAGTAGGCAGCCAAGACAATGCAAAAGTAGTAATTGGCAAGACACCATATCTAAACTTCTTTTAAAGCTATCTTAAGTACGCATGTTTTACATAATCAAGAAACTCCTCAGACCTGAACACATGATTTTGAAGGAAGAAATTTTAATCCGACTACCGAGAGATTCAGATGATTTACATTGTTCAATAAAAAGAGCCCAACATTTTTTTGGGTAGTGGCAGTCAGGACAGGTCTAATAGATGATGGGTTGCACCAACAATTATTGATACCTAGGTCAGTCAGGGTATTTTTTACATGATTTAACTAAGGGAGCTTATAAATATTTGGGCAGCTGATGATATTGTTAAGACTCTGCATGGCTTCAACACAGTGACATATCAAACTCAAACCCAGAACAGAGCAGGGCATAACATTGCAGGCTTTGTGATAGGCCTAAGGTCGAAATCTAGTCGAAGAAGCAGTAAGGGTGTACTCCTTCCTAAATTTTATAGTGACCGTATAAAGTTATTCCAGCCACCCCTAACTTTGCCGAATCACAATGTTCCCAGAGTTGTGCACCGTAAAGAGCGGCGCTTTTTACTTGAGCATTTTATATTTCAGTAGTTGCAGAAATTGGGAAAATGGGTGCCTTTTTAGCAAACTTTACTACAGCAAGTGCTCTATGGTAAATCAATAAGGAGCTCTTAGAGATTTGTGACTCCCATGAGTTAGAATCAGACAGTCTGATACCTATGTAGTCAAATTCTTTGACTGTCTCAAGAATGTTGTAATTCTTATGTATGTCATAGGCCAAATATTTTGATTTCAGTGCATTGATTTCTAACTTGCAATTCTCACAAAATAATGAGAACCTACCTATAAGTGTTTGGAACCCACCTAACCTTTTCAAAATAAGAAGGGTATCATTGGTGAAAAGGAGCACTGGAATCTTCTCTCCGGCTACGACAGGACAATCATTTGTGCAGCTAGATAAAAACAAATGCAATCATTAACAAACAGAAGATCAGGCCAAAACACAGTGTTGGTGAACTTATTTATTAATGTTTCTTTGGTCTGTGAGCTCGCCCTACGGACTCAACCGTATTTGTGCATAATTATCCTCATGCAATCAGACTATGATCTTAAAGAGATCATTTGGAATGTCCATGCAAGCCAGCACCTCCCATAATCTAGCTCTGGGGACCAGGCCAAAGGCAGCTCAAAGTCAATAAAGGCGACAAAAACGGCACCCCCGTTAATGTCAATCATCTTCCAATTAATGAAGAGAAAATGAAACTCCTGGTCCTCGTTCCAATTTTCATTCTAAATCCTGCCTGAAGATGACTCAGGATATCATGGGTTGTAATTTACTCAATTAACCTCGTAAGCATGTGCTTACAAAAAATGTTTGGAGATTGTGCATAAGACTTATGGGACGGTAGTTACCATGGAGATTATGACTTCCTTTTTTGAAAACTAAGTTGATCTTGGCTCTCTTCCAAGTCGTTGGAATCAGGGCTTAAGTGGCAATCGCATTTGGGACTAAATTAAAATAGGGTATCCAGATACTAGGGTTGGAATGAAAGATATCCGCAGGGAACTCATTCAACTAGGGGATCTTACCCCGTCTCTGAGAAACAGCTACTGCCTCAGTCTCATCCATAGAGAACACAATAAGAAAACCTATAGGGCTCTTGGATTGGCATTTATCATCCACCATGGTAGAAGGTGGAAGATAAGACGGTGGAGAGGAGGAATACAATGATTCAAAATGGACCATTCTCTGTTACGGTTCGATGTGAACTTCTGTTGTTTCAGCAAAATGATGGCCGCCATGGCTGACTATTCGCCAAAACGTTTTAAAATGTTTTATTTTTAGCTGCTTCAAGGATGTCATCTCACATCCCCTTTTTCCAGTACAATTTACTAGATTTAATGATTTTTGTATATAGGGCTCTGGTTTAAGTGATCTTAGCCCTGTCACCTTGCTTTATAGTGGGGAGAAGGGTTACCTTAGCAACACTGCATCCCAAGTTGAACCACTCCTGAGATCTAGTGGTTCTTGTAGCCAATTTATAATCTTTTTGGAAGAAATCCTTCAATGCCAAGAATAATGTGTTGTGAATTTGGAGGATAGTGTTTGGGTTACCCAAGTTCTCCATCATCAGGCCCAGGTGGTTGGCAACCACAGCATACATTCATGAGATAACATTGGGGGAAGTGCTTATAGCATTCCTTTCATGTTCCTGCGGTTGTTGCTTATGGTTAAAATGTCAGCACTCTGGGGTCCTAAGAGATGGTGGACAGGCAGAAGACCCTGGCTGCTAAGATGCAAAAAGGGTCATCGCTCTCTTCTCTACCTATGACCTCCATGTCCTGGAGCACTCTCCAGATACTAACATCCAAAAGGATACAGTCTATGTTATTGGAGGAATTCCCACTGAAAAGTTGGAACTGCATTGATGTCGGAGTGGAGTGACCATTGCAAGCAAGCAAGCCATATGAGAGAGACAACTTGACCATTTGAAAAGCTGCCAGGCTTAGCTGAATTTTAGAAAAGAAATCCAGACATGGAACTCCCTAAAGTGGATCCTCATCAATTGTCAGGTTCCCAGTGATTTCAGCGGGCCAGCGGGCTCAAAGGTCAAGTTAAAGTCACCAGCTACAATACCATAGCGTATGTTAATATGGGGGGGCTACTAAATTGTCAAGTAGATTAAGTGTGGATGATTCACTCTGATATCTAACGCTTCTACTATAAATGTTAATTTTGAGAAGGGTCAATCCTAGAGAAGTAATAAGTATTAAACCCTGGATATGTAGAGAACCAGTAGGCAACTCTTTAATGATGCATGGTAGGGAGATTTTAAACCATACTTCACACTACACACCATCACATCAATTCACTCAAGACTCTCACAACTTGGTAGTTAACCACTGGAATGAAGAATCTCTCCAAGCCGCCTACAAAAGCATTCTCCTTGGCTCAAGTTTCTTGTAAAAGACAGATCCGAAACCTGTCCATTAATTCTCCGCAAACGCTAATCCTCCAACTTAGATTTTATGCCCGCTACATTCCAACTCAGTATGAAAGTTATGGTGTCAGAGGAATCTGTGAGCTGGGAAGGGGCTTCAATACTATATGAAATGCATTCCACCCTGGACTTAAACTAGAATGTGCTCTATTTTTAGATTCAGTCATCTCAACCTCCATTAAATGGAGGTCACTTGTGGGTGTAATGCATTGAAGCTCGAAGTAACTAAAGCTAGGTAAATCCAGGGAAACCGAATGGTTTCAATCATTCTCAGGCAGATTTGAAAGTACCGAGAAACAATTTGCCATTAAAGTGTTGGGGAATTGGGCACTGGGGCTTGGGTCAGGAACCGATCTCCACGGTTCAGGGTTAAGGTGACAGTTGAAAGTACCCTAACGGTAAACATTTTACTACACCAGGATAGTCGAATTTGCATCCTGTATGGAAGTAGACGCTGAAAAATGCTAGTAAACTTAAAGTTAACAATTGCACAAACTCGATAAAAGCTTCTCTTTAAAGGACCCACTCATCCAATGCTTTGTACCATCAAAATATTATGTGCAGCAGAAATGTTGAAATTGTATTTTTTGTGCAAGCAATGGAGAACCTTGTGATTTTAGTTGGTTAGAGGATTTGCATATGTGAGGGGTGATATATGGGATATTTGCGAGTATTACAGAATAAGGGCAAGGGCAAGTGGCTGGAAGTAGGTGGACTGGTGAAAGCCGAGAATCCTGCTGATTTGAACCATGCCCTTGATCTCCACCCCTGCAACATGACCGACTTGCGCCCCTGTTACTTGGAAAGCTAGTTGAAGGTTCATGGTTTAGCTGTAATTCATTAAAATATATGCCCCCTGTCCTCCAGGATGGCATAATTTGGGCCCTATGAGTAGCCGGCATTGCCCCGTCAGGATTGGATTCATTGTTTCCTGGGATGCATAAGCAAGAGACTGGTTAGAAGCCACTGGAGCATCAAGAAGGGCTGCATAATGCTTAGAGAGTTTTTGGGCCTCTATTATACCCAATGCTCATAAATGGGTTGAAGGCTGGTGTCTATAATGGAAGCAAGTTCATCGCACAAGGACTTCAAAAGGGCAGACAAACCAGCCAAATATCCCCTATGGTCAAGTTGCGTGGTCAGGATGGAAGGCTGCTCTCTGGTTGATAGTAATTGCTTCTTCTCTTTGACTGGAGGGTCCACATCTGCTGAAGATGAAGTGGCAGAGAGGGCAGCAAGGTTAAGGGAGGGAGTGGTACACAGTATTTCATTCAAGAAGGAGTTGGTGGAGTGGGCTTCATCCCGAGAGGTGGCAAATGCTATTGCGGTGGAGCAATAGCATTTTTGAGAGCATCCGACAGGAGCAAAAGGCGTCTTTCAGCCAGCTCAATCTCTTTGCTAATTACTAACACAGTGCCTTGCAAAAAAACATCAATTGATGAGCTATTTGGTTGCTTTTGGGGATTAACTCAAATTTTGTGTTTCTCAATTTGCCGCTAAACCAAGGACCTTTGAGCCAGATACTATCTTACACCTAGGGGGATATGTACAAGGAAGTGGAGGAGAGAGGCGTTAGCCTTCCTGGCTTAACGCCTCTCTCCTCCACTTCTGAAACACAAGGCTGCACCATATTTACAAGAATGTGGTGCAGCCTTGGGTTTCCCCCTGCGATGGCGCTAAATTTAGCAAGTAATCACAATCCCCAGCACACGTTATCTATTAATAACACAAATGAACAGTAGTATGCGAAAGTACACGCAATTCCAAAATGCAGTAGTAAGGTTCTTCCTTTCTTTTTATTCTTTTCCTCTTTTTCTTTTGTTCATACAAGTTCTTAGCCAGCCAACACATGTTTCGTCGCCACACTGGGAAAGTAATCCCGTGACTTTTTCAAGGCTCAATTGTCACTTGTCCTGATCTGTTTATATTGTGGTGATAATTCCAACCCACAAGGTTCATAAATGAAGGTATCCGTCAAATAAGACACTTGCTTCAAAATTCGTAAAAGTCCTGAACCTCCTGCCCTGCTCTTCACTCCCTAAGAACATCACCTGCGGTGTACCTCAAGGCTCATCACTTAGCCCAACCCTCTTCAATGTATACATGACACCCCTGATAAACATCATCAAAGGCCATGGACTCAACATCATCTCCTATGCTGACGACACCCAACTCATCCTTTCCCTGACCAACAACCCAGAAACCACCAAGGACAAGTTCCAAAGATGCATGAAAGATGTGGCCACCTGGTTAAACAACAACTGTCTCAAACTGAACACCAACAAGACAGAAGTACTCATCTCCGGTAAAGGAAAGGCACCCTCTGGAACAATGCATGTTGGCTACCTGAGCTGGGCCCAACCCCCAAACCCACCAAACATGCCTGCAACCTCAGCATCATCCTCACCAGCCAGTTAACCATGAAGAAGCAGGTTAGCTCTGTCTCCTCCACTTACTTTCTCACACTCCATATGCTCAGGAAGGTTTTTAGATGGCTCCCACTTAACACCAGGCGAACAGTCAAGCAAGCTCTCGTCACTAGCAGAGTAGACTACGGCAACTCCCTCTACATAGGAATAACAGCCCAAATAATGACAAAACTCCAGATGTTCCAGAACACAGCAGCCAGACTTACCCTGGACCTCCCCAGACGGACCCATATCACCCCACATCTCAGGAAACTCCACTGGCTACCAGTCGCAAAGAGATGCTGGTTCAAGCTGCTCGCCAACGTGTACAGGGCATTACACAATGTACAGGGCATTACACAATCGTATGAACTTCCACAAACTTACCAGGAAACTCCGCTCTAAAACCCATCTCTCTAGTAGCCCCCCAACGCATCCACCGGACGAACTGTGGAGGCCGCTCCTTCTCCCAACTGGTGGCTAAGACCTGGAACAACCTCCCCCTGCACCTCAGAGCCTGGCCATCGCTCCAGCAGTTCAGGAAGGACCTCAAGACCTGGATGTTCAACCAATAGAACAGGCAGCATGCTCTCCCAGTGCCTTGAGACCCTCATGGGTGATGCAGCCATGCTGTACAAATCCTGATTGCTTGATTGATTGATTGATTGAAAGGTAGTTGAATTGCCTCGAATAGCAGGCTCATCCTGTCTTGTGATATAATCAACCCCAATGCCACTAATTATCATACACCCAGAATTTTTTTTAGGTTGTATGCATTTATCAGACTATTTCAAGGATATGTCAGATGCTGTCAAGTAGGTGGACACATCATGGAAGAACTGACCCTCTTTTGTAATCTAGCAAAGTTCTGTCATATATTTACTCAGAATGCCATTACAGAAATAAGCTCTGAGATAACGTTATTTTGCTTAACTATAAGGTTATCCAGTTATTAGAATAATGTTAGTTTGTAGAAGCAATCGCTCTATAGGATGTGCAAAGTGATTGTCCAAACTGTATATTTTTACCCTTGAAAAAACCCATGCCACCAGTTTGTGTTTACTAAAATATATACCCATAAGGCAAACTGTTGTTTTAGATTTTCTTGTGAGGCTACCTCCCTCTGTGCAATACGTTTGAAACTATTTTGGTGTTTATCTATCACATGACCACCACGATCTATGTTACAACTATTAAAAGCCACCCAAATGCACTGATCCAGCTGCTGAGTTTTTGCACAGCCTTCCCTCAGTAAATATCTTGGAGAGCGGGACACAATTGATTGCTCTGTCTTGTAGAATACTTCGTACATTCTTGGACATCCTCGCAAGATTATCTTCAGGCCACCACTTTCAACTTGATGACTAAACAAAAGAATGTGCACATCCTCTCTATTTTCCAGCTGTTGTTTAAAAATACTATGATCACAGTGGCCCACCTATATAAGATTATCCAGTGCATGTATAAAATTATCGTGCCCTCAGCATCAGTGGAACAGAATGGCAAACGTTTATAAGTGTGTTGAAGGAATTGAGTGCAGGCATCTTCGAGGTGAACAATATAATGTTTAAATTAGCCAGAGTAGAGAAAACGTTCTTTGGTTTGTAGAAAGGGACAAGACAAAAGTCATTCAGGAGGAGAGGTTGGATCTCATCAGTAAATGTCCAGGGTCTCTATAAATTTATGAACTACCCCTATGCACATAAAGAGGAATGGATGCTCAGGATGGTGACGCAGGCAGGGGCATAGCTTCGCAAGTGAGATTCAGAGGGGGGGGGTGAATTTCAAATTTCCCTACTAAAACGCTGTGGACTGCAGGGTGGAGTGATGAAATAACCAAGGTTCGGGATGGACTGTTTCCAAGAAGAACAGGGTCAGTACTGATTTGTATTAGGTGGGCCTCTGCTTAGTGTGGCACATTCGGCAAAAAACGATGAGTTGGAATGCTACCATGAGCAATTGTCACTTGTTAGAATATTTGCATGCATTCATCACACCTTCTTATAGGTGTTTGATTGCCAGTAGTATGCTTCGAAACTTGAGACAGTTTTCCATGCCTCCTACTGCCAATGTTTGTGAATTTCAAGTAGTACATTTACACCCATTTAAGGAGTGTGCTTATGGGTGCAGATTTACTACTTTTTTGGTAAACCGGACAACTAAAAGCCCTGATCCAAAAACTGAATAAGTTAAAACCTCTAAGTGAAATGAGAACAACTAGAAAAACAGACATAGCAGACCTGACTCAGGGCCCACAGACCAAACTACCAAACTAAGAATGCATTTGAGGGGTGTCACAACACCAACAAACCCGCAGAAGCTGCGCCCCTGACTATCCCACCTCAGCCTGGTAAATCTCCCTAGAAACTCATGACTATGGTCACGTACAACACAACAGTTTGGGGTCCTAGGCCTGGGATTATTTATTTTAAATATATTTTCACTGCATGCACACTTGTTTGTTTTTGCTACAAGAAGACTTGACGGTAGAGTAGTAATACTTGTGTATGGGGGCAAGGCTTTATGTTTCTAGTACTTGCCTTTACAAATCAATTTATCAAGTAACTGACGGCCCAATGTGCTAATCCCGAATTACAAATAAAGGATGGTGCACAGGCAAATCAATAGTGCGAGCCGTGCCAGAGCCGAGCCATGGCTCTGGTTGGGCTCTACAAGTCGATGAACAAGCCAAGTCATGAAACCCTTTGGCATGTATATCGTACAACAAACATAATGTAAAAATTCAACATTCAAACATTTTGTATTTCTTAAACATGCAGACACATTTCACTTTAGTACATCAGATTATATCACTTCATGGACAGACATTTATTAAAAGTGAAGTTTTTAGAACCATGTATTGCTTGACAATGCTATTAGTGAACTAAAACACAAGCCAGTAGTCATGTGAACCCTAAACGTAGCCTAGGTTCTTATTTTAGATGGAGCAACATAACACTCTATTAAATCAAATATAACAGGTGCTTTACAGCGCTCCACCTGAAGTCAAGTATTTAGAAGTGAGCTCATATGTGATAATAAAGAAAAAAGGAGGCTCTGTGAAATAAAATATGTGCCTAGGATAACACAATTTGGACAAGCAGGGAAGCCAGTATTGATTCCCGGTTACCTGGTTTCACATTTTGAAATTCAGGTGGGTCGCTCTTACTCTCTCTCTCTCTCCCGTTCTCTCGCTCTCTCTCTGTCTCTCCTATTTACATTAAAGGTCAATGTTTGTCTTGCATTCTTGGCTCACTACAGGAAAAATAGACACAGAGATAGCAGACTTGACTCAGGACTCTAAGACCAACTATCAGGCCTAAAATGCATTTACTCCAGGGTGTCACACCAAAAATCCCTAGAAGCTATGCCCCTGGACACAGGTGAAAACAGAGCACCCATCTACCATGGACATCATTTAGGTGTCGCCGGGGGTCGCAGCTACCCCCTGGCTTGCCCTTTGCTACCCCTGTCACTGCTTTTGTGACCCCTTGGACTCAGTGGTGGCAAAATCCGTGCCTGGATCACAGGGGCAGCTCTTCTTAATGGACACTGGTTGGAGTTCCACTTGCCTGGTTTCTGTCGATTTTTTTACTATACAAATAATGAATAATAATATTCACTATTAGTGTAATAAAATATGGAGTACATTAGCAGGAATATTACCCTATCTGAAAGCTTAGGTAAGTAAAAAATGCTATTAAATGTATGTTCTATGCATGCTTGCGGGTGAGAGTGTGTTTATGTGCGCAAGAGTGTGTGAATGTGTAAGTATGTGTAAGCATGAGTGTGTGAGTCAAAGTAAAGGTCAAATGGCATGTGATGTCACTTCCACTACCTCTGGCATTTTGGTAAATTGATGTCCATGCCATCTACGTAATAAGAATAACAAATGGTGGAGACCTTGGAAAACATAGAAACGTTACAGGCTGCTAATACAATTAGAACAGACCCTTTGATGGAGCAAGGACTCATAAATGAGACTTGCTCGGAGGCAATCTCCTCACAGTATTAATATATTAAACTTTGTATTGTTATACTGACTTTTACATACACAACATAGTTATGAAGCTTGCCTATGTGTTCTAACTAACAAATAACGCTTGTTTGTTCTAAAATGGCCGCTAAAACGCGGGAAACTCTTCTGCGCATGTCTCAACCATATCACATGGTGTGACGTCTTACTTTGCTTGGTGGGAAAATTCTGCTTCTGCGCAGTGTGTTCTAAAATGGCTGCTTAATGTTTTCACATGCTACAGCTTGCTCTCATGTTATAATTAAATTGTCGTTTCCTTAACGCTACTAATGCGGGATAGAATTTATAAATAATTGGGAATAGAGTAGAGAGAGTGGGTATACAGTGAAACATTTTATTTGTGATTTTAATATTTTCTTCTTGTACTTTTATTAGTTCGTAAACTTGGGCCTGGGGTTGATGAACTGAAACTCGAGAGACAATGATTCTGCGCATGCATCTTGCATGTCTGCCAAGAAAGAAGGATGAAGTCAACCTGGACGTCGTCCAAGGCCATGACCTGATGGCCGAAATTGCTGTACCCATGTCTTTTCTGTTGAAAAATTAGAAACATTGTACATGGAGAATGTATAATTTTGTCGTGAGACGGGTGGGAAATAAAGCCAATGTATTAAATTTGATGGGCGGTATTTTAAAAACAATGGTCTTCAGAAATTGAACTAAATTCATATGGTGTGAGGATCAACCCCCTGTCCCTGTCCAATCAGAAGTAGTGGTCCCATATTTTTGCAACATTAATGGGAGGTACATGGGCGTAGAAGGGTATAATAGATATAGAATTAGCTAATTAGTTAGCACAGATGACTAGACGCTGACAAGAAGGAGATGCTGCAACAGAACAGGCGTCCACAGAACAGACAGAAGAGCTCCAGACTGCCAAGCTGATCGATTGCAGACTGAATCGCTGTCCAGAGAGGTCCTGAGGAGGGGGCGGCGGAGTCCATTAGAAGGAAGGCACAGGAGAATCGAGGAGAAGCGGAGTATCAGAGAGGGGAACGACGCAGGCGTCGTAGGTAGAGAGGTCACTGGTCCTGTCCTGAACCTGGAGGAGATCTTGCTCTTCATCCTTCCTGGGTCCCATCTTTTCCAACTCCTTGGCCAAGGGGTTTGGTTCTCGCACTTTAGGTAAATATTTGCAACCTTTAGTTGCGCTGCTGTCTCTATCTTCTCCTTTTCTGAGGGACCGTCATTAATCGATAATTGATTTCTTATGTTTCATCCTTGATATGCGATTAAGTATCATGCAGCTCTGTATTTTACTCTGCTAAATCTTTAGATAAACATTTTAAAACTTCCTGACTCAGTGATTATTTCAGGATTTATGAACCGTAATGAATGTCACTCATTTTAAACTTCCTAATTAACAGAGGATCCATTGGTAAGTCATTACTCTTCAATCAGAAGGTAATTGGTAGCAGGGATTTTGATAAAGAGTAACAACTGACACCACCAGTGTGAAACACTAGCGTAGTATGAATGTATGGGCCCAAGTGAGTATCTGTTGTATGAATGCTCGTTGCTAGTATCGCGCTGGATCAGTTTTCTGTCTAGCAGAGGATGGTTAGGATTCTACTTTGTTAATCGGGTAATGAGAATTGTATTTTTATGAATTAACACCTGTTATTGTTTAAAAGTTTTGTTTTATGTTGTCCAGAATTCCCCGGGGAGGAAAATTGAATAGCGGGTGGTAAGTGGAAGCCATACTGCAGTGAGGTTATCTGTCAGGCAGAAATAGTACTGAAAAGTTAGGTAGGGCTATCAGTACTTGTTAGGGACTCTATGCGTGTGAGTAATAGCAAAAGGAATATGCTGGTGAAAATTTGATGTTATATCACCTAGAAAGGGTAACATTGAAGAAGTAACAGGTATTTTTGATGCTCAAGTGAAGAGTAAAAGGAAGGGTTTTACTCGTAGTGTATGTTTAGTAAACGGAAAGGGTTTACTAGTGTTGGTGAAAAAACTATCTTTTCAATTTAGAGAAACTGGCACGATAGCGAATGTTTTATGTTGTTACTGAATTTTAATTAAAGTCATAAAGAAAAATAAAGTTTTGCGTACGATTTTGTAAAGGGAGGGTCAGCTGCCGGAGAGGGAGCTAACGTCACAAAGCGCCGCGCTGGGATTGGTTGAAACCGCGGGCGTGGAAGACTCTTGTAAAGGAGGGGTCAGTAGTCAGGAGTAATACTGACGTCAGAGTTGCCGCGCTGGGATTGGTCGAAACAGCGAGGTACAGAAAAGTGCAGATTGTAAAGGAGGGGTTGACAGACTAACGTCACAGAAAGGCCGCGCTAGGATTGGTTCAGAGACAAAAGTAAACTGGAAATTGGGTGGTTGTTATTATAGAAGCAGAAATCCTACTGGATAAGGGAGATTGTATGTTAAAACGCGATCCAACTTTAATAGGAACTCGTCCGGATAGGAGATTCCTAGGTTTTGCAGAATATAACTTTATACACCGAAGATTAGATAAAAAGTACGGAGAGAAGAGGAAAATGACATTCCTACAAAAGATTAAGAATTATTTTAAAAAGGACAAACCAATCAAAACTAGAGAAGGAATTATCATTCCACCAGCTAAAACGCCTGCTTCATTCATGATGATGGAAAGAGGTTATCATACTTGCGTATGGTTAGAGAATTGGATAGAATATACCAAAAATGATGGAATATTAAAATTTCCCGAGAATGGTACCTTTAATGGAAGGATTCTTCAAAATCTGAGATTGAGGATGAATGATTTAGAACCCAGACCTAGATTAACTCAATACAAAGCCTTAGAGGAATGGGAAACCGAGGCATTTGAGCGTGATCGATCCAGGAGTAATAGGGGTTACTGAGGATTTTTCCCTAGGTACCAAAATGAGTCAAGGGACGGTCAGATGAAACAGTGGAGAAGAGCGATGCTTACAGAGGGACTGAATCCAATATTGACAAAAGAAGAACTGTTAGGGAGCAAATGCACAGAAAAGACAAAAATGTAAATAGGT
The DNA here is from genome assembly GCA_963921515.1 of Calotriton arnoldi. Classification (NCBI taxonomy): domain Eukaryota; kingdom Metazoa; phylum Chordata; class Amphibia; order Caudata; family Salamandridae; genus Calotriton; species Calotriton arnoldi. Next base: position 260,848 of record CAWUFW010014823.1, on the reverse strand, counting down.
GTGGAGATTCTGAAGATGAATTTATGGAAGAGTTATTAAAGAACCCACCACCATATCAGGAAGGGACAAAGGGATGTAACCCAAGTGTACCACCGTTAAAAACCCCCTTGGTACCGCAGGTATTGCATGATTTCACACCTAGTAGGGTACTTCACGATAAAGAAAAAGAAGCCCTAGAGAAGACCAGAGCAGAATTAATACAGAAAATAACACAGATAAAAGTACATCCTGACTCTTTGACCATACCTGTAACAATTGGTCCAGTAGTCCCAATATATAGTGACAAAGGAAACTATCCTCCACCATTAGTTACGCCTACTCCTGTGAATGTTCCTAAACCTGAAGCAGTAGTAATGGTTGAGGATCATTTTAGTGATTGTGAATCTGTGATTTCATTAATGGACTTGCCCATTCGAGATTCTGTAAATAGTACTCCCAGAAGGGCTACACCTGGTTGTTCGAAAGATATAAACCTAATAACTTCATCGGGAGCAAAAAGTGTCACTGTAGTAACACCCGAAGACTTAGAAAGGTGGAACAAGGATCAGATCAACAGTGTACACCTCCAAAAATTTTGGATATTTATAAACTAAAAGTTGAATTAGAAGAAATAATAGCAGGAAATGTGGGGTTAGATCGCCTAAATGCTTACGATGAAGAAGAATTATTGTTCGTATGCAGAAGTATCACCAGAAATGTAAAATTATTCCATGAGAAATTATCAGATTTAGCTTTGCAAATGGGAATTGAAATAGGGAGATCAAAAGTGTTGCAGAAACCCTATAGAGCAGATTTTTCAGACAAAGATTTAGAAAACATGAATGCCTCTGGAAGAAAATTACAAGTAAAGGAATTAATGACAGTCTTGCAAAAATGGGGAGACCTAGATAAATGGAGAGTTAGATGGGCCAAGAAGAAGGAAGAGGCACGATCAAGTAGGACAGCCTCTGAATATTTAATGAACGAAACAGGGAAGACAGATCAAATGTATCCGATGCGAGAAGTTCCAGGAGGATATGGACATGTCCCATGGAGCAGACAGGATATTTTATCATTTACGAATGATTTCCCAAAGTTAAGAGAGAAACCAATTGAATGGTACAAGCAGGTTGAAAGGTTTGTGAAGGTGTCAAAGGTATTGTTGAAGGACTTGGATGGTCTGTTTGACATAGTGGTACCTGCCGATTTATGGACAGATTGTAAAATTACAGTTGATTGGCCAAGTGAAGAGTATCCCAGAGATCCAAAGACAGGTGCCCCATCAAGTGATGTGATGAAAAAGTATCAGCAGGTAATAACTTACCTGAAAGGGAAAATACCACCAAAAGAAACAGATTGGGTGAAAATAGACAGAACTACCCAAGAAGCCAGTGAATCGGTACACGCGTACTATGAACGTTTATTACAGGTATTCAAACAGTATAGTGGATTTGAGGATATTGGAGATAAGAACATGAGTCAGTTTGTTTACCAATTTGTTTATGGCCTGAAACCAGAGATTTGTCAGATGATTAAGCAGCACATGTTGTGTTGGCAGGGGAAACCGATCGACGAGATTTTGAAATATGCGAAATATTGTGGAGATGACATTGAGGATAGGCACAAGAAACTGCAAGAGAAAGTGATGTGGGCTCAGGTAAAAATGGCCGAGAAACAGGGAATTAATTTGGATAATCCAATCGAAAATCAGGGAAAAGATTCTGGATCAAATGTTGATGCTGGGAATGGTGGAAAAGTGAGAGGACGAATGAGCAGAGAAGAAGCTAAAAAGAAATTTCCTTGTCATGGATGCGGAAAGTTGGGGCATTGGAATGATGAATGCAAAAAGATACGGAATAATAATGGCCCAAATCAAAATTTAAATCCACAGACGCAGAATGACTCACAGCAGGGTGTAAATCCTCAGAGTCAGTTGCCACCTGCACCTGTACAGGGTAATGTAAGCAGAGCAAAGCACGGTACAGACATCGGATATCAAGGAGGAAGTGGTAAGAATGATTATGTAACCTCACAGTTTCTTTTACAGGACGATTTCTGTCAGTACAGTTCATGACGGTGCCTAGGAGAGGGGAAGAAGGAGTGCGTACTTGGCGCATCCTTACCGGTAGATCAGTCAGGTCCATATGTTGAAGGGAATGTGAAGGGTAATGATATTACTTTTGTTTTGGACACTGGTGCTACCCGGTCTACTGTGAGAACAGCAGACATTCCAGACCTTCCTCTCTCTGGAGAAGCTATCCAAGTAGTGGGAGTAGCTAATCGAAAGATTAGAACACCTCTTACCGAACCAATGGAAGTTAAAATTGGAAATTTTAGAGAAATGCATCAATTTGTAGTGTGTGATTCTAGTCCAGTAAATTTATTGGGCAGAGATTTGTTGTGTAAAATGAACTGCACAATATTCTGCACACCGGATGGTGTGGCAATTCAGACCCCTGATGAAGATCATGTATATAAATTCATGATTGCGAAACAAGGTACAGAGGTAGATGAGATGTTCTCTTTGATCACAAAAGACGAGCTGCCAGAAGAATTAAAAACTACAGTGAATCCCATAGTGTGGGATTTTACGGGAAAAGAAGTAGGACTTATGGCCAATATAGACCCAGTTAAAATTACTGTGAAAGAAGGTGCAATTTTCCCGAATACTAGGCAGTACAAAATGAGTGCAGAAGTAAAAGCAGGAGTTATTGAAGAAATCAACCGAATGGTAAAACAAAACATACTAAGGAAGTAATGAGTAGCCCATGTAATTCACCAATAATGGGTTTAAAGAAGCCTAGTGGGAAATATAGGATTGTCCAAGACCTGAGAAAAATAAATAAGATTGTGGAACCTTGTTGTCCTATAGTGCCAAATCCTGCAGTAATTCTATACCAGATCCCTTGGAGTGCAGGATGGTTCACTGTGATTGATTTGTGCCAGGCGTTCTTTTCAATACCATTGCACTCAGATAGCCAGTATCTTTTCTCATTTAAATTCGAGAATAAGGTCTATGTATGGAATCGTGTTCCTCAGGGGTACACGGAAAGTCCTTCCATTTTCAATCAGATATTGAAAAAGTGCTTAGCAAAACTAGTAATGCCAGGAAGTTCAGTTTTAGTTCAGTATATAGATGACTTATTGGTGGCATCTAACACCAGAGAAGACTGTGTTGTGGACTCTATTGCATTATTGAATCACTTAGCTGAAGAAGGGCATAAAGTCTCACCTGAAAAACTGCAGTTTTGCACAACAACAGTTAAGTATCTAGGACACCAAATTGAGAGGGGAAAAAGAAGAATAACCTGTGAAAGAGTAAAATTGATCAAGAAAATGCAAATGCCTAACACTCAACGAGAAGTGAGAATGTTCCTTGGGGTAGTGGGTTATTGTCTGCAGTGGATACTAGGGTTTTCCCTGTTAGCGAAGCCCCTAATACAGATGATGAAAAAGAAGGCAAAGGACCCAGTCGAATTGGATGATGAAAGCGTAGAAGCCTTTGTAAAATTGAGAAACGCTTTGTGTGCAGCGCCTGCCTTAGGCATGCCCGATTATAAGAAAGAATTCGCATTATTCTGTCACGAGAGAGAAAATTGTGCACTATCAGTCCTAACTCAGAGACATGATCTGGATAGACGTCCAATAGCATATTTTTCTGCTACACTGGACCCAGTGGTGGCTGCATTGCCGGGCTGCTTGAAAGCAGTGGCGGCTACCTGTTTGAGTATTGAACAAAGTGAGTCAATTGTAATCGGACACCCAGTCAAGGTGTTTGTTTCACATGCGGTTGTGATTCTATTAACAAGAACCCGAACTCAGCATCTTACTCCTAGTCGGATGACTAAATATGAAAGGATAATTTTAGGTGCTGAGAATGTGACCATGGTAAGGTGCACAATAGTAAACCCTGCTACCTTACTACCAGACCCATACCATGAAGAAGTTAAAGATGATGAAGAAGAACATGATTGCTTACAAGTCACAGAGTTGTACACAAAACCACGTCCGGATATTCAGGAATTGCCCCTAAGAAAGCCAGACAGGGAGCTGTTTGTTGATGGTTCATGCCAGAGGCATGAAGATGGTAAACTGACTGCAGCATATGCAGTATGTGAATTAACTGGAATAGTCGAAGCATCCTATTTACCAGGAGTAAAATCTGCACAAGTAGCTGAATTGATTGCTTTGATAAAAGCTTGCAAAATTGGGAGGAATCAAAAAGTAACTATATTTACAGATAGCCAATATGGTTACGGGGTTGTGCATGATTTTGGCCAACTATGGATGCAGAGGGATTTCATGACTTCTTCAGGATCCCCCATTAAAAATGGACAGTTTGTAAGGGAATTTCTGGAAGCAATACAATCACCAAAAGAATTGGCTGTGGTGAAATGTGCCGCACACCAGTCAGGAGATGACTGGGTGGTAGTCGGCAACCGATATGCAGACCTTGTGGCTCAACATTGTGCCAAAAACAGAATGGCGGTGAATAAAAGGGTGGAAAGAATGGGAATCAGCTGCCAACTTTTGCTGTGTGCACCTCCTGAAACATGAAATGATGTAAAAAGATTGCAATATGATGCTGATGAGAGTGAAAAGAATATACGGATTGAAGTGGGATGTTCTCAAAGACAGGATGACGAGGTGTGTATTTGTGCTGATGGCAGACCAGTCATGCCCGACTGTCTGCTCTCACAAATGGCCAGGATGTATCATGGAGACACACACATAGGGAGAGATGCAATGATTAGGCTCTTCAGACAAAATTGGTACAATCCCAAATTCAAGGCTGTAGCAGAGAGTCTTTGCCAGAGATGTTAACCTGCCAAATGCATAATCCAGGGAGGAAGACAATAATCGGGTTTGGAAAGATTGGAAAGGCAGAGGGTCCATTTATAAGACTCCAATTTGATTTTATTCAGTTACCACCATGTAGAGGGCTAAAATATGTACTTGTCATAGTGTGTCTGTTTTCAAAGTGGGTGGAGGCTTACCCTACCAGGAGAAATGACAGTATTACAGTCGCAAAGTTGTTGCTACGAGAATTCATTCCTAGATTTGGTTTTCCAGTAACTTTGGAGTCGGATAGAGGGAAGCACTTTAACAGTGAAGTAATTAAGATAATCTGTGAAGCATTCCAAATTGAACAAAAATTTCACTGTGCATATCGTCCAGAGGCTTCTGAAGTGGTTGAACAATTGAATGGCACAATAAAATCCAGACTGGGAAAAATGTGTGCATCAACATCATTAAGTTGGCCGGATGCATTGCCACTTGTCTTAATGGGACTCAGAATCATTCCTGATAGAAATACCGGATTGAGTCCCCACGAGATAATGATGGGAAGAGCAATGAGACAAGCACATGTTCCCATAAACAAACTGCTGAATATATCTGATGATATGGTTCTGGATTATTGCAAAGGATTGGCTGACTTAGTGCGTTCTGTCTCTCACCAGGTTGGAGAAGACGCAGTTTCCAGGCAGCCTGAACAAGAACATGATCTGAATCCTGGTGACTGGGTGGTAGTGAAGAATCACACCAGAGAGACGTGTCTATCACCCAGGTGGAGCGAACCTTGTCAGATCATATTGGTTACAAACACCGCTGTGAAGTGTGCAGGATTTCCTAATTGGATTCATGTAAGCCACACTAAAAGAGTACCAGACCCTGAAGAAGAAAATCCTCAGACAGTAACGATCACTGAGGAAGCTGAAGGTTGCCCAGCTGAAGAATCACAGGAGCAAGATTCGAGGGAAGCTGATGAAGAACAACCGAGCACAAGCCAGGACTGGATACCAGTGGTGGAAATTCCTGAAGTTTACTACAGAACAAGAAGTCAAGCAAATCTAAAAGAAGTTACAGAAGATCAGATAGATGAAGAAGAAGCAGCTCAGGAAAGAGAAGAAGAAGAAACAATAAGAGAACCTGAGCAGGACCAGATAGGGAAAGCAAACTGGGCTCAAAATAGTGAAGAACGAAGAAATTTTGAGCAAGGACAGACAGGTTTAGAAGAATGCGGTCAGGTTGCAGAAGTACAAAATGTAATAAGCCCTGATCAGGACCAGTTAGATCAAGGAAAACCCATTCAATCAGAAGATCTCGAAATTCTTGAACCTGAAGACGAAAATCCTGAACAAAGTCAGCTATCAGAAACTGACAGTGGAGCTGCTGAAAAGAAACCGATCAGACCTGAAAAAGAACAGATAAAAGAAACTGTAATTGTCGAAAACAAGACTGTGACACAACCTGAAAATAAACGAACTAACGAAGAAGAAGAAAGCAAAAGGGCAGTGCAAACACAGAAAACAAGAAAAGGTGATCATTGGCCTACTGTCATTAAAAGAGTGAAATACCACGTAAGAACCAGAAGTGAAAATCCTGAACAAGTAAACGAAGTGACGAGCCAAACAGGACAAGAAAGCAAAACTGAGAATCGGAGAAGTAAAAGACTGAAACTTATTAACAACAAGTTTAAAGGTCCTGAATGGACTTACATAATTCTTGAAGACTACGAGAGCTCAGAATCAAGTGAAAGTGGTGACGAAGGAACTAGTGCAGAACTGGTCTATGAAACAGAAACAAGACCACCTTGATAACGTGAAAAAGCTGCGCAAAGAAAATTGAAGAAAAATAGATAAGAAGAGCAATCTTCTTTGTCAAAATGTCCGATGATAGAGTTACTGGAAGATCAAGACAGAAATGTTGTAAAAGATGCTGTGCAGTATGCATATGTAGTCTAGTAATGGTGCTTATAGTATTGTTAGTCCTGATTGTAGCAGTTCCTTACCTTATGATAATGGATAAAAAGATTAATAACGAAACTAAGGAAAGGACAGCAAACTTGAAGGGTAATAGAGTAGAACTAATGGCAGAAAATGAACCAGAATTTCATCATGAGATAACTGATAACGACACTAGTTTAAATGTTTTCCCAAAGCTATTGTTTCAATATGTAGATACCATGGAAGTTAGTAATTGTTATGTCTGTATGAAGTTACCCGAATCAGTAGCAGAAGGGTTAACGTATCATCACTTGCCATTAACCTATGGCATCACATGTAGTGTATTGGCTAGTTTATTTTATAGAACAGGGAGACTTCACTATTATTATTCAAACATAAATGTGATATTTTCTGAGGTTCCGATTCGCAAGAGTATGAACCCAGTGCTTAGTAGTCAAGATGCACAGTTTATGGGAGAGTTTTTCTTAACAATGAAATCAATAGACATAACACATGCACATAGAAACAATCTAACATATTCTTTACACGAAGAAGAAAAGATATTTTTGAATGTAGTAGAAGATAGAAGACAAGATTTTCAAAAGAAAGCTTCTGAGCATAAGGCTCATTTGCCACCTTGGGTTGAGAAAGAAGGTAGTTACACACCTGGCAAGGCTCAAGCTGCTATGGCTCTGGATTTTGTAAAAACAGGGAAAATTTGTCTACATAGGTTAAGGACTGACTATAACAATGTTTTCATTGGTACCAGTGAATGTGAACACAATTTCTTAATTCTTGGAGGTTGGGGACTCAAAGGAGGAACAGATTCAGTTTTTCCTGGAATCTATTATGTGTGTGGGAATAAGGCTTACTTTAGGCTTCCTGCACGGTGGTATGGAAGTTGTTACTTTGGAATAGTATTTCCAAAAATATACCACATAAAAAGAAACACTGGGAGCAATGAAAATAATGGCGAATTAACACGTAGTAAAAGAGCTAGTTTTTCTGAAATAGTAGGTGATATATTTGGTGCATTGATACCTTCGGTGGGAATAATTCTGAACTCAAGGAAAATATGTAAATTGTCTACAGTGGTTGATCGTTTATCAACGGATACTGCTGGAGGATTTCTAATGATTAATGCGGAGATGGTTGCGATTAGGTCTATGGTTATGCAAAATCGACTTGCTCTTGACATTATTTTGGCAAAAGAGGGCGGAGTCTGTAAATTATTGAAGACGAAACATTGTTGCACTTACATAACTGATAAAAGTGCAGAAATTGGAACATATATACAGAATATTACAAAACTTGAGGAGGAACTGAAACCACTGGAAGTTGATAGTGTATGGGAAAGATTGACAAATAGTATAGCGTCAATTGGTTCCTGGTTTTCTAATATAGGGAAAGGACTTATAGGTAAAGTACTAGTACCCTTAGCGGGAATAGCAATAATAGCATTGACAATAATAATATGGTGTAAATGTTGTAGAAAAGATGATTCGTATAATGTGACAGGAAAGGGAAAGAAAAGAAAATTCGATGAAATTGAACTTGAAGATTTGAGAAGTGAATTATACAAAAAGCTGAAAGGAGATGTGAAAAATAGAAAAAGTAAAAATGAAAATGAAATTATAGTATGTTAAAAGTTAGCATCTGGTTGTGGGTAGTATTTGATGGCTCAGAAACGCCATCAGAGAGGGGATTGATGGAGCAAGGACTCATAAATGAGACTTGCTCGGAGGCAATCTCCTCACAGTATTAATATATTAAACTTTGAATTGTTATACTGACTTTTACATACACGACATAAATAGTTATGAAGCTTGCCTATGTGTTCTAACTAACAAATAACGCTTGTTTGTTCTAAAATGGCCGCTAAAACGCGGGAAACTCTTCTGCGCATGTCTCAACCATATCACATGGTGTGACGTCTTACTTTGCTTGGTGGGAAAATTCTGCTTCTGCGCAGTGTGTTCTAAAATGGCTGCTTAATGTTTTCACATGCTACAGCTTGCTCTCATGTTATAATGAAATTGTCGTTTCCTTAACGCTACTAATGCGGGATAGAATTTATAAATAAATGGGAATAGAGTAGAGAGAGTGGGTATACAGTGAAACATTTTATTTGTGATTTTAATATTTTCTTCTTGTACTTTTATTAGTTCGTAAACTTGGGCCTGGGGTTGATGAACTGAAACTCGAGAGACAATGATTCTGCGCATGCGTCTTGCATGTCTGCCAAGAAAGAAGGATGAAGTCAACCTGGACGTCGTCCAAGGCCATGACCTGATGGCCGAAATTGCTGTACCCATGTCTTTTCTGTTGAAAAATTTGAAACATTGTACATGGAGAATGTATAATTTTGTCGTGAGACGGGTGGGAAATAAAGCCAATGTATTAAATTTGATGGGCGGTATTTTAAAAACAATGGTCTTCAGAAATCGAACTAAATTCATATGGTGTGAGGATCAAACCCCTGTCCCTGTCCAATCAGAAGTAGTGGTCCCATATTTTTGCAACATTAATGGGAGGTACATGGGCGTAGAAGGGTATAATAGATATAGAATTAGCTAATTAGTTAGCACAGATGACTAGACGCTGACAAGAAGGAGATGCTGCAACAGAACAGGCGTCCACAGAACAGACAGAAGAGCTCCAGACTGCCAAGCTGATCGATTGCAGACTGAATCGCTGTCCAGAGAGGTCCTGAGGAGGGGGCGGCGGAGTCCATTAGAAGGAAGGCAAGGGAGAATCGAGGAGAAGCGGAGTATCAGAGAGGGGAATGACGCAGGCGTCGTAGGTAGAGAGGTCACTGGTCCTGTCCTGAACCTGGAGGAGGTCTTGCTCTTCATCCTTCCTGGGTCCCATCTTTTCCAACTCCTTGGCCAAGGGGTTTGGTTTTCGCACTTTAGGTAAATATATGCAACCTTTAGTTCAGCTGCTGTCTCTAACTTCTCCTTTTCTGAGGGACCGTCATTAATCGATAATTGATTTCTTATGTTTCATCCTTGATATGCGATAAGTATCATGCAGCTCTGTATTTTACTCTGCTAAATCTTTAGATAAACATTTTAAAACTTCCTGACTCAGTGATTATTTCAGGATTTATGAACCGTAATGAATGTCACTCATTTTAAACTTCCTAATTAACAGAGGATCCATTGGTAAGTCATTACTCTTCAATCAGAAGGTAATTGGTAGCAGGGATTTTGATAAAGAGTAACAACTGACACCACCAGCGTGAAACACTAGCGTAGTATGAATGTATGGGCCCAAGTGAGTATCTGTTGTATGAATGCTCGTTGCTAGTATCGCGCTGGATCACCTTCACCTGTTCCAAAGTGTGCAGAATTGGTATAGGTGATACTAGGGGAGACTCAGTAAGTTTAGGGCACTTGGGATGGCGGTGTAACAACCTGTTCAATTTTTAAACCAGGACATCATAGTCAAAGTAATTTAATACAAATACTGTCTTGAAGACTATAGGCTCACTTGGATTTTAACCGAATCTAGGGGCCCATTATGATATTGGGCGATCCGCCCGCCAGATGCTCCTGTTTCACCCCCGCCATATTAGTATGGCAGGGGGCACCGCGGCGGATGGTAAGACCATCCGCCGCTTTTCCGCCGGTCGGATTCCTGGCCGGGCGGAAAAGGCCCTCAATATGGTGGCGGTGCCTTGCAGGCACCACCATCCATATTAGGATGTGCAATTTTAAAGGCCTTCACATGGCGGCGATGCCGCCATAGAAAGGCCGGCGGAAATTGCTTTGGGGGCCCGTTACGGGCCCCCGGGGGGTGGGGGTTGCACTTGGGGGGTACCTATGGTACCCCCCTTCATTGGCATACACAAGGTGGCAGGCACCGCGTGGTGCCTGTCACGTTGTGCATGCCAATGCACAACATGCAATATTGCATTGCGGCGGGTGCTGCTTACAGTACCGCCTGCCGCACTGTAATATATGCGGGAGGCGACCGCCAGGGTGGCAGTCACATCCTAATGGTCTAGCGGGACCGCCGCACCTCTGGCGGTCAGTCCTGTGTACCGTTACGGTGGCGGGCGGACTTTGGACCCCCTAGTCATTTGTGCACTGCTTTAAGCAAATTACAGTTATGATGCATACACTCTAACATATATATTTTCATCACACACTTAATGAGAAATGATTCTCTACAACCACACTGGAGATAATTATTTTGTAAAAATAGCACACAGCATATGTTAGTGTTAATTATAAAATATGCCAATATGAAACAAGCACCATATGTACAAAGAATTTGAAAGTCAGAAATCAGTCACAAACTTATGAATATGCTTTTTTACTGGACCATTAGGTTGTGAATTTATTTTGCAAATACCTAACTGCAAATCACTAGTAGCAATTCACAATCGGTATATGGTATACCCAGGGCTTTAAGTGGGATGAAAAAACTGGAGGGTCTCTCAAAGGGGCGTGGCCAATGTAACTAAAGGCGTGGCTTAAAAACACTTAAACTAAAAAATCTGTGCTTAGCATAGTGTGCCGCCCGACTTGTATTTTGCTGTTTCTGACATTGCATCTAGATATAATACAACAAGTAACATCATACCTACAACAAGTCAGGACTATTGACTTTCTCAATGGTTGTTAGTTGCATACGATAAATATGCAGCAACTATGGCTTGTATATAATATTGAAAAAGCTTCCAATTAAAGCCCTGGTGAGACCACGACAATGTTGCTGCTCCCGAGTTTCAAAAAGAGAAGGGAAATCCAGAGAGAAAATGACTCTCTTTAAAGGATTTCCCTTCCCCTACAACGCTCACCTCGTCATGCCGTAACTTCTCCATAGTGAGCAGTGTGACCAGCGCACACAGATGTGCCTGCGGTCACTGCAGTCCGGAAAAAAACGGTGCACCGCATTGTAAATGCGACGCATTCCTGGTGGCGCAGGGAGGTAATTGCGTGTCGCATCTTTTCTGGCGCATCCCTGCTAATTTGCAGAGATGCGCCAGAACTCGTAAATCTGCCCCGAAGTGTGTTGCAAAGTGCCCCTTTCTAGTTGTTTTTATCATTTCTTGGATGTGATGCTGAGCAGAATTAGCACTCATAATAGAATTCTAAACACACCACCAGTAAATACAAGAGAGTAAGGAAGATTTGTGTAGAATTGCACATTTTCCCCAAGTCATAGGATGTGCGGATGGGAAACGTCTTCATTTGGGCTCCCTCTGACAGAATAGGTGTACCACAATGGGAAAAAAATCAGCTCTCCTTAAACATACAGGTGTTTGTAATGCCAACAGTTTGATTACAAATCTTGTGCAAAATACCTTGTAGTACTCATGATTCCTATACGTTCCATCACTGTGATCTCCACCACCAGATGTGTAGAGGAGACTTTGGTAAAGGTATTTATTAGGTAAGGAACAAAAGATAAAACAAGAAAACGTATCACCCTTGCACTTTACATTTTTAATCATGACTATTACTTTACTGTTTTCGGTGACTGTTGTATGCTGTATGGTCCTAGAACCTGACCCCATAACCATTTCTGTGACATCCAGTAAGGCGTTATAATAATGCACATCGGTACTCACGTTCACTAGTAGGGCGCATATTGGGCCTCCTAAAGAGCAGATTCAGGTGTTTCTACAACAGTGAAGGCGCACTACAGTATTCTGTTGGAACATATGCAAAATCGATGCCTCGCTCCCGTTCTGCTTACACAACATTGCCACTAGAAAAGAACTTGGAATTGTTGAATATGACACCAGCTCTGATGAAAATATTTCACTCCTCCAAGTAAAAGATTTAGGGACATATTAGCAAGAAGAGGCGATAATCATCGCTAACCCTGCTTAGCATGATTTTTTTTATCGCCGGCTATCGCTGGAATATATCGCCACGCTAACGCTGTATTAGCAACGATTAGCGCTATGGCGATGAATATTCCAGCGATAGCGGGGAAATGGACCAACATCGCTGAAAAACCAGCGATGTTGCATGGAGAAGGGAGAACACCTTGCTGATACGACCCTGTGGTCGTATCAGCATAATCCACCCCCCCATGTTAGGTATGGCTAACACCTGCTAATTGCAGGTGTTAAATAAATGGCGATGACCCCGGTTAGCGCGACTCTTCACGTCGCTAACTGGGGCCATGGCCACCTTGCTAATAGGCGATAGGCCTGTTAGCGGGTGTTTCCCAGGTTTGTTCGTCGGGAACGCCCACTTTGCATGTCATTAGCGATAAATATCGCTGACATGCAAAGCGGTAAAAACGGGCGCTAATGCCCGCAAACTGTCGCTAACTGCTGTTAGAGACAGTTTGCTGATAGGGCGATATGAATAGCGCCGCTTTAGCGGCAAAAAGTGCCGCTAAATCGGCGATAGTGCCCTTGCTAATATGCCCCTTAGGGGCATATTAACAAGGCGGCGATAAACAATTATCGCCGCTTTTGCGGCCGTTTTCGGCCGAAAAGTGGCGATAATTATATCGCCTTATCAGCAAAGACACGCTATCGCGTGTTTTGCTGATTTTGCTCCCGTTTCCAGCACGCCTGACTTCGCATCGATAATGAGATGCAAAGTAGGCGTGTCTGTGGAAATAACATGGGTAAATATCGCGAAGGCAGCTTCGCGATATTTACAATGCGGGGAAGCGATTATTTTAATCGCGTTAAGTATGCCTTAACGCAGGAATTTAACGTCTGTTAAATTCCTGACTAAGGCATACTTAACATGGGGGTGGATTCTGTGGCTAAGACCACAGGCCCTATCATCTAGGATATCGCCGTTTTCCACATGGAAAACGGCGATATCCACGCTATCTCTGAAATTTTTATCGCCTCGGCGATGCGCGTTGTTAATAACGCGCTAACCGGGCGATAAATTACAGAGATAGCCGGCGATAAATATGCAAGCGCTAAGCGCGCTTTGCGATATTTATCGCCGGCCCTTGATAATATGCTCCTTAGTGAAGGCTGCAGAAGAAAGGTTATGCAGAAACGAAAATAAACGTAAGCACGCAGGGGCTTATTTACAAGGCCCTTGCGCCACTTTTGCGTCATTTTTAACATGGGAAAAGTGACGCAAAAGTGGCGCAAGGGGCTTGTAAATCTGCCCCGCAATTTTTATAAATGAATACGCATTCACAATGTTTGCAGATAGTAAAGCAAAACTCAAAGTCTGGTGCGTGTAATTCAGCTACTGAAGCATTGATTATACTGGAAGGTATGTATTATACTGGAAGCCTTCTCACTCTCCTGTGCAGAGGTAAAGTTTTCTCGAGTAGGCGTCTGACAGGTTTGTAATACTTTAAGAGCCATTGGGGCATATTATCAAGAACGGCGTTAAAATTATCGCCGGTTTAGCGGCAGAAAACTGCCGCTAAAGCGGCGATAATGGGCTTGATAATATGCCTTTGAGAATTCCAATAGAAGCCCATGTTCTGGTGTAAACATGGGCTTCTATTGGAATTCTCCAGGGCATATTATCAAGCCCATTATCGCCGCTTTAGCGGCAGTTTTCTGCCGCTAAAGCGGCGATAATTTTAACGCCGTTCTTGATAATATGCCCCATTGTTACCTGGTCAAGCCCTTTGCGAAATCACTGCTGCAGCGTGCCATGACATGTTTATTGTACACAGAGAAAAGACTCTGGTGACTGGGACCATTCTTTCTACAGATCTGTCATATCCCTTTATGACAGCATGTGCCGATGTTGTCATTTATTGCCTAAGCTCTTATGAGTTAAAAGACCACAAAGTGCAGTAAAAGTCTCTATGAGGGAGCCCATCCTGCTTGTAACCTTGGTAACCACACTGTTAAGTTCAGACTGCAGTACATCCATCTTGTTTTCCAGGACATGTATGGCTTGGAGTTGTTTCTGTAGTACTATAACATTGATTTTTCTACAGTTTAGAAATTGTCCTCCAGTTGGTATCTCAACCCCTGCCTCCTCGTGGCACGTGCTTCCCTCCACACAGTAGCCCTGTTATGCAGCAAAGCACTGACACATGGATACACGTGACTTCTACCTCCCAGAGTTGGGTTCCTCTTACTGCTCTGATCTGTTCTTGATGGGTCCACCTGCAGATGAACTGAGGAAGTGTGTTTACTCTCACATTACTTCCAGACACAGGATTCCTCTTCAGTTTCTGCTTAACTGTGCTCTTCTACTAATTCTTCTTGCTTTCCACCTTCCCCAGCCTGCAAAGGTATGCTATCTTTGGATGAATAAATATATTTCATTGAAATGGTGTGGATAAACAGTGCATACCTCATTTATGCTATAAGTGTCAACGCCCATGGCTGTAGTTTATTTAGTACTTTGGATACATGCCTATCTTTGATGTCTTAGCCATAGCTGAATGATACTGCTCATCATTCTAGGTGCTGATCTTGAGTGCTGCAATACCTAAGGATGCATTTCACTGTCATAGGGAGGAATGATATGAACACCAGTCTGCTAGTCCTGATCAAAACTGGGGTCTCATATCTGATGATTATACCATTGAGAGGGGCATGAGGCAAGGGTGCCTCCTCTCACCTCTCCTGTTTGCCATTGCAGTGCAACCACTGGCCTCTACTGTCCGGTAAATTATTATCAAGGAGAATGTGCTATTCATCTCTCTTTATGCGGACAACAGGCTGCTATGCACACGGAAAGAGGAAACGAATGTACAGACAGCAATGTCCACACTAGAAACAGTTAGGACACTGTCAGGCCTAAAAGTGAACTGGTACAGGTCAAATGGGTATGTAGTGCATGAACCCCTTGTGGATGATGGACCACAGGAGCAGGGGGCAGACTACTGTGGGAACCAACCACCTCTAAAAACGTAGGAGTTCAAATGTATTGTACTGAAGAGCGTCCCTTACGCAATCAATTACGTTCTGCTAACTCTCTCCCCCTTTTGGTAATAGGGAGTATAGTGCTTTCAAAAATGGTTGTGCTTCCCAGATTGTTATACTTTTTCTCGGCACTGCTTATACAAATACCTAGGGTGGTTTTCCGGGAGTTGGATGGGATGCTCAAAGCACTGATTTGGGGTGGGAAAAGGTGAAGACTATCACTAACTACACTGAGACTCCCAATAGATGACGATGGCCTAGCCACACTGAATTTTGAACTGTATTATCTGGCTACGCAACTGTATTGGGTGGCCAGCTGGAGGGCCGAGCTCCCGGGGACTGCGAGTAATGGGGATCCACGTCCACCCCAGAGGACACTGCTCACTATCCTGTTATTAACTGCTTCACAAACGCAGGCTTGCTCTGAAGACTTATTAGTATGCATGGCATGTTATGGGTGGGCAGGGGTTCTACAAAGAACACAAACTAGACTCCTGTATGCATAGGAAACACCACTAAGGTCACTGAGTTTGAGTAGGCATCATGGAAACTGGGTTGGCCTAAGAGAGTGGGATAAGAGGGGACCTGCCTTTCATAGGGGGCAGCATTGCAGATGTTTTAGAGTTGAGGGATACAAATGAGATTTCAGATGTTCACTTTCTGATGTACGGGCGGTTGTGGCCACCATTCATAAAGAGTGGCAAATTGGAACCTCAAAGCCTGTACAAAATAATTATTCAGGTAGACTATACTCAACTAATGGTAGGCACAAGGCAATAACGTTTTTGCCAGTCCCTCATATCACAATCTAAAACCGCCATGGAAACACTGCATACTAAATGGTGGGAAGATATGGATTCCCCACTGAGTGAAGAAGACTTGCTGTGAGTACTGAGGCCTCGAGCCTGCCACTGCTTCCCCTACTGGACAAATATTTTCTAGGTATTTATCTCTACTCTGATTGCACCCTACGGGCCTAACAACGTTTGCCTGGGACCCATGTATGCCGTCCCCTAAACACACAATGAATGGCCCTGGATGGATGAGGTTTTTTACCCTCCAGCACTGAGCAGCAACTAATCTTCTCACTTCTCTCTTCTGTTCTACTCCCCCTCTCTGCTCTCCCCTTTCAGTTTAAGTTTGTTTACAATTATGTAACTAATTTCTCGGGCATGCTATTTTCAATGTCCTGATGATGATCCTAATATCTTGTAAGTATCGAAACATCATCAACTCCTGTACTCAAACTCTATTGTAATGTTGACCATATTGCACAAGAGGGCAGTGGTACTATTGAATATTGACTACACCTATTTAGTTAATTTTGTCACATACAAATGCCTGATTGGTTTTTCATGTGTCTACTTTCCCTCCACTTGGTTTGACATTGGTGCAAATAAATGATTTATAAATTGTCCACTGGACAACCTATTTAGGTATCATGGTATCCCTATTGTATTCTCATGTTTACATGTTTTTGATGAGGGGCCATTGTTCCTTTATAAATAAACAGTGAATACTGAGTTTAGCACCTAAAATATCCCAGAATCTGAGGTTCAAACATATACAATACTATTACCCTCATAGGATGTATATAACCCCTAATAAGATTATTTGTAGTACCTTGAGGCAAATGCAAAATGTCCCAGATGCCACACACATATTTGAGGTTGAGTTGCAATTAATCAAGGAAGCAAAAGGTTTCAAATTCTAATTGTATTCATGTCTTTGTTAATTAAAACCATATATGCAGGTAAATCATACAATCATCTTATATGGATCATAATTTGATAAAAACATTGTGAAAAGAGAATAAAAAAATTAACTCAGAATGTCATCACGTGCCAAAGATAATTCTCCAATTCATCATTGGTAGAGTAAGAGATTCCTTACTAAATGTTCAATAATTATGCAGCTATCAAGATTATATACAGTCATCTCTAAATTTTCATCAAAAAGCATAATTGATCACAATATCTGATCGAGTGGTCCTCCAATTCACCACTAGTGGTTTTGACAGGACCTAAAGTGCATGGTGCTGGCTTGTTGGTTGGTGGGTCAATAGTGCCACCCCAGTCATCAGAGGATTATAAATAGTAGCAAAGAACAGAAAAATTAAGGAAGGGATCCTATGTTTACCCAATAAAAATCTCTGAAATATGCAATCATTCACAGGAAGCTACAGTGCTCAGTAATTTTTCAACTGACTGCATATATTTTGCAAATCTCACTGCCAGTATGTGGTGCTTTGCTTTGAGGCAGGTCTGCAGGAGCGTAGGCCAAGTACCGAAATTGTGGCTTTAATAATACACACTGTTCTGGCATCATAACTGGGCAAATGCAGACACTATGGACAACTGTTTCGCTATAAGATTGACACAGCCTCCAGAGTGAGTTGGTGCTTTTCAATAAACCAGCAGGCATACAGTCTAGAGCTGGCAGACTACCCAACCTATATCGAATGAGCTTTTGTATAACTTGTTTTGACATACAACCACATAAAACTGGTTGCACACCTTTTTTTTGTAATTATTTAAAATCGCCTAAGAGTGCATATGAAAAGCTGACTTTTGTTTGTCTGCCAGTTGCAAATTCTGGCCCACCACTTTCCTGAATAACATTTTAAATGCTGTAAAAGTCACGGGAGCTGCCCACAGTGTGGCTGCCTGTAAATTCTGCATTGACTGATCCAGAAAAACCTGGGCTGTAGATTTACTGTCTGTACTTGTTATTTCTAGCCTCAGTTGGCTTTCCAATGAGTCAGTCTTTGCAGAGCATAACTTGAAGCAGGTTTTCAGAAAACTCCTTATCTATCCAAAATTTGATAAGATAGGCTGAACTCCAGGCGGATTTGTGCTGGAGAAGAATGTTTGGAAGGGAAAAAACCCTTCTGTAGATGCTAACTAAGAGTTTATCAAAGGAATTCCTCAGCACACGTCTGTTATGTCACAATATACATAAACATGCTTGATGTGAGCATAAGTAAAATACATGCTCGGCAACACGAGGAGCGACGTCCGTGTGTGGGATCAAACTACTAAGAAATAAGGGTTATACACAGGAAGACAATAGCCTTGATAAAGTCGCGGGATTAATTCCCATGTAAGCGACGAAACACGTGTCGGCTGTCTGAACATCGGAAAATAAAAAGGAAAAAAGAAATAAGAACTTACCTACTTGTATTTTACTTATGCTCACATCAAGCATGTTTATGTATATTGTGACATAACAGACGTGTGCTGAGGAATTCCTTTGTATATCTGTCAATTGGCCAAGGCCATTTTGTATTTTGAGGAGGTCAGTGGTTCTCTTCACCTTGCAGCACCGTGATCAATACAGCAAGTAAATATCAAATATTTGTGTTATCTCTCCCGAGTGGCGCCTTCATTTACCCAACTAAATACCACTGCTCATTAAGAGTTTATCAAGTAGGTTTGAACCTCTTCCAAACATGGCCTAAGATCCATATGTTAAAGTGGAAAGCAATTTGGCACAATTCACTTTTATTGGAGGTTGAATGGAGGAACCTAAAAGTATTTTTCAATAGCTTTAGGAAAGCATGTAGTAGAGAAGCTGATTTTGATTTAACAGACTCCTTAAGATGGAGGTGTTACAGGGATTCTGCGCAAACACAGAACTATGCATAGGATTATGGGACCTTAGTAGGTAGGGATTGAGTCATCCCACCATCTTAGCACCCATGAGCCCAGGACCGACTAGCTAAAGTTCCTCACTTGCCCTCCTACTCACTCACAGAGGAACAAGTGATTAGATACCCCAGAATACAACACTCCTAACTCTCTCAGGAATCGCGGTTGCAAGGCACACCTTTTCGCTCGCACTCTTGTACTCGTCCACAATAAGTTCTGACAGAGACACAAACAAGTTTAAAATATTTACTTTAACTAACGTGCTCTAGTATGCAGTATACATGCCACGATAAGCAGAAAAATGCATAAACCAAATATGGTCAGCATAGCAAGTAGTCCGTAAATCATAAAAGGAGATGTCATTATATACGGCAGAGTAGCTTAACCTCCCTCCCCTTGTATAGAAGCAAGACTTTTATATATTAGAAGATCTCTGGGTGTAGCTGCAGACCCCGTACCTAAGTCTATGGATGGCAGATCTACATCATAGGTGCTGTCATGGTCTTCTCCCTGGAAAGGTCCCTCTCCAAGTGTCCCTCCCTATCCGTGTATTCCAATAAGACTAAAGTACGTATTCCCAAACACCAGCTGTATCTGTATGTTTTGTCTAGGTGCTAGGGATTGACCACAACAGAATAACAAGGGGCATTGTTGTTCGACCTTGCACACGATGTTCAGACTAAATCCCAGGAACCTGCAAAGCATGAAAAATAACTGTAGGTTCTTGTGTGAAAGTTGCAAAAGGGAATTTCGAAAAATAAGCTTGAATAGTAACGTGTGCAAAACAGCGGACAGTCTGCAGCGTGCTCATGCTAACATAGGGAAGTCGACAATGTCCCCATGGGCCATGTGACAGAGGGAGATTCTGCGGTTATCCACAATCACCCCAAGGTGCTTACATTCCACTGCGCTTTTAATTTGGAGACCATTCATGTACCACTGACCTATCTTCCTTGTCTTTCTGCTCATTATCATTATTCTGCTTTCTCAGTATTGATGGAAAGCCCCTTGTGTTTCATGTAATCCTGCAGTGTAGTCAAGAGACGTTTGAGCCCTGCTCTAGTTTTGGTTATTAGAAGGATGTCGTCTGCGTAGAGAAGGCAGCTAATTGGTTTACCTCTGAACTTTGGGTCGTGTACATTCATGTCTTGTAAATCTGTCAGAAGATCAGCCAGAAAGATATTGAAAAGTAGTGGAGCTGAAACAAAGCCTTGTTTTAAACCTATCCAAGTTTTTATTTTACAGGTAAGAGACCCACCATCCCCAACTTTAACTTGCAGCCTGGTTTTTGAGTGCAATGTTACAATGCTTTTTAACAAGAGAGGCTGGATATTTCTTACTGCTAATTTCTGCCAAAGAATGTTGCATGAGATTGAGTCAAAGTCAGCTTTGAAGTCTACAAAGCATAAATATACCATGGATTTTGTTTTGATCACTTTGCCAGTCACCATGGTCAAGGCCAGAAGGTTTGCAGAGGTCCCTGTCCCTTCTCTACACCCTGTTTGGTGAGGGGGACAATACGATGTTTATTTGCCCAGGCCTCATGCTTTCCAAGCAGGATGTTCTTCATAATTTTTGGCCTTGTTATCTAGTAAAGAGTTTTGTCTGTAGTTTCCTGGGTCAGTGGTTTTTCCACCTTTATATATCAGGTGAATTTTTGCACCTCTCCAGGAGTCTGGGATCTGTTTGTTGGAGATGCAGGAATTGAATAATGGAGTTACGAAGGTTGCGCAATATTCAGGATTGGCTATAAAAAGCTGTTGAGAAAGGCCACTTGAGCATGAAGCCCCGACTCGTCTTCCCCTGTTCATTACTTCTAGGACCTGTGTATTAGTTAAATCTCCATATTTGGGGAGGCATATGATTGTGAAGTATGTAGGTTTCATTATTCCATGACAAACTTTGTTTCCAATGCTGAAATTCCTACTTCCCCTTTAATCTTTTCTTTGGGTATTGGTTGTGCAGTTGCATTGACATGTTTGACAGGATCATCCCATTGGTGGCCAGATATGTTTGCCACAGGACATCCCGGGTCACTTTTGTTTACAATCTCTCAGAATTGTTTTGTTTTTTTTGACTTGCTGGTGTAAAAAAGCATCTCAAACAGGTTGCTTCTGAGAGTCTGGAGATGTTTATGGAGGTCCTTCTTGATGGACCTTATGAATGGAGGGAGCCTGCGTTGTAGCCTTCTCTTTTGCATCAAGGCATGGGCTCTCCATATATTTAAAGGCTACTTCTCGATCAGGTTCTAAATTCCCTCTTCTCATGTCTTGACTGGGCCCAGTTCATTTTTGGCTAGAGATTTTACTATCGGTTGGCAGCACTCTTCTAAGCCCTTCGCTATAGCTCCCTTCCAGTTTAATCTCTTTAGGCTGGTTATTGCTGATACTTGGTGTCTTGACTTTTTACCAATAGTAGACTTTTGTTTGTTAAGCTGCAAAGACTGTGGGTTGTAGTCACTCTCTGTGCGAACTTCATTCTTAAATTACTCTAGGTATCTGAACAAGGAAGACTCCTAAGGTATAGACTAGAGTGGAGTAAGATTTGAGGGAAGTATACTTGGGTGCCGGAGTCTGGTCTTCTCCTACTCTCCCATTTACTAGCCTGAGACCTATGCGCGCACATTTACCCATTATCTGCTCTCCGAGAGGATCACAACTTTTAGTTTGGGGAATCATTTGATGGGATACATTCCAGAGTTTATCATTAAATAGCACCAGGTCGTCCTTTGGGCCGTTGGAAAAAAAATTGAGTTGAAGTCACCTGTTAAGATTATGTATGCCCCAACATACTTTTGACTTAGATATGTTGTTATAATTTTCAGTGTTGGAATGATCTCACCTTTTACATGGTGATGTGGATGGATGTAAATATTACTTATTATAAGCGGGACATTGAGGTCATACAACCAATTTGCAATTAACACAGCCATGATCCAGGGTTCTTGATTTGCAATTTCTCCTGTTTTAACCTCCAAGTATGAAAAAATACTTATCGCTAGACCAACTTTGGGTCTGACCTTCAGCTTCCTTTTTTGGAATCCAATCAATGGTACTGATGTCATACTCCACGTTTCCTGCAGCATTATGGTGGGGCTAAATGAGTGCTTGACGGGTAGTCAGTTTCCTGATTGATTTGTTAAAGCCGTTGGCAGTCATAACCAATTTGTTTCCTTGCAGCAATTCGGAAAAATTCTGGGTTGCTTCCCTGGTGGATCTTGCTGCCTTGATGCCGGGGTTTTAGGGTGGTTGTTGCTGCCTATTGCATTTCTGAGAATTGAAAATGTCACATTCAAGTGGCTTCTGTTTGAACTCTGGGTTGCCTAAGAGAGTGGGATGAGAGGGGATCTGTCTTACAAAGGGGGCAGCATTGTGGATTTGTTAGAGTTGAGAGATACAAAATAAAATTCTGGACATTCACTTTCTGATGTACACTGGTGATGGTGGCCACTATCCATAAATAGTGGCGAACTGGAACCTCAGAGCCTGCACAACACAATTGTTTAGGTAGACTATACTCAAATAATGGTAGGCATAAGGTGATAACGTTATAATACCAGTTCCTCATATCACAATCTAAAACCACCATGAAAACACCTCATACAAAATGGTGGGATAATATGGGTTTCTCTCTGAGCGAAGAGGATTTGCTGAGAGTACTGAGATTAGCACCAAAATATCCTAGAACCTGAGGTTGAAACATATACAATACTATTACCTACATAGGATCTGTATAACCCCTAATAGGATTATTTGTATGTACCCTGAGGCAAATGCAAAATGTCCCAGATGCTGCACACATACTTGGGGTTGTGTTGCAATTAATCAAGTAAGCTACATATAGGATTATTCTGAGCACTCAGAGGCATGTCTGCATGGACTTTTCTCAAGGATTAAGGCTAATAGATTACCAAGTAGAGTGTTTCACCTGGAGCTCATACTAGCCAAAAGTAAGATATCTATGAGCTTAAAGAGTGTGAATACCACTAGTAGCATGAAATGGCACTCTGAAGTCAAGAAATGGACAGAATGTGAGGAAAGTGGATTACAAAAAGAAGTCAAAAGGAGCATTAGACAGCTCAAGCCTTGGCAGTTATCCTTGTGACCATGCCAACAATTTATGGTTTAGGCATGGTGATTCTAGCCAATACTGCTGAAATGTGAAATAGAGGTTTACTATCTTCCTCCCACAGTGATGGGATGGATATCAGGAAATATACTTTTAAGGTTGTTTGTTTACCCGTTGAGATACTGAACACACCTGCCCTACACATGTAAGAAATCCAACACATATGTCTGGAATATGCTTGGTACCTTTCCCCACATAATCAACCTCCTAGTTTGTATTCTGAAATGTTTCTTGCTGCAGTACCATTGAGTTGTAGTTTGAATTTTTCCTTTGCATAGAGTCTTCTATGTGGTATACATCTTATAGTTTTGATGCTTTAATCCCATTGTGGGTGAAATGTACTAATACATATGTTCTGCTATTTCAGAATATAATAAAGAATTGTTCTATTTGCAAAATTGATGGGAAGTATACATTGTTCAAATCTTTTTAATTAAGTTCATTATGGAACCATAAGAGTATAATATTTTGGTAATAAAATGTTGTTAAAAAAATACAGATTAATGTTATGGAATATTCACTATTAACTGTCCACAACTCAGCTTCTTGTCCTATTACTCTCTGACTTTAAACTTGCATTTTACCATGTTCATTGCTCTACTGTCCTTTGACTAGGTTCTCGATATAGGAATACCGTATACATACAGACATACATTGGATATTTAAAACAAAATTATATGTGTGTCTACTAACTATAGACATGCAAGGGTGTGATAAAATATCTTAGTTCATGATCAAACTGCAACATTTAATTCAATATCACAATTTCAACCATATGCATTGATGTATATTGAAACATTATGAGTGTCAATTGTGAGTGCAGTTTATTGACAGCTTTCAATAGGTTGTGAAAGATTATTGATACTCCTCCACCTTTCTTGTTTGATTGGTTACAGAAGAGTAATTTACATTTTGGTGGGACAAGGTCAACGTCTAATGGAATACAGTTATCTTCCCAACATGTCAAATTGGTCTTGTCAGTTAAAGACGTCTCAAATATATGCATACTACCTCTCTACCTCTAATACTTTCCTTCTCTAATAACTGAAGAGTTTCTTGAACGGTTGAAACAGGTAATGGTGTCACCTTACTTGATACACTACTGCAGACACCATTGGAACAATTTTGACTTTTCTCTAACTTTCCCTTTGTGGCTAACATTATAAAACTAAATATACATTAGTCTTGAGTGCAACTAATGGCTTGCAAACTTCCAACCAATTTATATGCATAGAAATGATTGAGGATCTGCCTATTAAGCAAGCCTCCAAATGCACGTACCACCGACCAAGGGTTGTAGGTGGCTTATGTTGTATTGTTGTTACACTACATAAAATCAATAAAAATGATTTAAACCGAAATGGACGAGGACGAGATCGTCTGGTATAATGAAAAAATGCAGATGCACAGGGACAAGGATTACTGGGTGCACTCATGCTCCTGTCCTCAACCTTTGGCACTGTAATCTTGCTGTTGAGTTGAAGATAGAGTCAGATAGATATCACAAGTCATGCACTGATGGGGCTCCATTTTTTTCCTGACAGGCAGGGCATGTGTCATAAGGATTTTACATACTTCAGAACCACCCTGATTTGTGCAGTAGTGCAATGGTCGTCTTCCGCACCATATTGTTTAATGAATAGATGTTCCACTGCTCAAGATCATCTTGTTTGAAATATCCTGTATACAGGTGATACACAGATAATGGTGGAACGTCATTCCATCTTAAGCCGTGTAACGGCAGATGTGCTGA
The DNA here is from genome assembly GCA_963921515.1 of Calotriton arnoldi. Lineage (NCBI taxonomy): Eukaryota > Metazoa > Chordata > Amphibia > Caudata > Salamandridae > Calotriton > Calotriton arnoldi. The sequence goes on along the minus strand of CAWUFW010014823.1, from coordinate 235,768 downwards.
GTAAATCTCGAAGAGCCTCATTTTGAGTGGCCCAGTATTCTTGGAGATAATACTGCACTCATTAAATAGCAAGGCTGCAGGGTGCAGTATTTCTTCCACGTTATGAATTTTGCAGGTTAGAATAGGGGATAATGAAGTACTGCCGCACATACAGCCTCATTACAAGCTGCAAAACTCAAAACCCTGCATTGTTTCTCTGCAAAACTCTCACCAGGAACCACCTTGTGGAATGCGTGCAGAGGGGAAACTCTGGATGTGAAATTCGCACCCATCTTAAAACCCCAAATCAGTGGCAATTTCCTTTTGTCTCAAGAGCACTCAGAATGAGGTCTTGAGTGCTCAAGAAGCATTCAAAGGCAAACACAACCCGACTGATTCAGTTTGAATTAAATCAAAACTGAGGTTGGGACCAAGACTTCCACTCAATTGCCATTTCGTCACGTTTCTTGGGGGAGGGGGGCATTACTTTCAACTGAGAGAAACCTAATGGTTATTTCTGGTCATTCTCTCTCCTCTGAGGTGAGGATGGTAATACAAGCAGCAGGCTATATGGTAACCCAATTGTCTTTGCTAGTGCAGCTACTGCACGCAAGAATCAGAAATTACGTGGTACAAGCAGTTTTTATTTTATGACTGATGTTCACAAAACATGTACGTGGCCCTTTCTGCAGGTATACTCACCTTAACAGAAAAACATTTGACAGTTCATGAAACTTTGTAATTATAATGATATAACTTCCTTTAGTTCGTAGCTAAAATGGCAACCACAGAGAAGCAGTAGAATTTAAGTTCTTATGTATGAAGTTTAAAGTGGCCCTTAGCCAAGGACCACAGTACTTGCAAAACCAGATGCAGTATTGAGGGCCTTCATGAACCAAAGATGTCTGATTTATAATATTGACCCTTAGAATGATGAGGATTGCAGGTAAAATACTCGCAACAAAGTGAGGCTGATTTGCAAAGGTAATTGTAAATATCCCCTGGCGCTTCGGTGCATCTTTACAAACATCCAGGATTCACAAAGGTTTCCAAGAGTACTCCATGATACTTGAGACAGCTCCAGAAATACAAGAGTCATCCTGGAAAACCTTTGTGCATTCCAAATTGTGACTATGCAAACAACGTTTCTCAAGTGTGATTGCACTTAGGGGCACATTACGATGGCGGGCGGATAAAGTCCGCCCGCCGCCGCAACGGAATGCGGGACTGTCCGCAAGGGGTGCGGCGGTCCCGCCATGGGTATTAGGATCCCACCGCCACGGTGGCGGTGGCATCCCGTATTGTTCGCATTGCGGCGGGCGGTGCCGTCACCAGCACCCGCCGCAATGCGAAAAACGCATGTTGTGCATTTGAATGCACAACGTGACAGGCACCGCACGGTGCCTGCCACCTTGTGCATTCAAATATAGGGGGGTACCATAGGTACCCCTATGTGCACCCCCCCAAACCCTGGGGGCCCGCAACAGGCCCCCAGACGCAAAGACCGCATGCCTTTCCATGGCGGGAACTCCGCCATGGAAAGGCTGCTTTCCGCCAACATCCTAATATGGATGGCGGTGTCTTGCAGACACCGCCACCATATTAGGGTCCTTTACCGCCCGGTCCCCTGTGGGACTGGCGGAAAACCGGCGGACGGTCTTTCCGTCCACCGGGCTCCCCCCCGCCATCGTAATATGGCGGGGGGAAATGGCATGCGGGCGGTGCGAAATGGCGGGCGGATCGCCACCGCCATACGGGCGGTGGCGATCCGCCCGTCATTGTAATGACCCCCTTAGTGTGCAACTGCGCATGGGAACAAGTTATTTCATTTGGGTAATTGCACTTTTTTCCCCATAGATAAATATAAATTTTTTAATACAGTAACCCTCCCCATTTTAGGTGGTACCACTCAAGGGATTTACTGCCTTGACAGGAGTAAGGGGATCTTCAAGGTTAAGATTCTTTGGCCACCAAGCTTTTTGGGTGGCGCCTTCTTCGTACTGGTTCAACATATTTAAAGATCCCTCAAAGTCTGTGGGGAACTATTGCCTAAAGTGCTCTGACTGACACGGGAAGAGAACCTTTGGTAAGAATGTAATGCTAGGTGGGCCATCATTTGATTGAGGCCAACTCTGCATTTTTTGTGTTGTAGAAACAAACCCCTAAAGTGGGAATTCCTTTCTACAAAATGAAAAGGCAATGTTCCTCACTCCCTTATATTTTCTACAAGTGCTGGAAGTCATTGTTTTTTATTATTTTCATCCACCATGCCTTTCATGACGGTTGCAAACAAGGAAAAACAGGTTAGAGTAGACCAAGCTAAAAGGGATGGGCCCTCCGATGCTGTACTACTGCCAGCCCTGTGGTAAATGAACAACCAGCTAAGAGTTTCCAATGGGAGAGACAGCTGGGGCATTAACGTCGGAATTTAGGAAGTTGCCCTGACACAAAATCAGGTGGGGAAAACGCCAAATGGGGTAGGTAAGGACATATGCCAATTTACTGTGAATGTCCTGTTGCATCCTCACGCAAATTATTTTCTATGGGGCTTATTTACAAGCCCCTTGTGCTGCTGCATCACTTTTTTTTTAAGCAGCAGCAGCACAATCAGTGCGCCACACTGCTCCATATCTACAAACTGATGCATTGGGTCCAATGCATCAGTTTGTGGAGCCCTGAGTCACATTATACCTACGCCAGGTACAATGTATGCAGGGTAGGCGTTCCCACGCAAAAAAGCAGCGTAGAAGTGGCGCAGTGAAATTTACAACATTTCACTGTGTCACTCTATGACTTGACTGCATCAAAATCTTTACACCTGCTCAGACCAGGCATAAGGATTGATGCAGGACTGTTACAAACACTCGCCTAAGTGTTCTGATGCATTGCTGGAGTTGTGTAAATTTTACGATCAACTCCAGCAATGCGTCACTTTTACGCCAACAGATGTGTCAGAGTTTCTGGTACATCTGTTAAATCCTTGTGCCATGGAACCCTGTATTGTAAGTACAGTCCATGGTGTCGCAAGGACATTTGGTGAAGGCGCAAGGAAACTGACACATCGATGCCGATGCGTCAGTTTCTTGTAAATGAGGCCCTGAATCTCCAATGCTGTCCAGGGAGGGAATGTCTTGGAAAAAGGTTTGCATGTTCCAAATCTTCCCAGATCTGCAATCCCCTTTGTCCACAGAATGCCCACTGTCCGCCCCAAGAGAAGGATTAATCATGTGGTATTGTGTACATGCATTTACAAGTGAAGGGCAACCTTTTGTGAATCGTAAAGCAAGCCACTTGACTGTGTCAATTTAACTTACTTGCAAAAATGATTTAGTGAATCAGGCTCAATGAATTCAATCCTAGAATATGCTCTCGATTGAGCTAAGACAAAATCAGAACATCCTGCAAAATGTATGCATGTATAAGGCTTCCTTTAAGATGAAAGATGTCTCTCTTGCTTCTCCAGTGTATTAATGCTTCACATGTCACTTGGTGTATGCGTCTGTAGGGTCAACCCAAAATTTTAAAGGAACTTTACCTGAGTTGGTGGGGAAAGTGCAAGAATCAATACATCCCAGCTTTTCCTCGAAGGGCCTCCACATGTTTTTGCTCCTAGGAAACATTTTAGTTACAATATTATTTTTCAAATTAAAAAGTTGCAATGTTGGCAACAAATAATCCACTTGTTGGTAAAATGTAATGAGAGGGGATCTCCAGCCTCCTGGAGCTGCTCACTAGCAAGAATCGATGCGCTGTATCACAAACGCACTGTTTGCTAAATAATGAAAAATAAATAATGACTACATTTCAACATACTACCCGCATGCATGAGTAAAATAATAATCCATACATCTTATTTATAAACTAAGACTGCCATAGTCCTGGCATAGTCATTAACATAAAGCTCATCCTCATTTAAATCCTGGATGGTGTTCTTCCTGGATGTATATAATGCCTGTAATAAGCTAGTAAACACCATCTTTATTGTCATGTAATGGTTTTCTAAATCATAGGACACACATGTTCCAAGTGATAAGAGAACCATTTTGCATTTTCAGGGTCACATAATACACAATGACAGATTATTGCCATTCAAATGATGCATTGGATTTTATTTTCCATACTGCTTAATACTTTATTATCATAGGGCTTAGAAAGAAATTAAATTACCAGCCCATACACCCATGTTTTTTAATTTGCAATAGTTCGCTCCATGTCTTACTAGTACACCACATAAAGACACTATTTGTTAAGCCATTCTCTGACTGTATTGTGGAAGGTTTCATCCCGAATCCTGGGGCCCAGAATGTCTTTACAGGGGAGAGCAGTGCTTCATTTGCAGTGTGGGAGTTTGGAACAGCATATATGGGGGCTGATTTACAAGCCACTTGCGCCACTTTTGCGTCATTTTTAACATGGGAAAAGTGACGTACGGGTGGTGCAAGGGGCTTGTAAATAAGCCCCATGGTTGCAATCATCCCACCCGCCCTATTCAGCGCAGGCCTTTAGAGTCAATGAGCATTAATGACGTGGGCACCCATTTAGAGGCACATGTTGGGTAGCTTAGCTTGCAGGCCCTCTGTGCTTCCCACTGAGGGGTACATTTGTTGCGGGCACTGCTTTCAAGTGCTGCTGAATGCTTTAAAATGTATTTTCTTAATTATGGCACATGAGCAGCAACCTGAGAGGCGGATTTACTAAGACTTTGCGCCAGCTCAAAGTCAAAGTGACGCAAAGTGGTGAAAAGTCGTGAAAGGATGCATACTTTCTAGCTTAATCTGCGGAAAACTTATTATGCACTGCAAAGTGCCCTTTTCTTAGGGCAAATAGTGGTTTGCGCTTCTTTGTGACACTTTGGATTAAGGGGTGTTACATGGGTGTGAAAGAGGTGGATCTCTGCAAACACCTATATGGCCATATTATCAAGAACGGGCGATAACATTATCGCCGCTTTAGCAGCAGGAAACTGCCGCTAAAGCTGCGATAAGGTGCTTGATAATATGCCCTATAGAATTCCAAAAGAAGCCCAGGTTCTGGTGTGAAGGACATCAAACCTGGGCTTCCATTGGAATTCAATAGGGCATATTATCAAGCCCCTTATCGCCGCTTTAGCGGCAGTTTTCTGCCGCTAAAGCGGCGATAATGTTATCGCCCGTTCTTGATAATATGGCCCCCAGTTTTTTACGCTAATCCTGATCTACTGAGACAGTCAGAAGGTGCTTCACCTCAAAAATTAAGCCTGCGTGAAGCAGGCGCTAACTTAGAGAACTGTTTATTTCTCCAAACATTTCACACATTATATGTGTTTTGCGAAGTGCAGCACACATCCAATGTGTGAAAGGAATGAGTAATTGTCTAGACATACGATTTTGAGCTGGAGGGATATCCTTCCAGTACAAAACCTATGCTAGACATCACACACACACACGCAAACACACCGTGCACTGATGCCTGTTTGTGCGCAGGACAGGGGAAGAAAGCAGTAGCAGGCATTTTTTATGAATATGGTTCTGCACTGCGTTGTTTCCCTTGCGCAGCGCAGTGCAGTAACTTTGGTTGCTGTGATGGGCTGTGCTGAAAATGAATATATTTTTGCTGTTTTGTAACATGGCTTGTTAGAAGAAAAAAAAAAATCAAAAATGTATAAATTTGTCCCAAAGTTATTTTATGTTACAAAGAATTTATATCACTCTGTTCTACCAATTATGTTGCTAGGCCCTCTAGAAGAAGATCTAACACAGCAAATACTGTTAACAGTGCATCTGTTTAAGTAGGCTTTTCTACACAGTCACATTTTCATTTTGTGTCTAAACAGTGTTAGAGACCTTTCTATTCGCAAATGGGCTGGCAAAGAATTCCCAAGTGTGGAGGCACAAACAGAGAAACTTCTACCACCAGTTTTGTATCTGTGTTATTTAAGTACCACAATAACAATTGGTGTTAGATTATTGTAGCTGCCTCGTGGCGAGATAATCATAGAATTTCTTGTTCAAGAAATTCGAAGCATTCCCTGTTCTTGCACTTTGCAAAGGGATGCAAAAAGCATTCTCTGTTTAACTGGAGCCAGTGGAGTTTTTCCAAAAGAGGTTACATATGAAAGAAGTGTGGGGCACCCACTGCCAATCTGTCTGTAGTATTTTAGATCTCAAGGAACTTGTTCTGGGTATAAGCAATTGGCATATTCCAGGCGAGATCAAACTATAGCAGCCGTTGCCTAATACTTTCCAGTATATAATAATAATAATCCATATTTGTAAAGCACAAACATATCGCCCCTTAAGGTTCAAGGTGTTGGGGGCTGTCGGGGAGATTAAGGGGCATATTATCAACGGCCAGCGATAATTATCGCTGGCCGTGCTTAGCGACAGATTCCCTATCGCCGGCTATCTCTGGAATCTATCGCCCTGGTAGCGCGTTATTAACAACACGCTTCTCCAGGGCGATAAAAATTCCAGAGATAGCGAGGTTATCGCCGTTTTGCAGGGAACATCGCTGGTTTTCCAGCGATGTTCCCTGCAAACGGCGATGACTTTGCTGATACGACCCTGTGGTCGTATCAGCACAATCCACCCCTATGTTAGGGATGGCTAAGTCGGGATAATAGCAGACGTTAGATTTTGGCGAAAACGGCCGTTTCGCCAAAATCTAACGTCTGCTATCATCCTGTGGGCTGCCTTGTAAATATCGCGATGTGCACATCGGCGATATTTACAACGTAGCCCATCTGGGGTACGCCTAGTAACGCCCACCTTGCATCTCATTAGAGATGCAGGATGGGCGTTATGGAGAAGGGCGATAGGGCAAGGATTCACGCGATAGCGTGACCTTGCTAATACAGCAATAGAATTATCGCCGCTTTTCGTCTGAAAACAGACGCTAAAGCGGCGATAATTTCTTATCGCCGGCTTGTTAATATGCCCCATAGTGAGCTAGTGCCCAGAGTCACATGATGAAGAGCCGAGCTGCTGCTTGCGATCAAACCGATATCCCCACGCTCCGGAGTCAGCCGCTCTGGCTGCTGCGCCACACCTCTCCCACGAACCACACCTCTCCCATATGGGAGATATGGTAGAATTTTCCTCAGAACTTTGAGATGATAAGTGCAGGAAGATATTAGTGAGGCATTTTGCGAGGCCATCAAGAGTTGGCAGCACAGTTTGACATGTGTTACTTATACATGAGTCCTGCGCTGATATGGTTGTTGCAGTTCGACATTAAAAATAGTCTACAGTGTCCTTATCATGATCTTCTTTTCTGCACTGTACCAGTGAAGAAGCGCTCTGTGCATCTCTTTTTCACATTTTCTGTGCATAAATTAATTCATAAACTTACTTAGTGCATGTTTTGCTGACAGAAGAGCTGTGAAATGCATGGGACCCAATTACAAGTTCCCTGTTATCTCTGTGGGAAGGTACCTTTGATGGAATTATTGATGTCCAGCTGTATCTCCTGTTGAGCTAATTGGGATTATAAATCATTTCTCCCAGATTGGGCAATACCATCCAGAACTGGTAAAACAGGTTCAAATTACTTGTGTTTTTACCCTTTTGGGAGGAACAAAATGAGGCCAAAAACCACAAACATTTGCCACCTGCTTGGAACAGATGATGAATGTTGCGGTGGCTTTTTCATTTGACTTTGAAGGTTGGATGGAGGCCAGGGCTCTAAAGGAGAGCAGAGTCTTTTGTACTGCAGCTGCGGGGAGCTTTTTCTGCTCCCCTCGAGCTGAAGGATTCGGGGATTTGGGTTGAGCGCAGCAGCTGCGCGCTGCTTCTGAAGCTCCGCTGAAAAGTCCGGGCCACATGTCTGTACACCTGCAATTATCGGGTCTGGAGTTTGTCTACCTAATAATGCTGGGTGCGGACACCGGGAAAGACAGGGGCACATCGTGGTGGGACCCAAAAAGGCAATTACTGCCATTTATTTCTGAGCTGCATTGTGACCAACTCTGTGCACTAACTGAGAGATATAGTTAATGTATGCACTGAAGAGTAAAAGGAAAGGAACAGACCAACTGGAGCATACAGAACAGGAGCCTGATGCAGTTCCAAAAGTTAGTTTAATACCAGTTAGGAAAATGTAGCTGAGACTGCACTCTACAGGTGTTTAACGGCCTATGAAATTATTGTTGAGGTGTTGAACACAAATCAGAAACTTTTCCAGTGCAGCACAGCATTGGAAATCGGGGCATTACTATTGTCTCTAGGGTTTGACAGATTGGGTTTGAGTTTGAGTTGTTTCCTTTTTGGGAACTTTTCTCATTATTAGCATTTCAGGTGGTTTAAAAAATATAAAGTTAAAGTCATTCCTTTTGATCAGCACATGTGATTGTAGCATTTATTAATTCTTATTTAGATTTTTGTAGAAGGCCATGCCACAAGGAAAAGTTGCTTCAGATGCATGAATCAAACACCTATAATGCATACAAAAATAAGAAGACAATTACCGATTCCACCACACAATGCAGATGGCCTATTGGGGTCGCTGCTCGCCATATTTATGCTCAAAGGAACTTTGGGGCAGATTTACAAGCCCCTTCCGCCACTTTTGCCTCACTTTTCCCATGTTAAAAGTGACGCAAAATTGGCGCAAGGGGCTTGTAAATAAGTCCCTTTGTTTTTAGTGTATTTTTGCAGCAATTGCTATAGTTTAGGGGTTTGATTTGACACCCAAGCAGTACCTTCTAACTGTTCTGCTTTTTTGGTTCTTAGTGAGTCTACTGCCTGTGCCTTTGACACAAAAGTTAAGTACTCTTTTCGATGTTACAACTTGACATAGGGATAATGCTCAGCAGTGGGAATAACTTTACTGGATAGGCATTAACACAGCTAGCAAAGATAGGGTATTGCTTGCAGTAACATTATTACCACAAGCTTCTGCAACCTTTCCCATGAAATAATTAGTAAGATTTAGCATATGGGCAGGTATTGTCAAGTCCCAGACCCTAAACCTTGACTTGGAAACAGACCACCCCTGGAGACTCCTCCCTATCCCTTGGGCCCTTACCCCCATCATCCTCCTTATGGCACAGATTACATGCAAACACATTCAGAAACCTTTTGAGTTAGGGGTCGTAAAACCCCGGCCGTATTTATTACACACAGCACATCAAACGTTAATTATACATTTTCACATTAATATGCAGAAACCCCCATAACAACCCATACAGTATTATTTACATATTTTGGATGGCTAACCTTAACATAGACTCTAATATATAGCCATTCCTAACCATAACTAGTCATTGTTCCTGCGTATCCTGCATTGAGCCAACGAGTGAGATCATGGCTGGCCACCTGTGAGGTCTCCACAGAGTGATCTTGCACAGGGGACCCTTCTGCCCACCAGGTTACCTACCTCATGCACCCCCTACACCCTCAAATACCCCCCTAAGGGCATGTACTGCAAGCTTGGCGACTAAGCACCCGAGCGGGGATTAGCCTTAAAGACCTGTTGGAAGCGTGCACTCCCACACCCCCTGTAACCTCTAGCCGACTTGCCAGAAGAACTCCCTGGAGGGCCCTAGGAGAACGCTGTCCCCCACCTATCCCAATTAAAAGGGAAGCCTTCTAAGGACTGTAAATGCCCTACCAATCATGACCTCACTGCCACATGCCCGCACAGTTCCCCTACTATCTGCCCCCCCCCAGAAGGTCATGCCCTGTTCCGCCTTCAGGTCAACCATGCCAGCATATTTTCCAGAAGTATCTCATTACTCAATTTTGATAGGTGGACCCCATCCTGCACAAAAATCCTCTCCCCCTGTATGCACCCATGCGGAATCGCCTGGAGTTTTGGAGACTTAAACAACTTATTTACCTTCTTATTAATCTGCTTCACTGAAGCATTCAGGGCTCAGACTGACTCTCCTTACCATTGCAACCGCGGAATGATGTGGGACGATGCTATGACTGAATCCTTGCCAACCATTCCATCTCCGTAATCAATGCCTCAAAAAAGCCTCTCCTACCCAGGTGTACTAAATCATTGCCCCCTAGATGTACCACTACTACTCCCGGAGGTGTACCCCCCTTGCGGAGCTATGATTCTAGCATGCTCCTCGGCTGTCTTAGGCAGAGCCCCCCTTGCACATGGAAAGAAACATGGAAGCCCTCCTGGCGGGTCCAGTCAACAAAGTTACCTACAGAAAAGACATGTTTTAACCTTTGCACATACAAATGGCCTATAACCTACACTTCAAACAAATATGGCACCACGGCGTGCACAGGAATCCGGTGATGGACGCGACCCAGCAGGTTTCCTGCCTGCATCACAGGACAAAAAAACTGTGAGAAAACAAAGTAAAACTTTTATTGACCACCTTATTAGAGCTTAGAGCATCTGCAAACTAACATAGCATTTGTAGCATTCCAAGGACCATCTGCCAATCTTCTGCACTGTCTGCCCCGAGAGTCCCAACTCTGTGGCCTCTGTGGCTGCCTCATTTCTGAAAAAATGAGAGATGAACTCCGTGGAGTTAATCCCAGCCGCCCTGAGGGCCAGCCCAAGCACCCTGGAGAACTGAAACCTCATCAAAGAGGTGCCATCGGAATGCACTAGGAGTGGGCCTCCCGCCCCCCCCCCCAGGCCCATGTGCCAAGAACACCTCGAGGTTGCTCATGGGACAGCAGGTGTTACCTTGCACCCTGTGCAAAATGATGTGGTCCCCACTGCCAACCTGGTCTGTCTTGGAGCGTGGTATCATGATTGACAAACAACCCTCAGAAATCTGCATGGGAGCCAATTGCAGTCCTCCCTGACAATCCTTCTTGTTTTAAGCCACCAGTTCCCCCACCCTGAAAGCTCCATAAAAGGTCCATGCAAACACTGACCTGAAACTCCTCTGTGGTCCTATAGATATTTTCTAAGACACCCAACACTGCTGATAGTGTGCCTATACCAATGGGGCACCGGGCATCTGTCTGGTTCCCCTGCAAATGCTGACATCCCCACAAGGCCATCTGCACTATGAAAGTGCTAGCTGGATCCTCATGGCCCGCATCTTTGCAAAGAAAGAAATTGCTGAATTGTGGTGTCACCCGCAAGCTACAGAGCGCCCTCCCCCCCTATCTCAACGCTCCAAAAAATGACAGGATAGCCAAAGATTCACGCCACACCCTTTCCCACCCATCTCTTAGGAAAATGCAGTAAGTGCTGAATGCCCCTTCATAAGTCCGCCTCGTCCTGGGTGCTAAACTGCCTGCAACGAGGTCCAATAGGTTTAGGTACCAAGTTGCCACAGACGGTCTGGAAAAGGTGTTGTGGCTTCTGCTGCTTCTGGGTGGTGGGACCTGAACACCTTCATCTTGAAATGAGACAGAGCATCAGCGGTATTATTCAGCACCCCTGGGACATGCTTGGCCCTAAACAACACATTGTTTCATGTATTGGAGCCCTATCTCCTTCAACAACCTCAGTATCATTTTACATTTGGCCGCTTGTTGGTTAATGCACTCAACCACTGTCACATTGTCAGATCCAAATATGACTGATTGGTTACAGAGCTGTCTCGGCCAAATGGACAATGCCACCAGGAAGGGAAAAAGCTCCAAGAAACCTATGTTGGTAGTCAAGCTTGACTCCACCCAGGCCGCTGGCCAGCGCTGCACACACCATGCTGGGCCCAGGATGGCACCAAACCCCTCGCTACCCGCCTCATCAGTAAGGAGGTCCAGCTCCTCACTGGTCTTGGTGGGGCTGGGCCTCACCATGGTGCCATTGAAATCCGGCAGGAATGCCAGCCAAATACGCATGTCCTGACGTACCTCGCTGGACAACCTGGTGTGGTTGTGCTTCTCCTTCAAACCTGACATTGCCTGTGCAGTGGAACGCGAAAATGGGCAGCCCATGGGAATGATCTTTAAAGCGAAATTTAGCTGCCCAACAGTCTTCTGTAACTGATGTAACATGACTTTACCCTTACTCAAACCATCCTGTAAAGTGAGGGAGAAAGCGGAAACCTTTCCCTGTGGGAGCGGTGACACCCATGCTTCAGAATCCAATTCAATACCAAAGAACTCAATGATTGTTGGTGGTCCCATATTCTTACCTTGCGCTAGGGGACCTCCAAACTCACTCATGAATGCACAGAAAGACTGCAATGCTTTGCCGCCCTCTGCAAGCGAGGCGAGTCCAAGAAGAGAAAATTGTCCAAATATTGCAAAACCCATCGATGTCCTGCTCTCTGCCTGAACACCAACTCTAGGAAGGAACTGAACTTCTAAAAGTTGGCGCAAGAGACCGAGCAGCCCATGGGCATGCATTTATCCAGATAATACTTCCCCTCGAACTGAAATCCTAGTAGATGAAAATTCTGAGGGAGAATATGAAAGGCCGACTCTATGTCTGATTTCACCAAGAGGGTACCTGGCCGCAGATCCTGGAGCATCTCAATTGCCTGGTCTAAGGAGGCATACCTGACAGAGCATAAAGTATCATCAATTGCTTCATTTGAAGACTGCCCCCTGGGAGCGGACAGGTTATGTATTAACCAAAATTTGCCCGGGTCTTTCTTGGGCACCACCCCCAGTGGTGAGTAGACAAAACCTTCCAAGGGTACTGACTCAAATGGGTCGGCCACCCTCCCAAACCTCACTTCCTTATCAATCTTTGCTGCAGCCACTGCTCCTTAGACCTCAGAGATTGCTGGCTCTTGCAATGGGGAACGCCCACGTATCCTGTGGCTGGTATCCTACAACCCTCCTTAAAATCTTCAAAAAGAACCCAAGCTGCCACTGGGCTAACATACCGATTAAGCCATCGGATCAATGCCGTGACATTCACTGGGGAGAGGGCTTTACAGAGTAGTGGGTCATTAATCCTGCTATTCGTCCCCTCTAGCCTTTGATTTCTTGAAACACTTTGATTCAGGATGTTAGGAGAGCCCCCAAAATGAGCAGGCATGCTTGAATTTACATGACCCAGGCGGCCTGGTACAGGATCATTTGTTGTGGATCATTTGTTGTAGTCCCAACATGTCCCCTTCTTCCCGCCCCCCATGCTGCTGGAGGGACCTGACCGAAAGGACCTTCTGGGAGTGGCATCCTGGCACAGTTGCTTCATATGACGCAAACATGAAACAATATCAATCTGATCCCACATCAATTCAGTTGCCTTCACCCTCCTAAACTTTTTGCTGTATTCTTTCCATTCCTCGCCACCATACTCATCATGTGCACAAGCAATCCTGTTCTGGTAACATGCCAGCTGGGCACCCAAGCCAGTGAAATGCTCTGCTAAAACTGCCTGATAATTGGAGAACACTTTAATCTAATTGACTAAAGTCTCTTCTACCCTCTTTTTGTAAGGCCAGTGGCCACAATCCCAGGAGTGCATGCAATTCTTGCACCTTTTTGTTTCTTCCTCATCAGTCTTGTGCAAGAGCAAATCAAAGATATCCACGTACGCCCCTTTCCAAATCTTTTCCTTCACTTTGGGCACAATATACCAACCCAACGGCTCTCGGGCAGACCATATTTCCCCCAAACCTAGGCTTGGCAGTAGCTTTGTCATACCTGTCTCCAACAAGTCTTAGGGCTTAGGGACTACTCCAGTTGCTGTTGCATTGATTTGCACCGGATTGGGAGGATCTTGGCATAGCTGGAGTCTCTTGGGCCTGTGCCCGGTTAGCTACTGTGGCCTGACTCCCCCCAGTCACAGTGTTTTCCACCCCTGCTGTTGTGGCTGACCCTAGCTGGACCCCTTGCAGCCCGGACCACTCTAGCCATGCCATTAACCTCCTGGGCTACTCCAAACCACAAATCATCACCTTCTGTCAACATGGCCCCACTCCAAGATGGAGCAGCTAACATACCAAATTTGGAAAGCCACGGTAAAACAGTGGCCAGATTGGTCAATAAGTCAGGCTGGTTAGGTGCTACCGCTGGGGTCACTCTTACCACCAAGCTGCCATTGCTGTTCTGCTTACTCCCTCCCCCCCCCAGCTGTAAGACTGATCACTCTCGCCACACCACCTTGAATATACGACGTTACATCGCGGTGTTTACACCGCGATACCTTTACAACGCAGGCATTACAACGCAAGTCGTTACAACGACTTGCGTTGGAGGGCGCTGGACTTAGGAATAGTATGATTTACCACTCCAACTCCAGCCTACGTTACAGTAGGGAAGGTGTTGGAATAGTAAATCATACTATTCCTTAGCTTAGAGCGCCATCCAGCGCAAGTCATTGTAATGACTTGCGTTGTAATACCCGCGTTGTAAAGGTATTGCGGTGTAAACACCGCGATGTAACCGATGTTTCCCCACCACCTTGCGCTGGTACCGCACCTGGCGTATTTGTACCTGCGGGCACAACACCTCCCGCTTCCTTCACTGGCCCCCCTGCGGTCTACCCCAGAGGAGCCTGGCACCTTCTCTTTAGGCTTAGCCTGCGGGGACCCTTCTCCCCCGTTCCTATAGTATTTACTCCTAGCTTTCATAGACACAGGTGGGGAAGCTGCTTTAGGAACCGTTCTTGCCCACCTGGGCCTCCCCTCTGCTTCTTCCTGCCCGCCCGCAGGAGGGCAGGCCCTTAAATCTGCCACAGACTTGTCCATGGCATCCATCCTGTGCATCATAGCTTCCATAAGCTCCTCCATGCGTGTGTGCTTTCCCCATTTCTGCACCCTCGCTGGCATCCCTGTAACTTGCCTGCCCACCCTTAAAGGCTATGACCCCTGGAACAACCAAGGGATCACCAATCTGCAGGTGAGACTTGCTGCTTTAAAACAGAGTAAGCAGTGCTCCCTCCTTTCAAGGATGAAAACAGGCTTTTAAAACACTAAGCACAATTAATAAAGCTGCCGCAGAACAAACCAGCACCCAAACACTAGCCTTGCACTGCGCTCCAAGCAAAAAACACCCCAGGTCACCACTGCACCAGGGCAACTGTAAGATTTGACTGCCAAAAAAAACCCAGGCGCACCCATTTTAACCATGGCCTAAAAATTCCACCCTCACCTGAGCCTCCACGCCAGAGCCGCCACCTTACCATGCTGGTCAGGCCCGTGTGGCTCCCGGCCGGCCTGAGATCTGATGTGCTTTGTTGTTCCGATTTTGTAAATGACCCCAGATGCAGCTCTGAATGGCGAGGATGACGCCTGGAGAGGGAAAGAAAAAGGAAACACACAAAAAAAGTTAGATTTTGCCCCGACGGGGCAGCCGGTAGCTTATGTCCTTGGAGCGGCGAGCGGTGAAAGAGACTGCTTTGCCGCTCCGCTGCCCCTTTTAAGGGGACGGGGTCCGGTGAGAACCGGTTTCCCGGGGGACCCAGAAGTGTTTAAACGCTTCCAGGTTGCCGCGCACCCAGCGTCCAATGCCTGCATGAGTTCTAAGCTGGTGCTGGCGGCGTCATCCGCCATCGCCACCAGCTCCCGGACAGGGCCCGGCATCCTACCATAGATGCATCCCCCCTGATGGGGCCGCCTTGGCAGGTGATACATGGTAATAGTATGCACAATAAGTACTGTGACTGTTTAGATGCAGTGAATGTAAAAAGTAAGATAGATGACCTGATATTTTCTCTACTCCACTGCATTGCTGCCATAGCTAGCATGAGGGTGGACACATGTCAGCATTACACCTGGCTCCCCATTCCTGTGCCTATATTGAATTGCACCATATACTTGTAGGGCCTTGCCAAGAGTTTCTTGAATTTTGATTCAGAGATGCTAGAGATCGGAATCACGGATTCTGGCAAGTATCCCAAAATTGAAATACGTGGGTCCACGACCGATGGTTCTCTAAAATGCCATCAGTAGCAGAAGTGACATCTTGTGCCCTTTGACCTAGAATTACATAACAGGAAGTGACATTATATGGTATTTAACTATATCACAGTATGTAATACCCTCTGAACTTTTGCAATGATAAAATCACAGAAAGTGGCATGAAAGAAGCAGATGGAAAATTATTACTAGTAACAATTTAAATTGTCAAATAAAATATACCTAAACTCCTGCTGAAAATGCTCCACATATGTTGGCAGTGTGAAACAGGATTCTCAGATACAGGGCTGCATTAAAATGAAAGGGTGTGAAGACCTATATGAAATGCCTTACAGTCAGGCTCCCAACACTTCAATGAGTTATGCATCTACGCATGATATACAAATTCATATCATTTTTAAATGTTCATTACGTGATAAAAGTGGCCAAAATGTAGACTTGCTCAGGGTAGTTGCTGGTAATTGCTGACAATGACAACAACGTGTTTTATATAGTGCTTCCAACTACAATTCTGCCATTTCTAAGTATTGTAAATACCAAGTGTTGTTTTTACCAGATGTAATATTATTCAATATATTGACCTCAGGAGGATAGATGGCTGAGTCTAACTGCTGTAATTCAAACTTTTTAAAATTAAAATTAAAATTTGAGAAGTATGTATGGCTCACTGCAAGATATACAGCCAGCTGAATTAATACTAACATGAAGCAGAGAAAGAGCTTAGTTATGTTTTCCACTGAAAGACTAAGGTGTTATAACTTTGACAAGAGAGCTAAAATTAAGGCAGAATGTATTAGTGGCAATTGTCTGTACTAAGGATCTAGCACAAAAAAGTACTTTGCATTTGTGACTGACGCGGATGACTAGTACAACTCATTATGCATCAGCCACGAAGTAATACGCATATTGCAATATATGTATTACCTTTTAAATAAACTGGGGCTCACCGTGAAACATGGCATTTCAACAGAAAGTTCTAACACCACAGGATTGAAAGCAACAAATACTTTAATACATCTCCGAGGAGCTATGATTCATTTCAGATGCAGTTCAAGATCGAGTGTGATATGCAAAATGGTTTTGTAAAGTGGAGTGATGGTCCCAGCTATCGTGACCTAAAGCAGCATTTTGCATTTATGTCTGACCTTGGGGGCCGCAATGAATCCACACATGCTTGCAATGTCAAGCGAAATACATGCTGCCCTTGTGTAGAGATCTCCCTCATGCCTTATGTTTTTCTGGACCCTTATTTCATAACTCATTCAAATCTGCTGTTTGTTATCTTAATTTTCATATCCACTGAAATCTACAACCTAAATAATATTCATAATAACGTATGATTGAAATGTATGCATGGCTTCTAAGATTAAACTGTCTTAATGATTAATGCACACCGCTACATATTGCTCGCAGTCCCCTCATATCCAGACCCCACGTGTTACTTTAAATCGCGGCAATTGTTTTAAAGACAGATCGGAGGATTAGCCTTTATCCCTCATTTCTCTTTCTGTCCTTGGCACCTCATGTACCCACTACTCATGCAACAGATTGGCGGGCTCGACAAGTAAAATTTTCTAAGGCTGGTGTTAAGATTGTAAGCTTCTCTTTGTGTTACAGTAATGTGCTAACAACCTCAGGCAAGGCTGGTAAGCACAAGAGCTTCTGTCTTCCTGAGATCGCACATGACGCGAGAAAAAATGCATTGTTGCCATTCACGCTCACCTGCCACCTTTGAGGCAGTGCAGCAGACCATCTGCGAGCAATAGGCTCCGCTCCCAACTTAAGTGTGTCTCTAGCAGAAATGTAGCAAAAGAATTACCTAACAATAGGAAAAGGAATTACTGTGCGGTTTTAGATCTGCAAAAGGTAAGTCATAAATCGAGGGGTCACGAGCAATATGCTAGAGATTGCAACTAACAATCAGGGTTCGCAGCTGCGGCCTGTGGTGACCCCTGAATAATATCCATGCTGGGGTCACTAGTTATTTTCACCAGAATGGGAAATACCCCAAGGATCCAGGATTACAGGAGCACATTCTGTGTGTTTTTATCCATTCTGGGAAAATAACAGGCACAACTTTGCATTCTTGAGTGCAGTGGCTGTGTTTTGGGCTGTGGTGTAGGTGGGGGAAAGTGTTGGGAGACCCAGAAGTTAAGGAGAGAGGTGTTGTTTTCTGAATCTCACATTCAGCAGGAGAAAGGCTGGCAAAAGTCGAACGCAGCCGCTGCCTGCAGCCTTGGCATCTTCTTTGCCAGATCCTGGAAAGCTGTCTCCATTATTTGTGAGTCAAGTAATTCCAGGACCAGAGAGACACCATAAAAACTGTAATGGCCTAGAGCAGTATCCCCTGCTCACAATTAGTGCCGCAGTACATGACGTCTGCATTCCACAGGTTTATTGGCTATATATTCTTAATTTCATTGTGCTACTTTTGGGAAATATATGAATCACAAATTCAAATATAGTATGACAAGATGGAAACTACTAATGTTAAAAAAATCTTAATAACGTCTAAACAAACTATAAGCATTTATTAACTAGCAAACTTTGACATTTCCTCACCCAGTTCATGATAAAAAGTTCTGATTCTAGGAGTAAAACATAAAAAGGTCAGATCTAGCCAGTACACGTAAATTTAAATTATAAGTATAAGATCACAAGATGCATTGACTTTAGAAACTAAGGAACAGCATCCAATTGTACCACTTTTTATATTATGTAATGCCACAGGCAACAATGAATACATATGCTATGGTTGAAAGTGGTTGTTACACCAATCCCTGCTCAACTTGACACTAAAAAACAGGTGATCTAAACTCAGATAAACATATTGGTCTTGACTCATAAACTGCTTTTTGTAGTACTCAAAGTAGTATTACAATTCACAAATCTACGGGTGGAAATTTCCACCTCCACCTGACTTATCATTTTTAAAAGGAGATGCCCAGGTAAGTTTACTACTTAAGGCATGTTTCCGATCTTGTTCGGAAAGCATTCCTACTGACTATGTTCCGGAATGCTTTCCAAACGAGTTGATCGCAAGCTGTCCGATGTAATGGATGTAAACTCCAACGACACGTTTGGAGTCCGATTCGTACGACCAATTCGTCCGGAAACAAGCCCGATCCAACCGAATGGTATGGGAACGCTGAAACATAGCATTGCGTATGATGCAGTCTTTGAAACGTGTCCGCTTGTGACAGAAAATGCAACCACTCGTTTATGAACGCTGAAAACATAGCATTGCGGGCATGAATCAGACACGGTTCAACCCGCGAACAGATGTCCATGCATACGACGCAGACTTAGAAACTTGTCCGCTTGTGACAGAAAATGCAACCGACTTGTTTATGAATGCTGAAAACATAGCATTGGATGCATGAATCAGACACGGTTCAACCCGTGAACAGATGACGATGAGTATGATGCGGTCTTTGAACAGAAAATGCTAAAGGGAAATGTCAAATATTAGGCAAACAAGCATTGGCCAGGCAAAAAAAAATTCAAAATCATTAGCCACACCCACCATTCCATCTACATAAAGGCCAAAACAGATGACCATGATCCTTTGCAACAACTGAACTGCTGAGAGGACACTGACATAGCCACAGATACACTACTTTCTGCCTCATACACCCACACTTCACCCACCACACAACTTGCACACATTTTTATATTTGTTAAAATACACTCTCAAACACACACTCTTTTACTTATTCACCCTCACTTTCACACTCACACTCACCTCCATCTACACCCTCACCATGCCCCCAAAGCAGGCACGTTCCACAGATAAGGAGTTGGAAGTACTTGTAGATGAAATACTCAGAGTAGAGCCACAGTTATTTGGAAACTAAGTCCAACAGACCCCCCTGTCCCTGAGAAATAGGTTGTTGGAGAGGATAGTTGACAAGGTGAACGCTCAAGCACCTTGCCTGCGCACAATGGACGATATCAGGAACAGGTACTATGATGTGCGAAGGAGGTTCAAGAAGCTGATTGCAAGAGAACACACATTAAGTCAGCGGACTGGCGGTGGACCTCCTGCACCACCCGTGCAAGGCCTTGTGCTCCCCCCACCAGTCCCCAGTGTCAGCCTTCTTGCCAGGACATTTTCACTCACCATCAGGGACAGCATAGTAACAGGTGTGCTGATTGGGCTGGCTGGGAGGAGTGTATGTGGGACAGGGCCTGATGGGAGTTGACGTTAGTGCAAATACTCATCCTCCCACCAAGCCCAACAAGCCCACCAGGAACCATGCTTACCTGATAGTGAGTGGAAATGTACTGACAAAATGGCTGACGCTGGGGGCTGGTGTTCTGGACCACAAGGCCCTGCTGGAAGATGTGCTCAAATCACATACCAGGCCCTACTGTCACACAACTTGCATGTACACTTTATTCATTGTCAGGACATCAAACTCCCTGATGGCCTGGTTGGGCTTGGTGGGAGGAGGACTGTCTGCACTGACTACGTCTATCATCATGCCCTGTCCTCCACACACCTTCCCACCAAGCCCAAACAGCACACCTGGGACTATGCTGTCCCTGAGACTGAATGGAAATGCACTTGCAAGATGGCTGACACTGGGGACTGGTGTAGGGAGCACAATGCCTTGATGGGAGCTGTGGGCAAAAGCAAACAACAGGTCACTCCTTCAGACATCTTCCTAGTACATTCCCATTCAGTTGCAGGGACAGCATAGTCACAGGTGTGCTGTTTGGGCTGACTGGGAGGAGTGTGTGTGGGACAGGGCCTGATGGGAGTTGAATTCAGTGTAAATACTCCTCCTCCCACATGGCCCAACAAGCCCACCTTGAACTGTGCTTACCTCACAGTCAGTGGAAAAGTGCTGGCAAGATGGCTGACACTGGGACTTGGTGTTCTGGACCACAAGGCCCTCCTGGAAGTTGTGCTCAAATCACATACCACGCCCTACTGTCAGACAACTTGAATGTACACTTTTTACTCATTGGCAGGACATCAAACTCCCTGATGGCCTGGTTGGGCTTGGTGGGAGGAGGACTGTCTACACTGACTACGTCTACCATCATGCCCTGTCCTTCACACACCTTTCCACCAAGCCCAAACAACACACCTGGGACTCTGCTGTCCCTGAGACTGAATGGAAATGTACTTGCAAGATGGCTGACACTGGGACCTGTTTGCTTCAGCCTTCAACTCCCATGAAGGCCTTGTGCTCCCCACACCAGTCCCCAGTGTCAGCCATATTCCCAGTATATTTCCATTCACTCTCAGAGACAGCATAGTCACAGGTGTGCTGTCTGGGCTGGCTGGGAGGAGTGTGTGTGGGACAGGTCATGATGGGAGATGTGGCCATTGATATCACTCCTCCACCTTGCTGGGAGAGGACAAACTCTGGACATCAAGTCATCCTTAGCTTCAGTAGACAATGTCACAGTAATGATCTGAGGGGCTGTGGAGAGTCACAACAATCATTGTGTGTTGGACCTGGCCCTTTTTGGCAGGTTCACCCCTGAACTTTTTGCCTGTCTCTTAGCCTTTTCCCTGTGTAGTGTTGGTGATTTTAGGCCTCTAGGCACTTAAGCACTGTGGCCCAGTGTAAAGTGCGTGCGCGCTGTGTGCGTGTGTGGTGAGACTGGCCGGCCCTCCCATAGGAATGCATTGAGGATGAGTGTGTAGGTGGTAATTCCTGTTCTAAGAGTAGCAGCATGGTCAAGTCTGGTATGTATGAAATTGTGAGAATAAATGCTGCACAATGGTGTGCGCAGATTTATTATGACTATGTGAGAAATGCCAGTTTTAGAAGTTGGCATTTCTGTGCGCTATGTGCCTGCCTGATGTGGATTGCATGTCTGGTTTTGGAGGGACAGGGCAGGCTGAGCCAGACGTGGGTTGAATAGAGAGATCTGCAGTTGGAGTATGGGGAGGGGACCCTTTGATCTGAGCAGGGCTGTGCCTGGCAAAGTGAGTGATGGCTCCACCTCCCACGGTGCGTCTGGTAGCAGACCCCCTCTTCCTCAAAGGCAGGATGCCGCATCATAAACAGAGTGCTCCAGATCCCCCTATACCAGTTCTGACTGGTATCCCCAAGCCCTGTGCTGTGACACAAAGGGAAATATGTGTATAAAAGAAGGGGCTGTGACCCCATGAAGATGTTCAGTGCGTGGTTGCTGTTCCTGCGGAGCGTGCTGCTGCTGGGGCCCAGGGGGCTGCCATGAGGGCTTGCCTCCCTGGGCCCTGCATTGCCCCTTGATTCCTAAAGGACTTTTGGGACCCTTTTGCTTCTTGTCATCTCCAGGACCCTAACAAGATTTCTGCGGCATTTCTGCGTGCTGGGAGCACTTTACTCTGATTCCCCTGGGGCGCTGGAGCTTCGCTGCCCCGGGGCTGCACAGCGCTGCTGGGGGGAATCCCCAGTGTAGGGATTCCCCCATTATGCCTTCGATGCGAGTGCCCACCCGCGTATACTTTCCTTTTTCCTGGCGGGAGCTCACCCCGCTCTATATTTTAAGCTTTAAGAGGGAGCCTACCCCTCATTGCGCCACAAAGAAGAAATCACCGCGATCCGCGGCCCGCCTGGTTGTGGGCGGGGCCTCGCGGACGGAAGAGGAAGAACCATGCAGCCGGAAACGAAGCGCCGCGTTTGGAGTCGCAGGCGGGAGCCCACCCCGCACTGGGACATGCTGGGAAGACGGCTGGAGCCTCGCGGGCTTCGCATCCAAGTCCCGGGTCCCAGGAGGGGGCCCGGGTGAAGAGGAGAGGCAGCGGGGTGCGAGCGGGGCTCCCGTGTGCTGTTGGGAGCCCCGGTGCCAGAAGACAGCAAAAGAGCCGGTGAGTGAGGATGCCGGGGGGGGAGGGTGAGAGATAGGCCCCAGGGCCGGTGCCGATCTGCCGAGCGGCCCCACATGACAGTGGGCCGCTCCTACGTGGCCTCTCCCGTGTTGGTGCCCGTACCTTCTCCAGTTTTGGCCATTGAGACAGCGGCCCCCACCTGCTAAGGGGGGCCGCTGCGACTTGGGGGCATTGCGGGGCACATTGTCGGTGCCCGCCCTCCAACGTGGGCCTTATTATTCCTAGAGCCTGCGCCGCTCCAACGTTGGGCATCTTTTGTTGTTTAGAGCCTAGGTGGCTCCAACGTCGCATAATTGTTTTAGAGCCCAGTATGGCTCCCACGATCGGGGCACAGTGTCGGTGCCCATTCCATGAGCGGCCCCGCCTGATTGCGGGCCGCTCCAACGCGATTGGCACATTGCTATTCAAGGGGCCAGAGGGGCCCGTGTTCGTGTGCTGGCCATTTCCCTGAGCGGGCCCGCCATCGCGGGCCGCTCCAACGTGGCTGGCAGGGTTTGTTTAAAGCGCCAGTGCGCTCCAACGGGGGGCAAGTTTATTTACAAACCCCGTGGGGGCCAGAGGGCACCGTAGTGCCGGGCCCCTATCTTCACTTACAGCTGCCCCGCTTGCTAGAGGGCAGCTGCCACGCTTTGGGGGCATGATTGTTTTTAGAGCCCGTGTGGCTCCAACATTGACACATTGAACTAAAGGGCACAGTGGTGCCAGGCCTCAATTTGAGATACACAGCCGCCCAGCAAGTAGTGGGCAGCTGCACCGTTTAGGTTATTCTTTCTTTGGGGGCCCGTTTTTAAGTTAGGAGTGCGATGCACTCCTTGGCCCCCTTTTCTTCACAGCTGTGCAGCACTTAGTGCCAGCTGCATCGTTTAGGCCCTCATGTGATATTCCCAGCTGCCCAGCAAGTAGGGGGCAGCTGCAACGTTTAGGTCTGCGCCATGGCGCACCCTTGACTCCGGCTGCCTTGGCAGCGCCCTGACATTCTGGACACAGGGCATCTGAGCCCCTTTGAGAATGCCGGTTGGCCAGGGGGACTATGAGGTTTGTAGGGCGCCAGGCCCTAATGCGATTTATGCCTCTGCTATTGCTTTTTTTATACTAGGAGGCTAGGTGCGAATGTGATTTTGGGTGCTAGGAAATGTGATCCCTATATTGTGGTTTACGCACCCTGTGTTATACCTCTAAAGGTGTTTCATGATTATGAGGTTTTGCATAATATGTTTATGCTTGTGATTAGATTATTACCTAATGCGTTTAGGTTGTGAGCTATTTTCCCCTGAGATTATTTCCTAATGTGATTTATACTTAGGATGTTATTGTCTAATGCGTTTAGACTGGAGAGATAATTGCATAATGGATTTAGGCTGGTGAGGTTGGCGCATAAGGTTTTGCGCCTAATGTGATGCCGTGCATAATGTGGTTTATGTTACAGGTTGATGCTGAGTACAGTGGTTGCCAGTGAGTACTGGTTGTACGTTTCTGATATGTCCTACAGTTATTATGTGTTCTACATCTATTACCTTTTACTAAGTGAGGGTACTGACAGTGGTCCACGTGGCCCTGTCATGTGTACATAATCCCCTGTAAATATTGTCCCGTGCCAGTTGGCACAGTGTATTGTATATGCGTACTATTCTAATGTGTTATGATAATACAAAGGCTATTTTTATATATAACCTTGTGTGGAGTTCCTTTTGTAGTGTGCCTTGGGTGTTGTGCTGTGTGTGTGTTGCGCAAACGCTTTACACATTGCCTCCGGGATAAGCCTGACTGCTCGTGCCAAGCTACCAAGGGGGTGAGCAGGGGTTATCTTGGGTGTGTAACTCTCTTGCCCTGACTAGAGTGGTGGTTTCTGCTTGGCTTTGGCGCAAGCCTTAGCCAACCAGAAATCCCATTTCTAACATTGGTGATCAGCGGTGGGATAGGACTTGCGTTTGCGCAGTACAACGGCGACAACTGGCTGCACTACAAAACTCTGCATTTTAGATAGTCACATGTTGGGGATTATTGGTCTAAGATTGTTTTAAGTGTCATTTCATTTTTGAAATATGTGTTCTTGTTACAGTGTGAGTTTTCTGGATTCACCAGTAAGGGTGGGATCCAGTGGTGGCAGCGAAGTGTGTGTCCAGTGCATGAAGTCCTCCGTCCCAGTTCCCATAGTATAGTACCTAGTTCCCGGTTAAGAGGGGAACAGGTTGTGTTTCAGGGGCAGTAAGATGCTGCCTCACCAGTCTTGTGGTGGGGGGGTGTGGATGAATGTTGTGATGCACTGGACGTTTGAGTAAATGGTGTTAGTGTGTGAGTTCTTCGATTGTAAGGAACTAGCATTGGGGAGTGACCCTAGAAGAATGGTGCAGGTGTCTCGATAACCCTCGCGGTTTAAGATGGTTCAGAGTAGCCCAGCTGGGTACCCTTATTGTGAGGCGGTTGTAGGGACTCACATCCTGTCTCGCAGGAGGAGGAGTGAGATTGAGCTGTGTCCCAAAGTGCCCGCACCTCAGTCTCCAGTACTGGTTGGTTCCATGAGGGAACACCAGGTAGGGAGCCTAGTCTGTCCTGTTGGACCGTTCTTCAAGGTGGTTTTTCCCGTTTTAGGTGAGCTGGGAGTGCCTGTAATCAGACCTCCAGCAGTTCTAGTGTCTGGCAGTACCGCTCCAGTTGGGAGGGTGCAGAGGTCCAGTTTTGAGGGGTGAGAGGGGAAAGAGTCCCCAGTGGGAACCAGTGGGTCAGGGACCAGCCAGAAGGGCTGAGTCGCCAATGATTGACCATGGTGTGCGCCACTTCTGTCCTGGCACATCTTCACGCCCTGTCAGAGGGACAGGAGGTCGTGAGCTCTGCGCCAGGCAGACTGTCACACGACACGCTAGGGATGTGTCACCCTTGTGAAGTCCTGGTTTTCCAGGCGTCTGACCCAAGAGGTACGTCCCCGGGTTGGGGAGCCAGTAGCCGGTGTTTCCGGATCTGGACTTGCATTTATGATAGCATACATTTTTGAGAGTTTTTTGATCCTATTGCTGATTGATATTGCCCATGATTGTTACAATGGGCAAGCCTATTGCTTATTGATATTGCCGGTGATTGTTACTACCCGCATATATTTTTGAGAGTTCTTTTGATTCTATTGTTGATTGATATTGCCCATGATTGTTACAATGGGCAAGCCTATTGCTTATTGATATTGCCGGTGATTGTTACTACCCGCATATATTTTTGAGAGTTCTTTTGATTCTATTGTTGATTGATATTGCCGGTGATTGTTACTACCCGCATATATTTTTGAGAGTGCTTTTGATTCTATTGTTGATTGATATTGCCGGTGATTGTTACTACCCGCATATATTTTTGAGAGTTCTTTAATTCTATTATTGATTGATATTTCCCGTGATTGTTACAACGGGCAAGCCTATTTTTTTTATTTGATATTGCCGGTGATTGTTACCCGCATACATTTTGTTGAGAAGTTTTCTCCTATTTTTATTGAGATTGCCCGTAATCTCTGGTCAGCCTGAGGGTGCGGACCCTAGGCTGGAGGATCAGTGGTAGTTTGGAACTACACTGAGAGGGAGAGTGGAGAATGGCTATTGTATGCCAGGGGTTACTGCCCCCCACTCTGTGGATTGACAAGGACCAGTGGCATCTGGGTGGCCTAGGTCCTGGTACTGGCCATGAACAACTAGAAGAGTACCCGTAGGATAGCATAGTTGATCCTGAATTATTATTATTTTATTTTTATTTTTTCTTCTCCAGAGTTTCAGGATGGCGTAGAACCGGAGGGTGTCCCTGCCGTGCGGGCCCGTGTCCGTGTTCTATCGCCCCAAGCAGGGAAGCCCATCACGGTGGTGATTGGTCTACCCTGCATTTTGGCTGGAAGAGGGTTGTGTTGGACCTGGCCCTTTTTGGCAGGTTCACCCCTGAACTTTTTGCCTGTCTCTTAGCCTTTTCCCTGTGTAGTGTTGGTGATTTTAGGCCTCTAGGCACTTAAGCACTGTGGCCCAGTGTAAAGTGCGTGCGCGCTGTGTGCGTGTGTGGTGAGACTGGCCGGCCCTCCCATAGGAATGCATTGAGGATGAGTGTGTAGGTGGTAATTCCTGTTATAAGAGTAGCAGCATGGTCAAGTCTGGTATGTATGAAATTGTGAGAATAAATGCTGCACAATGGTGTGCGCAGATTTATTATGACTATGTGAGAAATGCCACTTTTAGAAGTTGGCATTTCTGTGCGCTATGTGCCTGCCTGATGTGGATTGCATGTCTGGTTTTGGAGGGACAGGGCAGGCTGAGCCAGACGTGGGTTGAATAGAGAGATCTGCAGTTGGAGTATGGGGAGGGGACCCTTTGATCTGAGCAGGGCTGTGCCTGGCAAAGTGAGTGATGGCTCCACCTCCCACGGTGCGTCTGGTAGCAGACCCTCTCTTCCTCAAAGGCAGGATGCCGCATCATAAACAGAGTGCTCCAGATCCCCCCTATACCAGTTCTGACTGGTATCCCCAAGCCCTGTGCTGTGACA
The DNA here is from genome assembly GCA_963921515.1 of Calotriton arnoldi. Taxonomy (NCBI): domain Eukaryota; kingdom Metazoa; phylum Chordata; class Amphibia; order Caudata; family Salamandridae; genus Calotriton; species Calotriton arnoldi. Next base: position 208,724 of record CAWUFW010014823.1, on the reverse strand, counting down.
CAAAGGGAAATATGTGTATAAAAGAAGGGGCTGTGACCCCATGAAGATGTTCAGTGCGTTGTTGCTGTTCCTGCAGAGCGTGCTGCTGCTGGGGCCCAGGGGGGGCTGCCATGAGGGCTTGCCTCCCTGGGCCCTGCATTGCCCCTTGATTCCTAAAGGACTTTTGGGACCCTTTTGCTTCTTGTCATCTCCAGGACCCTAACAAGATTTCTGCGGCATTTCTGCGTGCTGGGAGCACTTTACTCTGATTCCCCTGGGGCGCTGGAGCTTCGCTGCCCCGGGGCTGCACAGCGCTGCTGGGGGGAATCCCCAGTGTAGGGATTCCCCCATTATGCCTTCGATGCGGGTGCCCACCCGCGTATACTTTCCTTTTTCCTGGCGGGAGCTCACCCCGCTCTATATTTTAAGCTTTAAGAGGGAGCCTACCCCTCATTGCGCCACAAAGAAGAAATCACCGCGATCCGCAGCCCGCCTGGTTGTGGGCGGGGCCTCGCGGACGGAAGAGGAAGAACCGTGCGGCCGGAAACGAAGCGCCGCGTTTGGAGTCGCAGGCGGGAGCCCACCCCGCACTGGGACATGCTGGGAAGACGGCTGGAGCCTCGCGGGCTTCGCATCCAAGTCCCGGGTCCCAGGAGGGGGCCCGGGTGAAGAGGAGAGGCAGCGGGGGTGCGAGCGGGGCTCCCGTGTGCTGTTGGGAGCCCCGGTGCCAGAAGACAGCAAAAGAGCCAGTGAGTGAGGATGCCGGGGGGTGAGGGCGAGAGATAGGCCCCAGGGCCGGTGCCGATCTGCCGAGCGGCCCCGCATGACAGTGGGCCGCTCCTACGTGGCCTCTCCCGTGTTGGTGCCCGTACCTTCTCCCGTTTTGGCCATTGAGACAGCGGCCCCCACCTGCTAAGGGGGCCGCTGCGACTTGGGGGCATTGCGGGGCACATTGTCGGTGCCCGCCCTCCAACGTGGGCCTTATTATTCCTAGAGCCTGCGCCGCTCCAACGTTGGGCATCTTTTGTTGTTTAGAGCCTAGGTGGCTCCAACGTCGCATAATTGTTTTAGAGCCCAGTATGGCTCCCACGATCGGGGCACAGTGTCGGTGCCCATTCCATGAGCGGCCCCGCCTGATTGCGGGCCGCTCCAACGCGATTGGCACATTGCTATTCAAGGGGCCAGAGGGGCCCGTGTTCGTGTGCTGGCCATTTCCTGAGCGGGCCCGCCATCGCGGGCCGCTCCAACGAGGCTGGCATGGTTTGTTTAAAGCGCCAGTGCGCTCCAACGGGGGGCAAGTTTATTTACAAACCCCGTGGGGGCCAGAGGGCACCGTAGTGCCGGGCCCCTATCTTCACTTACAGCTGCCCCGCTTGCTAGAGGGCAGCTGCCACGCTTTGGGGGCATGATTGTTTTTAGAGCCCGTGTGGCTCCAACGTTGACACATTGAACTAAAGGGCACAGTGGTGCCAGGCCTCAATTTGAGATACACAGCCGCCCAGCAAGTAGTGGGCAGCTGCACCGTTTAGGTTATTCTTTCTTTGGGGGCCCGTCTTTTAAGTTAGGAGTGCGATGCACTCCTTGGCCCCCCCCCTTTTCTTCACAGCTGTGCAGCACTTAGTGCCAGCTGCATCGTTTAGGCCCTCATGTGATATTCCCAGCTGCCCAGCAAGTAGGGGCAGCTGCAACGTTTAGGTCTGCGCCATGGCGCACCCTTGACTCCGGCTGCCTTGGCAGCGCCCTGACATTCTGGACACAGGGCATCTGAGCCCCTTTGAGAATGCCGGTTGGCCAGGGGGACTATGAGGTTTGTAGGGCGCCAGGCCCTAATGTGATTTATGCCTCTGCTATTTTTTTACTAGGAGGCTAGGTGCGAATGTGATTTTGGGTGCTAGGAAATGTGATCCCTATATTGTGGTTTACGCACCCTGTGTTATACCTCTAAAGGTGTTTCATGATTATGAGGTTTTGCATAATATGTTTATGCTTGTGATTAGATTATTACCTAATGCGTTTAGGTTGTGAGCTATTTTCCCTTGAGATTATTTCCTAATGTGATTTATACTTAGGATGTTATTGTCTAATGCGTTTAGACTGGAGAGATAATTGCATAATGGATTTAGGCTGGTGAGGTTGGCGCATAAGGTTTTGCGCCTAATGTGATGCCGTGCATAATGTGGTTTATGTTACAGGTTGATGCTGAGTACAGTGGTTGCCAGTGAGTACTGGTTGTACGTTTCTGATATGTCCTACAGTTATTATGTGTTCTACATCTATTACCTTTTACTAAGTGAGGGTTCTGACAGTGGTCCACGTGGCCCTGTCATGTGTACATAATCCCCTGTAAATATTGTCCTGTGCCAGTTGGCACAGTGTATTGTATATGCGTACTATTCTAATGTGTTATGATAATACAAAGGCTATTTTTATATATAACCTTGTGTGGAGTTCCTTTTGTAGTGTGCCTTGGGTGTTGTGCTGTGTGTGTGTTGCGCAAACGCTTTACACATTGCCTCCGGGATAAGCCTGACTGCTCGTGCCAAGCTACCAAGGGGGTGAGCAGGGGTTATCTTGGGTGTGTAACTCTCTTGCCCTGACTAGAGTGGTGGTTTCTGCTTGGCTTTGGCGCAAGCCTTAGCCAACCAGAAATCCCATTTCTAACATTGTGTCTTTCATGTACCCACAGAACAAGCTGGGAACACCTCATCACCAATCCATGACAGAAAGTACCAGGCTCTGGTCATACCTGAGCTCTCCGGCGTTGAGGTCTCTCAACATACTTCGGACGACGATGAACAACCTGGCCCGTCAGGTGTGGCTCAGACCACAGCACCAGCAGCAGTAACACTGGCATCCTCTACAACCCCTCCCACCTCAACAGCCAACACACAGCTGACCCCTACCCTCACGAACACACCAGCCCGAGCCAACACCAAAAGCACAGCAACCTGGGGCAATCTGGAGTTGGTGGACAACACCACCACTGTCAACAATGAAGGAGGCTCTCTGGTGACTGTGCTAGCACCAACTGGTCCTGCTCGGGTGGGTAGGGGTGGTGGGAGGGGCTGTGGGGACATGCGCCAACATGCAGCTGGTGCTGATGCTGCAGCTGACCCACGCCTATCCCGAATCATCCATGCCTTTGAGGGTTGCACCTGGTATTTTGTCCAGGTAGTTGGGATCCTCAGGATCATGCAAGATCAGCACGCAGCCCATTATGCTAAAGTGGAGGAATACCTTTAAAAAAATGAAGACCTGAAGGTGGTGCACAGGGACATTCTCACCTGCCTCCGCCAGATTGCCACCAACATGTCCACACCTCCCTGTGTGCCCACAACATCAGGTGCATCAACATCTGCACCTGCCACAGGGAGAGATGTGGATGCTGGCGGAGTGCCCCCTGCACCGCCGACACTGCCTGCACCTGAGGGTCCCCCCGCAAAAAAGAAAAAGGGTTGTCCACCGAAGAAGACAACATGAGAGACCGATGGCTATGCATCACACCAAGGAAGTGAAAACCTGCTCCTGATACCCTCCATTGTGTGCCAAGCGTTCACCTTGTTGACTCTCACTGAACTCTCCCACATTGGATGGAGGGTCTTAGTTGGACTTTGGACTCAAATAACTGTGGATTTACTTCTAACAACTTCATCTACAAACACTACCAACTCCTTTCTATACTTTGTTGTCCCTGTTTTGTTTGTTCACTCCCCATCAAATCATTTGTCATCAACCAACCAGGCACTAAAATAAATCCCTTTGTACAAAATACTTGCTCATGTCGTGACTTTGAAACACAAATGTGCACATTGGAATGACGCACTGAAGATCAAAGATGAAGCTATCCACAAAATTGGACAAGGAATCAATCTAGTAATGTCAACTACTGGCTTGGCAGTAGAAGTAACCAGTCACAGCATGAGAGATAGACACAACAAAGTCATCACACAACCCATCGTACATGATAATGATGCCATCGTAGTCTACTGTCAGCACACATGTCCCCATCTGCAAGCCCTAAAACATTCATTGTTAACTAAATTGATCTCCATGGAACCTGTTTTGTATGAGGATAACCTGTGGATGTGTGCAAACAGACAAGGCACAACGCAATGTGGAGCACAGGTTTATTAAATAATATAACTTTGCACCTTGACACAAACTGCAATCACATCACACAGTTACAAAGGTCTCAAAAGTCAAAACAAATGACCATCTGTTCAAAAGGTGTCGTGGCCCTTGGATGTCCACCACTGTTCACTTTTGGAGAATGACACAGGATCATGGCTCTGGTTTGGTCACAACTCAGAAGTTCACATGGTGAATGATCCTGGGAAGGAGAAAAATACAATTGAGTCAGGAACTCATGAAAGATTTAGATTGTAGTTGCAAACTGTCTCAGATAAAGCAAGCCAATGTCAGTGTGAACACAAGCTGTTACTGAGTGTAGCATTCTCCTTCTCACATGCAAATTTGGATTAGGCAATTCTGTCCAAAACCATTGAAGAATTACAGACACTCAGAAGGATATATACACATAGGACAGCAGCAACACACAAACAAACATTTATGGGCTGACTCCTCTCATACAATACTCACATTTAGGTGAAGAAGTTGCGGATAAGTTGTCGCAAATCACCCTCATCATCCTCATCATCACTGGCATCATGTCCCAAGTCTGGTTCCTCCCTTGCTGGTGGCAGCTGGTCTCCCTCATCCAGTATTAGTGGTATTTCCTTACGGATTGCAAGGTTGTGGAGCATGCATGCTGCTGTGATGATCGTGCACACCTTCAGGGGGCCATACTGTAGTGCACCTCCTGTCCGATCCAGGTACATGAAACCTTGTCTTCAGTAGCCCAAATGTACGTTCAATCACTCTCCTGGTCCTCCCATGTGCCTCATTGTAGCGAATCTCAGCTGGGGTGACAGGGTTCTGGAGTGGTGTCAGCAACCAAGGCATGTTGGGGTATCCAGAGTCTCCTACATTGAACACAGAAAATATTTCAGTTGTCTGGAAACAGAGCACAATCTGACATACAAGCCACACACAACATAAACATACACCGTTACCTACCAATAAGACTGGCACGCTCAGGTTGCAGCCGAGACATCAACTAGGGGATGGCACTACACCTCATGATGTACGCGTCATGTGCTGATCCCGGGAAACGTGCACACACATGGGAGAACACCATGTCAACCAGACATACCGACAGGACATTGATTGAGTGGAAGTGTTTCCGATTCCTGTAGGTCTGCTCATTGGCTTGTGGGGGGATCAATGTGTCCCATCAATTGAGGCAATGGCATGTGGCATGCGCCCCAATGCATAAAACTCCCCCTTGATGTCTGTCAACTGTCTAGGTGTTGGGAACTTTATGTATTGTTCCAGGAAATGTAGCAATGCCTCCAAAACATCACAAAGCACAGGGCTGAAAATGGTTTGTGACATGCCACCTGATGTTGCCAGAGTGTATTGAAATGAACCTGTGGCGAAGAAATGTAGTGCCGCCATCACCTTCACCTTGGGTGTCAGCGCAGTGGGATATGGGCATCCAGGCTGCAAATGCAGTGCCAACTGGCCATCCTGCTCAACAATAAGTGGCTTGGTAAAGCTGTATCTACGGATGCAATCATGTTCTTCCATGGTCTGGAGGTCGGGGAAGGGCCTGTAGACTGGAGGTCTTCTGCAATACCTATGTGTAGAGTGTAAACACAGTTGATGCTAGATTACAACGTAAAAAGCTACATGCACTGCAACACACGTAACATGATATCTGGACACAAATAAGTCCCAGGACATTGGAAATGAACATTGATAGGATAATTGTTGAGCCTAGATACAAAGCACTACAAAAGGGGATGATGGACAGAACGCTTGAGCCAATCAAACACTCACCCCCAGTCAACTGATCTGGGTTTAATCCATCATCATTCTTTAGCTCACTCCACCACCCCAGTTCAGACATGGCCATATGCAAATCAGTCTGACCCTGTGCCTCATGGGAACAGTCCAGCCCGAACTGCCAAGCCATGTCTTCCCTGGACCGGAAACAAGCATCCTAGGACCGGTTTCTGGCATTCCAGCCGTCATCAGCCAGGCTTGCTTGAATCCAGTGGCAAAGTGAGCAAGGGACCCACGTCTGGGCATACCCCCGCCAACTTAGGGCGACCAAAGCGATACAAAAGGGGATGATGGACAGAACGCTTGAGCCAATCAAACACTCACCCCCAGTCAACTGATCTGGGTTTAATCCATCATCATTCTTTAGCTCACTCCACCACCCCAGTTCAGACATGGCCATATGCAAATCAGTCTGACCCTGTGCCTCATGGGAACAGTCCAGCCCGAACTGCCAAGCCATGTCTTCCCTGGACCGGAAACAAGCATCCTAGGACCGGTTTCTGGCATTCCAGCCGTCATCAGCCAGGCTTGCTTGAATCCAGTGGCAAAGTGAGCAAGGGACCCACGTCTGGGCATACCCCCGCCAACTTAGGGCGACCAAAGCGATACAAAAGGGGATGATGGACAGAACGCTTGAGCCAATCAAACACTCACCCCCAGTCAACTGATCTGGGTTTAATCCATCATCATTCTTTAGCTCACTCCACCACCCCAGTTCAGACATGGCCATATGCAAATCAGTCTGACCCTGTGCCTCATGGGAACAGTCCAGCCCGAACTGCCAAGCCATGTCTTCCCTGGACCGGAAACAAGCATCCTAGGACCGGTTTCTGGCATTCCAGCCGTCATCAGCCAGGCTTGCTTGAATCCAGTGGCAAAGTGAGCAAGGGACCCACGTCTGGGCATACCCCCGCCAACTTAGGGCGACCAAAGCGATACAAAGGGGATGATGGACAGAACGCTTGAGCCAATCAAACACTCACCCCCAGTCAACTGATCTGGGTTTAATCCATCATCATTCTTTAGCTCACTCCACCACCCCAGTTCAGACATGGCCATATGCAAATCAGTCTGACCCTGTGCCTCATGGGAACAGTCCAGCCCGAACTGCCAAGCCATGTCTTCCCTGGACCGGAAACAAGCATCCTAGGACCGGTTTCTGGCATTCCAGCCGTCATCAGCCAGGCTTGCTTGAATCCAGTGGCAAAGTGAGCAAGGGACCCACGTCTGGGCATACCCCCGCCAACTTAGGGCGACCAAAGCGATACAAAAGGGGATGATGGACAGAACGCTTGAGCCAATCAAACACTCACCCCCAGTCAACTGATCTGGGTTTAATCCATCATCATTCTTTAGCTCACTCCACCACCCCAGTTCAGACATGGCCATATGCAAATCAGTCTGACCCTGTGCCTCATGGGAACAGTCCAGCCCGAACTGCCAAGCCATGTCTTCCCTGGACCGGAAACAAGCATCCTAGGACCGGTTTCTGGCATTCCAGCCGTCATCAGCCAGGCTTGCTTGAATCCAGTGGCAAAGTGAGCAAGGGACCCACGTCTGGGCATACCCCGCCAACTTAGGGCGACCAAAGCGATACAAAAGGGGATGATGGACAGAACGCTTGAGCCAATCAAACACTCACCCCCAGTCAACTGATCTGGGTTTAATCCATCATCATTCTTTAGCTCACTCCACCACCCCAGTTCAGACATGGCCATATGCAAATCAGTCTGACCCTGTGCCTCATGGGAACAGTCCAGCCCGAACTGCCAAGCCATGTCTTCCCTGGACCGGAAACAAGCATCCTAGGACCGGTTTCTGGCATTCCAGCCGTCATCAGCCAGGCTTGCTTGAATCCAGTGGCAAAGTGAGCAAGGGACCCACGTCTGGGCATACCCCCGCCAACTTAGGGCGACCAAAGCGATACAAAAGGGATGATGGACAGAACGCTTGAGCCAATCAAACACTCACCCCCAGTCAACTGATCTGGGTTTAATCCATCATCATTCTTTAGCTCACTCCACCACCCCAGTTCAGACATGGCCATATGCAAATCAGTCTGACCCTGTGCCTCATGGGAACAGTCCAGCCCGAACTGCCAAGCCATGTCTTCCCTGGACCGGAAACAAGCATCCTAGGACCGGTTTCTGGCATTCCAGCCGTCATCAGCCAGGCTTGCTTGAATCCAGTGGCAAAGTGAGCAAGGGACCCACGTCTGGGCATACCCCCGCCAACTTAGGGCGACCAAAGCGATACAAAAGGGGATGATGGACAGAACGCTTGAGCCAATCAAACACTCACCCCCAGTCAACTGATCTGGGTTTAATCCATCATCATTCTTTAGCTCACTCCACCACCCCAGTTCAGACATGGCCATATGCAAATCAGTCTGACCCTGTGCCTCATGGGAACAGTCCAGCCCGAACTGCCAAGCCATGTCTTCCCTGGACCGGAAACAAGCATCCTAGGACCGGTTTCTGGCATTCCAGCCGTCATCAGCCAGGCTTGCTTGAATCCAGTGGCAAAGTGAGCAAGGGACCCACGTCTGGGCCTACCCCCGCCAACTTAGGGCGACCAAGCGATACAAAAGGGGATGATGGACAGAACGCTTGAGCCAATCAAACACTCACCCCCAGTCAACTGATCTGGGTTTAATCCATCATCATTCTTTAGCTCACTCCCACCACCCCAGTTCAGACATGGCCATATGCAAATCAGTCTGACCCTGTGCCTCATGGGAACAGTCCAGCCCGAACTGCCAAGCCATGTCTTCCCTGGACCGGAAACAAGCATCCTAGGACCGGTTTCTGGCATTCCAGCCGTCATCAGCCAGGCTTGCTTGAATCCAGTGGCAAAGTGAGCAAGGGACCCACGTCTGGGCATACCCCGCCAACTTAGGGCGACCAAGCGATACAAAAGGGGATGATGGACAGAACGCTTGAGCCAATCAAACACTCACCCCCAGTCAACTGATCTGGGTTTAATCCATCATCATTCTTTAGCTCACTCCACCACCCCAGTTCAGACATGGCCATATGCAAATCAGTCTGACCCTGTGCCTCATGGGAACAGTCCAGCCCGAACTGCCAAGCCATGTCTTCCCTGGACCGGAAACAAGCATCCTAGGACCGGTTTCTGGCATTCCAGCCGTCATCAGCCAGGCTTGCTTGAATCCAGTGGCAAAGTGAGCAAGGGACCCACGTCTGGGCATACCCCGCCAACTTAGGGCGACCAAAGCGATACAAAGGGGATGATGGACAGAACGCTTGAGCCAATCAAACACTCACCCCAGTCAACTGATCTGGGTTTAATCCATCATCATTCTTTAGCTCACTCCACCACCCCAGTTCAGACATGGCCATATGCAAATCAGTCTGACCCTGTGCCTCATGGGAACAGTCCAGCCCGAACTGCCAAGCCATGTCTTCCCTGGACCGGAAACAAGCATCCTAGGACCGGTTTCTGGCATTCCAGCCGTCATCAGCCAGGCTTGCTTGAATCCAGTGGCAAAGTGAGCAAGGGACCCACGTCTGGGCATACCCCCGCCAACTTAGGGCGACCAAAGCGATACAAAAGGGGATGATGGACAGAACGCTTGAGCCAATCAAACACTCACCCTCAGTCAACTGATCTGGGTTTAATCCATCATCATTCTTTAGCTCACTCCACCACCCCAGTTCAGACATGGCCATATGCAAATCAGTCTGACCCTGTGCCTCATGGGAACAGTCCAGCCCGAACTGCCAAGCCATGTCTTCCCTGGACCGGAAACAAGCATCCTAGGACCGGTTTCTGGCATTCCAGCCGTCATCAGCCAGGCTTGCTTGAATCCAGTGGCAAAGTGAGCAAGGGACCCACGTCTGGGCATGCCCCCGCCAACTTAGGGCGACCAAGCGATACAAAGGGGATGATGGACAGAACGCTTGAGCCAATCAAACACTCACCCCCAGTCAACTGATCTGGGTTTAATCCATCATCATTCTTTAGCTCACTCCACCACCCCAGTTCAGACATGGCCATATGCAAATCAGTCTGACCCTGTGCCTCATGGGAACAGTCCAGCCCGAACTGCCAAGCCATGTCTTCCCTGGACCGGAAACAAGCATCCTAGGACCGGTTTCTGGCATTCCAGCCGTCATCAGCCAGGCTTGCTTGAATCCAGTGGCAAAGTGAGCAAGGGACCCACGTCTGGGCATACCCCGCCAACTTAGGGCGACCAAAGCGATACAAAGGGGATGATGGACAGAACGCTTGAGCCAATCAAACACTCACCCCCAGTCAACTGATCTGGGTTTAATCCATCATCATTCTTTAGCTCACTCCACCACCCCAGTTCAGACATGGCCATATGCAAATCAGTCTGACCCTGTGCCTCATGGGAACAGTCCAGCCCGAACTGCCAAGCCATGTCTTCCCTGGACCGGAAACAAGCATCCTAGGACCGGTTTCTGGCATTCCAGCCGTCATCAGCCAGGCTTGCTTGAATCCAGTGGCAAAGTGAGCAAGGGACCCACGTCTGGGCATACCCCGCCAACTTAGGGCGACCAAAGCGATACAAAGGGGATGATGGACAGAACGCTTGAGCCAATCAAACACTCACCCCCAGTCAACTGATCTGGGTTTAATCCATCATCATTCTTTAGCTCACTCCACCACCCCAGTTCAGACATGGCCATATGCAAATCAGTCTGACCCTGTGCCTCATGGGAACAGTCCAGCCCGAACTGCCAAGCCATGTCTTCCCTGGACCGGAAACAAGCATCCTAGGACCGGTTTCTGGCATTCCAGCCGTCATCAGCCAGGCTTGCTTGAATCCAGTGGCAAAGTGAGCAAGGGACCCACGTCTGGGCATACCCCCGCCAACTTAGGGCGACCAAGCGATACAAAGGGGATGATGGACAGAACGCTTGAGCCAATCAAACACTCACCCCCAGTCAACTGATCTGGGTTTAATCCATCATCATTCTTTAGCTCACTCCACCACCCCAGTTCAGACATGGCCATATGCAAATCAGTCTGACCCTGTGCCTCATGGGAACAGTCCAGCCCGAACTGCCAAGCCATGTCTTCCCTGGACCGGAAACAAGCATCCTAGGACCGGTTTCTGGCATTCCAGCCGTCATCAGCCAGGCTTGCTTGAATCCAGTGGCAAAGTGAGCAAGGGACCCACGTCTGGGCATACCCCGCCAACTTAGGGCGACCAAAGCGATACAAAAGGGGATGATGGACAGAACGCTTGAGCCAATCAAACACTCACCCCCAGTCAACTGATCTGGGTTTAATCCATCATCATTCTTTAGCTCACTCCACCACCCCAGTTCAGACATGGCCATATGCAAATCAGTCTGACCCTGTGCCTCATGGGAACAGTCCAGCCCGAACTGCCAAGCCATGTCTTCCCTGGACCGGAAACAAGCATCCTAGGACCGGTTTCTGGCATTCCAGCCGTCATCAGCCAGGCTTGCTTGAATCCAGTGGCAAAGTGAGCAAGGGACCCACGTCTGGGCATACCCCGCCAACTTAGGGCGACCAAGCGATACAAAGGGGATGATGGACAGAACGCTTGAGCCAATCAAACACTCACCCCAGTCAACTGATCTGGGTTTAATCCATCATCATTCTTTAGCTCACTCCACCACCCCAGTTCAGACATGGCCATATGCAAATCAGTCTGACCCTGTGCCTCATGGGAACAGTCCAGCCCGAACTGCCAAGCCATGTCTTCCCTGGACCGGAAACAAGCATCCTAGGACCGGTTTCTGGCATTCCAGCCGTCATCAGCCAGGCTTGCTTGAATCCAGTGGCAAAGTCCATCCATCATCCCCTTTTGTATCGCTTTGTTCGCCCTAAGTTGGCGGGGGTATGCCCAGACGTGGGTCCCTTGCTCACTTTGCCACTGGATTCAAGCAAGCCTGGCTGATGACGGCTGGAATGCCAGAAACCGGTCCTAGGATGCTTGTTTCCGGTCCAGGGAAGACATGGCTTGGCAGTTCGGGCTGGACTGTTCCCATGAGGCACAGGGTCAGACTGATTTGCATATGGCCATGTCTGAACTGGGGTGGTGGAGTGAGCTAAAGAATGATGATGGATTAAACCCAGATCAGTTGACTGGGGGTGAGTGTTTGATTGGCTCAAACGCTCCGTCCATCATCCCCTTTTGTATCGCTTTGTTCGCCCTAAGTTGGCGGGGTATGCCCAGACGTGGGTCCCTTGCTCACTTTGCCACTGGATTCAAGCAAGCCTGGCTGATGACGGCTGGAATGCCAGAAACCGGTCCTAGGATGCTTGTTTCCGGTCCAGGGAAGACATGGCTTGGCAGTTCGGGCTGGACTGTTCCCATGAGGCACAGGGTCAGACTGATTTGCATATGGCCATGTCTGAACTGGGGTGGTGGAGTGAGCTAAAGAATGATGATGGATTAAACCCAGATCAGTTGACTGGGGGTGAGTGTTTGATTGGCTCAAACGTTCCGTCCATCATCCCCTTTGTATCGCTTTGTTCGCCCTAAGTTGGCGGGGTATGCCCAGACGTGGGTCCCTTGCTCACTTTGCCACTGGATTCAAGCAAGCCTGGCTGATGACGGCTGGAATGCCAGAAACCGGTCCTAGGATGCTTGTTTCCGGTCCAGGGAAGACATGGCTTGGCAGTTCGGGCTGGACTGTTCCCATGAGGCACAGGGTCAGACTGATTTGCATATGGCCATGTCTGAACTGGGGTGGTGGAGTGAGCTAAAGAATGATGATGGATTAAACCCAGATCAGTTGACTGGGGGTGAGTGTTTGATTGGCTCAAACGTTCCGTCCATCATCCCCTTTGTATCGCTTTGTTCGCCCTAAGTTGGCGGGGGTATGCCCAGACGTGGGTCCCTTGCTCACTTTGCCACTGGATTCAAGCAAGCCTGGCTGATGACGGCTGGAATGCCAGAAACCGGTCCTAGGATGCTTGTTTCCGGTCCAGGGAAGACATGGCTTGGCAGTTCGGGCTGGACTGTTCCCATGAGGCACAGGGTCAGACTGATTTGCATATGGCCATGTCTGAACTGGGGTGGTGGAGTGAGCTAAAGAATGATGATGGATTAAACCCAGATCAGTTGACTGGGGGTGAGTGTTTGATTGGCTCAAACGTTCCGTCCATCATCCCCTTTGTACCGCTTTGTTCGCCCTAAGTTGGCGGGGTATGCCCAGACGTGGTCCCTTGCTCACTTTGCCACTGGATTCAAGCAAGCCTGGCTGATGACGGCTGGAATGCCAGAAACCGGTCCTAGGATGCTTGTTTCCGGTCCAGGGAAGACATGGCTTGGCAGTTCGGGCTGGACTGTTCCCATGAGGCACAGGGTCAGACTGATTTGCATATGGCCATGTCTGAACTGGGGTGGTGGAGTGAGCTAAAGAATGATGATGGATTAAACCCAGATCAGTTGACTGGGGGTGAGTGTTTGATTGGCTCAAACGTTCCGTCCATCATCCCCTTTTGTATCGCTTTGTTCGCCCTAAGTTGGCGGGGTATGCCCAGACGTGGGTCCCTTGCTCACTTTGCCACTGGATTCAAGCAAGCCTGGCTGATGACGGCTGGAATGCCAGAAACCGGTCCTAGGATGCTTGTTTCCGGTCCAGGGAAGACATGGCTTGGCAGTTCGGGCTGGACTGTTCCCATGAGGCACAGGGTCAGACTGATTTGCATATGGCCATGTCTGAACTGGGGTGGTGGAGTGAGCTAAAGAATGATGATGGATTAAACCCAGATCAGTTGACTGGGGGTGAGTGTTTGATTGGCTCAAACGTTCCGTCCATCATCCCTTTGTATCGCTTTGTTCGCCCTAAGTTGGCGGGGGTATGCCCAGACGTGGGTCCCTTGCTCACTTTGCCACTGGATTCAAGCAAGCCTGGCTGATGACGGCTGGAATGCCAGAAACCGGTCCTAGGATGCTTGTTTCCGGTCCAGGGAAGACATGGCTTGGCAGTTCGGGCTGGACTGTTCCCATGAGGCACAGGGTCAGACTGATTTGCATATGGCCATGTCTGAACTGGGGTGGTGGAGTGAGCTAAAGAATGATGATGGATTAAACCCAGATCAGTTGACTGGGGGTGAGTGTTTGATTGGCTCAAACGCTCCGTCCATCATCCCCTTTGTATCGCTTTGTTCGCCCTAAGTTGGCGGGGTATGCCCAGACGTGGGTCCCTTGCTCACTTTGCCACTGGATTCAAGCAAGCCTGGCTGATGACGGCTGGAATGCCAGAAACCGGTCCTAGGATGCTTGTTTCCGGTCCAGGGAAGACATGGCTTGGCAGTTCGGGCTGGACTGTTCCCATGAGGCACAGGGTCAGACTGATTTGCATATGGCCATGTCTGAACTGGGGTGGTGGAGTGAGCTAAAGAATGATGATGGATTAAACCCAGATCAGTTGACTGGGGGTGAGTGTTTGATTGGCTCAAACGTTCCGTCCATCATCCCCTTTTGTATCGCTTTGTTCGCCCTAAGTTGGCGGGGGTATGCCCAGACGTGGGTCCCTTGCTCACTTTGCCACTGGATTCAAGCAAGCCTGGCTGATGACGGCTGGAATGCCAGAAACCGGTCCTAGGATGCTTGTTTCCGGTCCAGGGAAGACATGGCTTGGCAGTTCGGGCTGGACTGTTCCCATGAGGCACAGGGTCAGACTGATTTGCATATGGCCATGTCTGAACTGGGGTGGTGGAGTGAGCTAAAGAATGATGATGGATTAAACCCAGATCAGTTGACTGGGGGTGAGTGTTTGATTGGCTCAAACGTTCCGTCCATCATCCCCTTTGTATCGCTTTGTTCGCCCCTAAGTTGGCGGGGTATGCCCAGACGTGGGTCCCTTGCTCACTTTGCCACTGGATTCAAGCAAGCCTGGCTGATGACGGCTGGAATGCCAGAAACCGGTCCTAGGATGCTTGTTTCCGGTCCAGGGAAGACATGGCTTGGCAGTTCGGGCTGGACTGTTCCCATGAGGCACAGGGTCAGACTGATTTGCATATGGCCATGTCTGAACTGGGGTGGTGGAGTGAGCTAAAGAATGATGATGGATTAAACCCAGATCAGTTGACTGGGGGTGAGTGTTTGATTGGCTCAAACGTTCCGTCCATCATCCCCTTTTGTATCGCTTTGTTCGCCTCTAAGTTGGCGGGGTATGCCCAGACGTGGGTCCCTTGCTCACTTTGCCACTGGATTCAAGCAAGCCTGGCTGATGACGGCTGGAATGCCAGAAACCGGTCCTAGGATGCTTGTTTCCGGTCCAGGGAAGACATGGCTTGGCAGTTCGGGCTGGACTGTTCCCATGAGGCACAGGGTCAGACTGATTTGCATATGGCCATGTCTGAACTGGGGTGGTGGAGTGAGCTAAAGAATGATGATGGATTAAACCCAGATCAGTTGACTGGGGGTGAGTGTTTGATTGGCTCAAACGCTCCGTCCATCATCCCCTTTGTATCGCTTTGTTCGCCCTAAGTTGGCGGGGGTATGCCCAGACGTGGGTCCCTTGCTCACTTTGCCACTGGATTCAAGCAAGCCTGGCTGATGACGGCTGGAATGCCAGAAACCGGTCCTAGGATGCTTGTTTCCGGTCCAGGGAAGACATGGCTTGGCAGTTCGGGCTGGACTGTTCCCATGAGGCACAGGGTCAGACTGATTTGCATATGGCCATGTCTGAACTGGGGTGGTGGAGTGAGCTAAAGAATGATGATGGATTAAACCCAGATCAGTTGACTGGGGGTGAGTGTTTGATTGGCTCAAACGTTCCGTCCATCATCCCCTTTTGTATCGCTAGATACAAAGCACAGCATTATTTCCCTTTCAAGACATAATAACAAACTATGTTTACACAGCAGTGTCAGTGCTGTACTGTAAATAGTCACTAGTATCTGTCACCATACATGTGAGCAAACATCACATACTCAACAGCATGCCAAACACATCATACAAGAAATGGGTTTGTGACAGCCATCACATGTTTGAAAGGTACACACAATAGGATTAGGTAATGGCACATATATGTGTGACAACATACACACAGTGGGTCACCAAGAGAAACATGCACACCACTGTCACAGGTTGGACACTGTCATGATGTCATGTCTGACAAAGATGTACAATCACATACACTGAACATCTACAATGTAGGTATGGCATTAAGTTTGCAATCATCCACATATGCCTGGGACACAAACACACAACTGCAACTCACATAACATACACAAGCTGATGTGGCAACTAAATGTCACGGTACAAAATGTCAACATTTTCTGCAGTGTTCATGACTCAGACACAGCAGAGTCCCAGTCAGAAACTTCCTCCAATGCACAGTGGGCCACACAGTCCACTAAAGCAGTGAATATGTGTAGCCAAAACATGTTTTCACAAATTATCCCCTGGGTCTGTGACCAAGCCTCGTAGGGTAATCTGAGAAGTATACCCTCAATGTTGTAATGGGACTCACAAACAGTGTGTTGTGTGCCCCTCAAGGTTAGTTCATCATTGGAGTGTGAGCTATCAATTCAAATGTACAATATATCACAAATATACTGTCTCCACACATGTAATGCACAAGAACATCATTATTTGCACTACTGTCTGCCCTGCCGAATGATTAGTGGAAGGACGCGGTAGCCTCATCCAAACGGAGTCCGTCGCCCCCATTGGCTGTTGGTCGTCATGGTGAATGACGCAGGTGAGTATTCAAAGGACGCGTTAGACGCATCCAAACTGAGTCCATCACCCCCATTAGCTGTTGGTCGTTATGGTGAACGACGCAGGTGAGTATTCAAAGGATGCGTTAGACGCATCCGAACCGAGTCCGTTGCCCCATTAGCTGTTGGTCATCATGGTGAACGACGTGGGTGAATATTCACAGGACACGTTAGACGCATCCAAACCGAGTCCATCGCCCCCCCATTAGCTGGTGGTCGTCATGGTGAACGACGCAGGTGAGTATTCAAAGGATGTGTTATATGCATCCGAACAGAGTCCATCGCACCCACTGGCTGTTGGTTGTCATGGTGAACGACGCGGATGAGTATTCAAAGAACGCATTAGACACATTCGAACCAAGTCCGTTGCACCCATTGGCTGTTGGCCGTCATGGTGAGCAATGCGCGTTTCGTTTCGTGTCCGATTCTCGTGCAAAACGATTCGGTAACCTTCCATCACCAATGTAGCGAAGTCAATAGTGGGACGATGCGGGTATTTTGAACGTCGCGGTAGGCGTGTTGTATGCTAGCAATGTTATGGATTGAACATATTCGGATATTGCGACCGAGTCGGACCTATAGCTTTGTCCGCATGGAAAAGAGACCACCTCTGCTGTACATATAAAAGTCTGTCTGTTCCCTACAGACCTCATTAGCCTGCACTACCTGCACATTACCTGCATCTCCCCATCTCTCTGCTGCTGTCTCCACATCCTCTGGGAACTACCATGGCACGTATAGTGGACAGGGCCCCAGCCTTCACTGAAGAAGAAAACCAGGCCCTGCTGGACAGCCTCCTTCCACTGTACAACCAGCTGTACGGCAAATCAGAGGAGCAGGTGAGTGATGATTCCACAGCCTTTTCATTGGACAAGTGCAAAAACCATGCACTGCTAGCATTGGGAATCTCAAGTGGAAGCATGCGTACAGAGTTCCTGTAAGTTTTGGTATGTGTATAATTGTGTTCAGGGCCGGTACACTGCTGTAGAAGTGTGTGTACTGGGTGATGTTGACTTCTCAGCACTGTTCACATGGGATGGAGGGATCATTGCACACAGGACAACTGCCAATAATGCCACTTTTTCACCCCTTAGACATTGTTTGCAATCTCATCTTGAACAATGTGTAAAATTCTGTGACTCTGAAACATGTAGCGTGTGAATTAAGCGACTTTCACTATGTCATTGTCACAGGTCAACTCCCATCAGAAGGTCAAGATGTGGCAGACCATCACACGGACAGTTCTCTCAGTGGGGTCACCATCCGACGCAACTGCCACTGCCAGAAGAGGTGGCAGGACCTCCAGGGCTGGACTCGGAGGATTGCACGGGTACAACTCAACCTGTCACCTCCACGCAAGAGGGGCGGATGCCGGACCCTGACCTCCCACATGCTCCAGATTCTGGTGGTGGTCTTCCCTGACATGGATCGGCAGTTGAAGGCCAGACAGCAGCAAGGAGGTGGTGAGTATGTGCTATGTCACACACCTATGTTCAACATGCATGTTGCAGTTTCTCACCCTGCTGCCCCTATTATAGTTTGTAAGTCTTCCAAAAACACAGTTCTGTCTCAAGAGATGCATATGCACCATGACTACTAAATTCCCTATTGTGCCCCCTTCCACATGTGACATGTGTGTCACTTATGTCCAGGCTGGTGACTGTTGTCCCATGCTCATGTGAGCTGCACAATCTACAACAACATGTGCATGGAGGTGACCTTCTTGAGTGATCCAATTGTCAGACATGTGTCAGCACAGTGACTAATGTATGACCTGTACTCAGAGTGGATAAAATATATATGTGCAGTATCTTGCAAGGGGAGCACACAGTTGTGTGATGCCAATGCTATACATCCTGGCTGCAGGTAACACTAATGTGGATGCCTTGTAGAGTTTATCATGATAATTCAGGCAAATATCTGTCCCAGCTGTAGTGCTCAGCGTAATCACATGTACCCCATGGGCCAAGGGGAGGAATACCAATTCCTGGCAACTGTAACACTGGCCTATCAGATGTTATTATGTGTTATTCCTTTTTCCACATTGAAATGAGAAAATCCATGTGTCAGACTCTGTCACAGTGACTACACGTGACAACTTTTGACAGACACAGGTGGTCAATGTTGGAAACAAGGCTACACTTCAAATGTATTGTTTATGTTTTGTATACGCAACTGTTTACATGTGTGTAAAATCTCTTGACTATACATACTTGTGGCTTGGTCATCCATGTGCATGCTGCATTTCCCTCATCATGATAGATGTAATCGGTGCATCCAAGTTCGTTTGCGAGTTCACAAACCCTTATGGTGAACAATAGCAACGTCAGTTTGTCAAAGTGTGCAAATTGTGTCTACCGCGTAAGGGACATTTAGACTTGGCAGCCAAAGATGTGGACTGAATTAGTCTGGACAGGATTGGTTCACAATGGAGACTGGAATCATGTGATGTTGAGGTTCTGTACTACTAGTCCATACAGATGGTGTACCCAGACAGGCCTGTGGCATAGTGTACAACATGAAGCATTGTAATGATGCAGTCATTGGTCTTCAAATTGTGTTTGACATTGTGCAAATATGTAGCAGTTGGACTGTATACAATATGCACGACATCCAGGAGAATCCTACATAAACTGCCTCTCACCCTATCTAGGCCTAACACCTTGTGGTTTACAAAATGAGAATCTGATGTGTGACCTGACAGCAGAGGACAAAAAGACAGTGGACAAATGACCACTATCACTGTTATCTGTGTGAAATGAGTCAATCACTGACTATGGAAGCCTGCTGTATTGCAGGATGAACATTTTCCCAGTCATGCCATAGCCATGGCTTCCAAATTTGATGTCTGGGGACAGAAGAATGTTTTCCATGTCACATTTCAAATGTGTGCATCCCATTTGCAGTGTCAGTTCAAGACTGCCTTGCAGGAGTGAAACAGGTATGTAATGAGACAAGACCGTCAGGAGCATTACAAATCATACCACATGCTATGTAGTGTAGGAGTTGACAGTGTGATTGTGGGCTTTGACAATGATCTAACCAATGTTGCACATGACATCATGTGACTGTGAACCATGGTTAACTTGCCGACTGGCAAGTGCCATATACACATTGTGTAATGAGTAGAAAGCTGCAGTGAAAATAATGTATATGCTTGCTCTGTGATGATTTGTGATGATACCCATGTGTCAAGTATATGCAGATGACTCATGTGAATCTCTTTGGCATTCTTGTTCACAGCATCAGCACCGGCTACCGAAGGAGGCAGTCCCAAGGACCAAGGGGAAGCAACTCGCCAGACTGGGTCGAGTGCAGAGGAGGAGGGACCTAGTGGTATGGAGGGTGAGGGGAGCCACACTAAGGGCAGCTCCACATCACCATCAGAAGGATCTGCTGAAGATTACACCTCCAGTGATGACTCCCTTGTGGTAGTGGGTGAGCCAGGATTGGTTCCAACTACATCAGAGTCTGCCACCACCACACCACCATCTCCACCCTCCCAGCTGCTCCCATGCCCAGTGTCCGTGGCCGATCCCATGTAGGGGAGCATGTCTCCTTTGGGCCAGGTACCGTACCCGATGCACCGGTCTCCCCTGTTGCCCTGAGTGTGGAGGTAGTGGATTTGCTGAAGCAGATCCATGTGGGGCAGACATCCATGCTGAATGTCCTCCATGCGCATACCAGTCTTTTGACACAATTGGTTACATACATGGAGGGCAACCACTCGGACATGTCAAACCAGGCAGTGGCCTCCACACTGACGGCAGCATTTTACCTGATCCAGCAGTCCCTCACCCCTCCTTCCTCTTCCCCATCCACAGTCCCAACTACCCTATCTGACCCAAGCACACACAAACATGCACGTGCAAACGCAGCAACATCCACATGCAGCATACAACCCCACACACATGACTCCAAACATACACACATGCACACTTAGGGGACTGACAGCACACACACTAAGGAGAGTGCGAAACAAGACAAACATGCATCCACAGGCACTCCGCATACCTCAGATCCCTCTGCCTCCACAACCCCTACCCTTGACTCTGCTGCACCCACCTCTGCCCAGCAGCTATTCCTCTGTGAGCTTGGACTCTTCCCTAAAGACCCATCTGCCCCCCCTTCCAAGGGGAAGAGGAAACCCCACCGACCTCACATCCAAACCTGGCCCCACCACCCTCCCCAAAGAGGAATAGCCCAAATCCCCCCACCCAAAAATCCCCGTGAGTCCCCAATCAAAAACGCCACCACAGACCCATACTTCCCCAGGCAAAACAAGTTCATCCCAATCCTAGGCCCCCCCTCCCAAAGATCCAGAATCCATCCCCATCAAAAGTTTCAACCTCCAGAAATACACGATACCAAAGTTAGTCAGGCCCAGCCCCTCCCCTCTCCCACAAACATTCTCCCTCCAACTGTCCCCCTTTAGTCTGAAACTGCCACTGCAGTGGACCCCACCCCCTCAATCTGCCCCGACCACTGCAGTGGACCCCCCCTCCTCGATCTAGCCCAACCACTGCAGTGGACCCTCCACCCTCTCAATCTGACCCATCCACTGCAGTGGACCCACACACCCCTCTGGATCCCATCCGTCCCACAACCCAACACAGTCTTCCCTAGTCTGGTCCCAGTAGTGCCTGGCATGACCTCAGATGCCCCTGTAAAAAGGTTTGTATTTTCATGCTGAATAAAGCATGTCTGAAGTTTCTCACTGTTGATTTATGTGTCCCACAACTTGCTTATAAGTCAAATGTCACTCATTTTCAAATCTTGTGGTGGGTATAGAATGAGGTTGTTATGTCATGGACTGCATGTGGTCCATGGAGTATTTGACCTATTACAGTATGTATACAAGTCTGCATAGTCTACCTTTGCAGGGTATCATCATCCATATCATTTTGGGTCCTGAAGGTGACATGAATATGCCAAGCTTCTCTGTTTAATTTTCAGCTTTGCACATAGGTAATGCTGCCATATGTTAACATAGTGTAAGTGTTGCAAAGTGCAACAGTTTATGATGGGCATGCAGAATAGGTTTGTGATGTGCAGCATGTAGGAAGGTGGAATCTGACTATATGGTTGCCCCCACTTTTTTTTATGGTGTTTTGCTGGTTTATGACTTAGTTGGACTGGGATCCTGCTATTCAGGGCCCCAGTCTATCTGCTTTCTCTGTAAAAGGTTTCCATGTGCCTTAGGCACATCTCTGATTGGAATCTGGAGTGCCCTTATAAGTCCCTAGTATATGGTATACTATGTACCAAGGGCATAGGTACCTCAGAGGCCTACTAGGGGCTGCAGCATGTATTATGCCACCCTGGAAGGCCATCCAAACTGACACCACAGGTCTGCTACTGCAGCCTGGGTAAGGTGGTGCATGCACCCCTTACTGTGATATAGGTTACCTATATCACTAAATACATACACACATATAAACCTATAAGCCACTCCTAAGGCAGGCCTTATCAATCCTAAAGGCAGAGTGCATGGTTCTTATGTGAGAGGGTGCCCTGCATGAGCAGGGCCCCTCTGCAGCGTTCGTAGACCATCTCTGATGCTGTTTGTAGTGCAGCCTGACCATATACTCTTAGCGCATTATATCCTCGCGGTAAAATGCTAACTTTGGAATGGCTGCACCTAAACATGTCGTGTTTGGTGTCAAACATCTTGGAATACTACCCCCCACCAATTCTGGCGGCGGGGGTAGCATTCCACCCTTCTAGAGGGAAAGACATGTTAACTCTGGCTAGCCCGGTAACTTCTTTCCAGAGCCCTGGCATCACAAAATGGATGCTGCGGCCACAGACACGAGTCTGGCCTCCTGCTGCTGGACGAAACTCCGGCAGGGGAGGCCTGGACAATAGGTTTCCTATCCCAGGGAGGTGTGACCACCTCCCCAGACAGGATAATGTGTATTGGGGCTGGGCGGGAGCACTTTCGGGTGCTTTGAAGTCCTGCACTGGGGCACATTTGGTGTCCCTGTGCATACCCCAGTTCAAACCGGATCAGGGGCTTGCAGCCCCTGCTTTGGCGCGAACTGGACAAAGGGAAAGGGTGTAGCCACCCCTCTGCCCTGACCCACCCATAGGTGGGGCCACAGAGTAGTCCAACCCCTATCTTTAGTATAAAGATAGGAACCCAGTCCTTAGGACTTTAGATTATCCCTGGACGAAACTCTGAAACAGAATCCTGGACCTTCGATGCTCTACTCACGATTAGAGGACAGAAGAATCTCCCTTGGGGTCAAGGAGTGACTCCCCTGCTTGGCAGGCACCAAAGAAGCATCTGTCCGGTTCGCATTTCTGAAGCTCCGTCGGACGCCGAAGTCATCGCATCACCAGAGGTGGATTCTCAGACTTCCCGAGGCTACCCTGAGTCCCCAGCAAAGCTGAGGCCCGTGGCTATCGTGGGTGACTTGAGACCGTGACCCCTGGACACTGAGCACATTTGCAAGTGCATCATCTTCTAGGTCTCCCAAGAAGCCGTGCTTTGGGCTCTGAGTAGCCCTAGCCTCCAGCACCACCTGCACCGAAGATCACTGGCCCCCACTGCACGAGTGTCCTGTAAGCCAGCTCCATGTGCGGCATCACGAGGCTCCTTCGCGGTCGCTAGCCCGTTGGCTAGTAGCCCTTAACGAAGGCCAATCCTTTTCTTCCTTGGCATCCTGGTTGCTCCAGGCCTGCCCTCACTTAACCTCGCTGGGTGAGTTCAACAGACCTTGCTGGTCTGCACCATCGACGATCTACATCTTCACCGAGACTTGCCGTTGCCAAGGCTTGTTGGGTCCAATCCGGTCGCCGACACCTCAGCACTCGACAAACATCGCGTACCAGCCCGAATCCTGCTCCTGGTCGCCGACAACGCCTCCTGGACCTCGTGGCTGAAGAGTCAAGACGACCGTCAACGCACCTGAAGCACTCGACATCGGTGGGCATCTGTCCATCGCCTTCCTGGTCACTGGCTAGTGACCCAGACTCTGTCCCCTCTGCTTTCAGGTTCTTCAGAGCTCCGATCCACTCTTGGATCCACCCGAACACTTTTCTCTTGGCCGCCAGCAGCACTTTGCAGCAGATCGCCATTCGAATCGACGACGAAACCCGACCCCGAAAGGCACCTATGCACCCGGCTTCCCTGGGTGAGGTAACACGAGTACTCCGGTGCTCCCGTGGGTAGAGACTCTTCAAAGTCCTAGATCTCAAAGGGTTTTGTCCTATGCCTCTTTTATGTGTCCCTTTTCTCTAATTTCCCGATCCCGACTTTCTCCATAGAAGTCAACGGCGTATCGCGGTTGTGTATTTACACTGCACGCGTCTCCCGTGGGTCCCCTGTGTCACTACCTTGGGTGGTTCCTTGTGGTCCAAGCACTTCTAGAGGCTCTAGGCCTAGTGTCTAGTTCAGTCGTGGTTCGCATACCACTTTATTGGTATATGGTTTGGTACGCCCCTAGGGCCCAAACGTGTATTTGTGCTATTACTGTGATTTGATAACTTATAACTTATGTACTTGAACTCTAGCCTCATAAAGAGACTAGAGGGGTGTGTTTAGCAATAAATACATATATTTTGAATATATACCTGGTGTGGTGCTCTTTCATTTGGTCACTCAAGAGATTATAGACTGGTAAAACAAGCTGCTTTACATTCCTTCAAGACTTAGCCTGAAGGCTGCTCTCCATAGCTACCACTAGGATAGCTTTCAATAAGGTTGTCTTTAACCTATCTCCAATAAGGGGTTGTTTGGACTGGTGCAAGGTGCCCACTATAATTAGTGGACAGCATATGCCAGGCCAACTTCTCACATTGGTGTGCAGCGTGTGGGATTCCAGCTTGCTATTGTTTTACCAGATAATCTCAATTGAATTGATCAACTGAAAACCACTAAAGGTACCTAAGGTACATATAATTTAAGCTTAGAATACAGTAAGTTCTACTGAACTTAGAGTTGTGTGTTAAGGGATAGCACAACCCTTTCTACAACTCAAGAGAGTTTAGTAGGCCACACTAGAGTAGGTAGTGCATACACCACACCACACTAGTAATGTCTTTAAGGGCAGGATCCAAAGAATCCTTGCAGGAAGCCATTGAGCTTTCCACCCTCCAAGTATGATACACTCCCATTCTTGGAATTGAGAGCTTTATGCAACTTGAGAAAAATAAGGACAGGCCAAAGCCCCACCACCCAACACCTCAAGGAGTTGTTGGTGGCTTATGACCTTAGTAGGCCCTTGGGGACTGAAGGGGTAGGAGCTGAGGGTGGGGCAGAAGATGAGGTTGGGAATGGGGTACCAGTACCCCCAGCCCCCTCTGAAACTGGCCAGGAGGGCGACAATGGCCCTGACCTGGATAATCCAACCCCTCCTGAGGAAGATGAAGAGGAGGATCAGAATGATGCTCCCTTTGTCCCCCAGGAAGGATTGTGAGTGTGCCCAGAAGGTCTAGATCTTCTTCTCAGGAGTCTAACCACTCTGGCACCTCAATAGGGAGCTCTGTCTCATCTCATAGGAGGGAATCCTCTCATGAGAGAAGAAAGAGGCTGATTCAATATGAGGAAGCTCAGCTTGAACTCAGAAGGAAGCAAGTAGCCTTAGACAGGGAGTCCCTGGATCTCCTTAGAGAGAAAGAAAGTTGGGACTAGAGTCCCATGGTGGCAGCAATATCCCTAGAGATAGGGACAGGTCTTATGACCATAGAAACCTAAACAAGATTGTCCCTCCCTACCAGAGTGGTAATGACATCCACAAATGGATAACTGCACTGGAGAGGGCCTGTAAAGTTCAGAAGGTCCCCCAGAGGCAGTGGGCAGCAATCTTGTGGCTCTCCTTTGCAGACAAAGGTAGAGACAAGCTCCTCACTGTAAGAGAAGAGGATGCTGACAATTACACAGTCTTGAAGAGTGCTCTGATAGATGGGTTTGGCCTAACCACTGAACAGTATAGGTTGAAGTTCAGAGACACCCAAAAGCTCAGACTCAAGACTGGGTTGATTTTGTAGATTGTGCTACAAAGGCTCTGGAAGGTTGGATACATGGCAACAAAGTGCATGACTTTTTAGGATTGTACAATTTGATTATGAGAGAGCAGATCCTTAATAATTGTCAAAACCAGCTTTTGCACCAATATCTGGTGGACTCTGATCTGACCTCTCCCCAAGAATTGGGAAAGAAGGCAGACAAATGGGTCAGGACCAGAGTAAAAACTAGAAATCAGGGTGGTGACCAGAAGAAAGATTCTACTAAGTCCCAAGAGAAAGGTGGGGATAAATCTAAGGATAAGTCCCCTACAGGGCCCCAAAATTCCTCTTCTGGGGTGGGTCCCAAACTCCTTCCTCTCCTGAAAAGAAACCATATTGCCATGTCTGTAAAAAGCCTGGGCACTGGAAAACTGATCCCAGTTGCCCCAGGATTGGCAATAAAGAAAATGTTCCTCCCACAACTACTACCACCCCTCCTGGTACTACCAGTAGTAATCCTCCAGTTGGGAGTAGTGCACCCAAAAAGTTAGGTGCTTTTGCAAGAGAAACAGAGGTGGGCCCTAGTTTAGACAGGGACCCCTCAACAGACTCCTCTGACTCTGATGGTGGTATAGGATTTGTACCCCTATGTAAAGCTATTGGTCCGGGACATTATTTAGAAATTCTGAGGCAATTGTCAATAGACACAAGTAGAATAATAGTCTTTGGCATCTCCCGATTTCTCCATGCTGTATGGATAAGACGGGCGAAGCTTATGAAGTGATTCTTTTAAACAATATTCTAGAAATGGGAACAAAGAGAAATGTTGTGTAACACTCAACCCAAAATTTATGATGGTTGTGTTCTTTTATAAATTTCTAGTTTTTAAACATGGATAATTTTAACTTGGTATTTTTATATATTTTATATTTGTGATACATTCTCTTGGATCGCTGAGACTGGAAAACAAAGCTAAGGATTGGGCGACGCTTCAAAAATATCCAATCATATTCTACTTAAGTACACCATAATGTAGTTCGTAATTGTAAATAATTATGTATTTTTAAAGGAAAAAAAAAAAAAAAACCTAATAATTAATGCTGCTAATATAGTGAACTTTGCTCTTTTGCACAAAAACTGACGCACTTTAGATTGATTAATCTTGCTGTGATTATAAATAGGATATGATTGTTTCTTTAAAATGGAATTGTTATTTGTATAGTGTGTTTGTAATTGTTTTATTTTATGGTGTACTTTTATGATTCTCAGAGATCGAAATAAAGTCTTTGAATAGTATACTGGTATAGGATTTGCCACCTTTACCATGGGTCCCATAGCATTGGGCAGGTACAGATTGGAGCCAATAATTAATGGTCAGAAAGCTGTGGCATTTAGGGACACAGGGGCTAGTGTCACCATGGTGGCAGAGAAACTAGTCCCCCTCACCAGCTTTTACCTGAGTTTAAATACCAGGTGACCAACATTGATGGTGTTAGAACAGATCACCCCATGGCCATAGTCAATCTCAGCTGGGAGGGGTCACAGGCCCAAAAAGAGTGGCAGTGTCCCCAACCCTACCTGTAGATTGCCTGATGGGCAATGATCTGGACATTTCAGCCTGGGCTGAAGTTGAACACCAAACCCATCTCAGGATGCTGGGCGTCCCTGTAAAGGTTAGTGGGGCTGTAATGGCCACAGCCCCAGCCCAAGAATTTGGGAAGGTGGAGCCTGAAAGAATGGCCCACTCTCCCCCAAAAGAGAGCACAAGGGTTGAAGAAAAGTCTTCTTCCTCCAGACAGTAGGTAAGGGTCAGCCTCCTCAGGGAACTGACCCTACCCCTAGTGAAGGAACTGCCCCAGAGGTAGTCAGGCCTGGCCTGGCCACACCCCTGATGGCAGAGGACCCTTCCAAGGTGGTACCCAGTCTGGAGCAGGTAACCTGCCCCTCTCTACCCTGCCTCAGCCAGCCCAGGGCTGCAGAGGTCAGGGAGGTCAGTGGACCCCCAGGGCCCCCTGTCCAGAGGAACCCCCCATCAGCAGATTAGGGGCACCCAGTCTAGTAGCCCTAGCCAGATGAAAACTCCTCTACACACTGAGGGATCCCCCATGCCTTTATGTAGGGACCTCCCCCAGAAGGACTCTGGTAGGCAAGGGCAAACCTGGGACCTGAAGGTTCCAAACCTGCCCTGTCGCTCCAGTAGTCCATCCAAAGGGACCCAACCCCCAGCTGTAGGCAGCCAAAGGTTGACCCTCAGAGCAAAGTGCAACTCAGTCATGGAAAGACAGGCATACATGGTGACCAGTGATCTGAGGAAACTGAGGCCAACATTCCTAGGGCCTCACTTCCCTACTCAGACACCTCACCAGCCTTGTACTTTACCTAAGCACACCACAGGTAGTGATTCCCTATGGTGGAGACCCTCTTATACCCTTAGGGTGAGGGATTGCTTAGTGGACCATAAGACAGGGGGCAACCATGCTAGTGCAGGTGCTTCCTTATATGACCACTTAGTCAATGAAGGCTCAACTGGCCAAGGTTAGCCTTATCTCCTTTCGTTTGGGGGGTTATGTAGGAAGGTGGAATCTGACTATATGGTTGCCCCCACTTTTTTTATGGTGTTTTGCTGGTTTATGACTTAGTTGGACTGGGATCCTGCTATTCAGGGCCCCAGTCTATCTGCTTTCTCTGTAAAAGGTTTCCATGTGCCTTAGGCACATCTCTGATTGGAATCTGGAGTGCCCTTATAAGTCCCTAGTATATGGTATACTATGTACCAAGGGCATAGGTACCTCAGAGGCCTACCAGGGGCTGCAGCATGTATTATGCCACCCCTGGAAGGCCATCCAAACTGACACCACAGGTCTGCTACTGCAGCCTGGGTAAGGTGGTGCATGCACCCCTTACTGTGATATAGGTTACCTATATCACTAAATACATACACACATATAAACCTATAAGTCACTCCTAAGGCAGGCCTTATCAATCCTAAAGGCAGAGTGCATGGTTCTTATGTGAGAGGGTGCCCCTGCATGAGCAGGGCCCCTCTGCAGCATTCGGAGACCATCTCTGATGCTGTTTGTAGTGCAGCCTGACCATATAATCTTAAGCGCATTATATCCTCGCGGTAAAATGTTAACTTTGGAATGGCTGCACCTAAACATGTCGTGTTTGGTGTCAAACATCTTGGAATACTACCCCCCGCCAATTCTGGCGGCGGGGGTAGCATTCCACCCTTCTAGAGGGAAAGACATGTTAACTCTGGCTAGCCCGGTAACTTCTTTCCAGAGCCCTGGCATCACAAAATGGATGCTGCGGCCACAGACACGAGTCTGGCCTCCTGCTGCTGGACGAAACTCCGGCAGGGGAGGCCTGGACAATAGGTTTCCTGTCCCAGGGAGGTGTGACCACCTCCCCAGACAGGATAATGTGTATTGGGGCTGGGCGGGAGCACTTTCGGGTGCTTTGAAGTCCTGCACTGGGGGCACATTTGGTGTCCCTGTGCATACCCCAGTTCAAACCGGATCAGGGGCTTGCAGCCCCTGCTTTGGCGCGAACTGGACAAAGGGAAAGGGGTGTAGCCACCCCTCTGCCCTGACCCACCCATAGGTGGGGCCACAGAGTAGTCCAACCCCTATCTTTAGTATAAAGATAGGAACCCAGTCCTTAGGACTTTAGATTATCCCTGGACGAAACTCTGAAACAGAATCCTGGACCTTCGATGCTCTACTCACGATTAGAGGACAGAAGAATCTCCCTTGGGGTCAAGGAGTGACTCCCCTGCTTGGCAGGCACCAAAGAAGCATCTGTCCGGTTCGCATTTCTGAAGCTCCCGTCGGACGCCGAAGTCATCGCATCACCAGAGGTGGATTCTCAGACTTCCCTGAAGCTACCCTGAGTCCCCAGCAAAGCTGAGGTCCGTGGCTATCGTGGGTGACTTGAGACCGTGACCCCTGGACACCGAGCACATTTGCAAGTGCATCATCTTCTGGGTCTCCCAAGAAGTCGTGCTTTGGGCTCCGAGTAGCCCTAGCCTCCAGCACCACCTGCACCGTAGATCACTGGCCCCCACTCCACGAGTGTCCTGTAAGCCAGCTCCACGTGCGGCATCACGAGGCTCCTTCGCGGTCGCTTGCCCGTTGGCTAGTAGCCCTTAACGAAGGCCAATCCTTTTCTTACTTGGCATACTGATTCCTCCAGGCCTGCCCTCACTTACCCTCGCTGAGTGAGTTCCACAGACCTTGCTGGTCTGCACCATCGACGATCTACATCTTCACCGAGACTTGCCGTTGCCAAGGCTTGTTGGGTCCAATCCGGTCGCCGACACCTCAGCACTCGACAGACATCGTGTACCAGCCCGAATCTTTCTCCTGGTCGCCGACAACGCCTCCTGGACCTCGTGGCTGAAGAGTCAAGACAACCATCAACGCACCTGAAGCACTCGACATCGGTGGGCATCTGTCCATCGCCTTCCTGGTCACTGGCTAGTGACCCAGACTCTGTCCCCTCTGCTTTCAGGTTCTTCAGAACTCCGATCCACTCTTGGATCCACCCGGACACTTTTCTCTTGGCCGCCAGCAGCACTTTGCAGCAGATCGCCATTCGAAACGACGACGAAACCCGACCCCGAAAGGCACCTATTCACCCGGCTGCCCTGGGTGAGGTAACACGAGTACTCCGGTGCTCCCATGGGTAGAGACTCTTCAAAGTCCTATATCTTAAAGGCTTTTGTCCTAGTCCTCTTTTAAGCGTCCCTTTTCTCTAATTTCCCGATCCCGACTTTCTCCATAGAAGTCAACGGCGTATCGCGGTTGTGTATTTACACTGCACGCGTCTCCCGTGCGTCCCCTGTGTCACTACCTTGGGTGGTTCCTTGTGGTCCAAGCACTTCTAGAGGCTCTAGGCCTAGTGTCTAGTTCAGTCGTGGTTCGCATACCACTTTATTGGTATATGGTTTGGTACGCCCCTAGGGCCCAAACGTGTATTTGTGCTATTACTGTGATTTGATAACTTCTAACTTATGTAATTCGAACTCTAGCCTCATAAAGAGACTAGAGGGGTGTGTTTAGCAATAAATACATATATTTTGAATATATACCTGGTGTGGTGCTCTTTCATTTGGTCACTCAAGAGATTATAGACTGGTAAAACAAGCTGCTTTACATTCCTTCAAGACTTAGCCTGAAGGCTGCTCTCCATAGCTACCACTAGGATAGCTTTCAATAATGTTGTCTTTAACCTATCTCCAATAAGGGGTTGTTTGGACTGGTGCAAGGTGCCCACTATAATTAGTGGACAGCATATGCCAGGCCAACTTCTCACACAGCAAATCACCTGTCTCATTGATGAGTGAGGTTTGTTGATACTGTGCATGAGTCTATGGTATTCTTGCTCATGGGAGTCTTATGTGGATGTGACTGGGCCATATTGATACAATATTTAAATAGTCATATGTGACAGAGTTGACAAGTGTTTGTGAAGGTATGTACACCAGTAGTGTGATAATGGTTGCTGGATGGTGAAATGTGAGGTGTTGTCGAGTTGTAGTATGTTGTGTTTGATTCTGCAGATGGAGCTTTTACTCAAGTGACAAGTGGTTGGACTTGTGCAGATATGAGTGGGTATGTGGTGATATGCAAATGACTGAGTACACATCCATTGAGCTATGTATGTGCCTTGTTGTGAGATGTGGTGATGTGTTCAGTGTGCATGTCAGGGTGTGCAGTGATGCTGCACATTGTGGCATGAGTGCAGTCCAAGGCATCACTGAGTGTGCTACTGGTGATGGGAATTGTCCATCTGGCATGTCACATTTGACATCTGCTGAGGAGGGGATGTGTACTGTACATTGTGTGCATGTCATGCATGTGAGAGGTGTTGTGCACAGGCTGTTGGATAGTGGTGCTGCCAGTGTATGTGTGGATGAGATGAGGACACTGAACATGTGAGTGATGACGATTCAGATTGGAATGGTTCGTGTAGTGGGCTGGAGCTTGTGTGTCAGACATGCTTTTACGTTTAGGTTAAATAGAGGGTGCTTCTGGCGTGCTTGTGTGTCTGTTAGTAATGAGAGTTGAGCATGTCCTGTGACCTGGATGTTGGAGGGGTGATACCTGCATATGTTGAGTTGATGCAGGCCTTGTGTTGAAGTTGACATGTCCATATGTGTTGATTATGTGTATGTGAGTGTGCAGAAACAGTAGCCAGAGTGAATCTGTAGATGTGTTATGTGTTTGCTGAAGCGTGCTATTTGACAAAGTATGTACATGTATGATTGTTGTGATGGTCTATTTGAGGACCCTGGTGTGTGCTAAACCTATTGGCATCACAGGAGGAGCAGCCTACACCTAACCTTGGTTTGTGTGAGTCGTGTGTGGGCATGAGTGACAATTTACCCTTTGTAGTCAGTAGTGGTCACTGATTGGTCAACAATGCCCTTGTATGATGCCCTGGGATGGAGGTGGTGCTTGCTTCTGATGTTTAGTCATGATGCAGGAACATTGGCTGGCATTTCATTGCTTAGTGTGTTATTGGCACCTCAAGTGAATGTGCAAGGATGTGTGTTGGTATGCCACCAATGCTCAGACTAGTCCAGACACGCATCCCAACACTTGCCAGTAGACTACACATGTGTGGATATTCTTAGCATTCTGACTTTGAATGGCCAAGATATTGGGGCACCAGGGTAGTGGACTCATTGTGATGCCATCTATGGTTGTGCTGAGGACAACACTCTGCACTATGAGCAAACTCACAAGTGAGACTGGAACAGTTCACACATTTCCATAGGTGTTGGCAATGTCCGTTTTTTGGTAGCTATCATCTGGTATGGCAAGGGTGGGACTTGTAGGTGTACATGAGGGCTCACAATCAGAAGTTTGTACCCTGCCTAGGAGCTTGAGGTACATGTGTCTTTGTTGTGTATCTCCTTTGCGGATTAATGGATTTTGATACTATGATGAAGTACAAAATGTGGCAAAGTCAGATTTCATTCTGCACATGTACACCATCCTCACAAGATGTAGCCATTTACACTATCTTGCGGATTTCTATTTGAATAGTGTATGTGAGCCACAGATTGAGCCCCCCCCCCCAGCATCATCACCACGGCTGTCACATTCCATTACACATTTGGCAGTGCATTGGAGCCTCCAAAGCCTGTTGTTGTTTCCTCTGTCCGGTGACTCATTAGTCATCCAAGTTTTCTGCAGAACACAATCAGCGTTATCAAAATAACATTAGGCATTAGCTGCACTTACTGCAGCTTTTGTAGTTTTGTGCAGACTTGCTGTGAATGGCATGCACCAAAGTTGACAGTGTACATGTTGTGATTTAGAGTTGTGTGCAGCACCACCATGACACACATGATGACTGTCTCCAACATTGTTGTTGGTCCTATGATTTTCCCAATTGCAAGTAGGAATGTAGTCTACAGATGTGGCTCTGACAACTGTGACACAAACACTTCTGGTTTGTTGTAGTGGTAGGTTCATAAATTATGTTTGGTAGTTTGTATACTTGTGTGCTGTTGGGACTGGTATCCTCTGTGCTTCAGTGCACATAGACTCATCACAATGTCATCCTTCTGTGAGTATGTGTACTCATGTTGCCCTGCGATGTTTCAGTGTGTGTTGGGTTAGACATTTGCTTGGACTATGTGTCACATACATATGTGTAGGTCTGGCACTTCCTGAACCACTGTCAAATGTGTGTTTCTCCTAGTATGTAGCATGCTGGGCGTCCCTACCTTACCTACATGATGCTGACATTCCCTCATTGGTCATACTCAACATGCTATGGACCCATGGTCAGATTTAAATCACAATGATGCTAGGCACTCATGGAGATCTTGCCATACATTCCCTAATCTTCGCTGTCATGGTGGCCTCTGCGATGTCACGTGGCGATGGTGGTTTCAATGAGGCACAATGCTGCTGATCACTGGTGGGGTTAGTGTGGCCGGTTGTGACTTTGCTCCCTGCAAGGCCCCTACTCCAATAAAGCCTCCCTGCACCTGCCATGCCCTGTAAATCATGTTTGGGTGTGTGAGAAGACACTGCTACTTGCAAGGCATGTGACACTAGGCGCAACAGAGTGTCTGCTCTGAAGTCTGGCCCACATCATCAATTTGCAGCACAGCAGATCAGCAGACCAGATACTGTCACCACAGTGCTGTGTCCTGGTGGGGACTTGGGAAGTGTGTCAGTCGCTTGTTGTGGTTGTTGGAGGCCACCCACAGCTTGTTCCGCAGGTGACCCTGGTGCACACGCTCATCGAGAAATGCCTGATTGACCACATTCCCAATTGAAGGCCGGTCCAGGCCACTTCCGGATTGGACTCAACACACATTTGGCTCAGTGGAGTTCTGCACCCCCATCATGTGTGTCATGCCAGGCTGACACAGCTTACACACACATATGTTGAAATTGATCTTATGTGTGTGGCTGCCCTGTTGCCTATGTGCATCAGAAACCATGTGTTCCACCTGCATTTGAGGGCCATTGAGTGGATGTTGTTCTTTTTCTGTTTTTTTCTCCTGGCCTTTGTAGGAAGGTGGAATCTGACTATATGGTTGCCCTCACTTTTTTTATGGTGTTTTGCTGGTTTATGACTTAGTTGGACTGGGATCCTGCTATTCAGGGCCCCAGTCTATCTGCTTTCTCTGTAAAAAGGCTTCCATGTGCCTTAGGCACATCTCTGATTGGAATCTGGAGTGCCCTTATAAGTCCCTAGTATATGGTATACTATGTACCAAGGGCATAGGTACCTCAGAGGCCTACCAGGGGCTGCAGCATGTATTATGCCACCCCTGGAAGGCCATCCAAACTGACACCACAGGTCTGCTACTGCAGCCTGGGTAAGGTGGTGCAAGCACCCCTTACTGTGATATAGGTTACCTATATCACGAAATACATACACACATATAAACCTATAAGTCACTCCTAAGGCAGGCCTTATCAATCCTAAAGGCAGAGTGCATGGTTCCTATGTGAGAGGGTGCCCCTGCACGAGCAGGGCCCCTCTGCAGCGTTCGGAGACCATCTCTGATGCTGTTTGTAGTGCAGCCTGACCATATACTCTTAAGCGCGTTA
Source organism: Calotriton arnoldi (assembly GCA_963921515.1). Lineage (NCBI taxonomy): Eukaryota > Metazoa > Chordata > Amphibia > Caudata > Salamandridae > Calotriton > Calotriton arnoldi. The sequence continues at coordinate 174,093 of CAWUFW010014823.1, read as the reverse complement.
TATACTCGCGGTAAAATGCTAACTTTGGAATGGCTGCACCTAAACATGTCGTGTTTGGTGTCAAACATCTTGGAATACTACCCCCCGCCAATCCTGGCGGCGGGGTAGCATTCCACCCTTCTAGAGGGAAAGACATGTTAACTCTGACGAGTCCGGTAACTTCTTTCCAGAGCCCTGGCATCACAAAATGGATGCTGCTGCCACAGACACAAGTCTGGCCTCCTGCTGCTGGACGAAACTCCGGCAGGGGAGGCCTGGACAATAGGTTTCCTGTTGCAGGGAGGTGTGACCACCTCCCCAGACAGGATAATGTGTATTGGGGCTGGGTGGGTGCACTCTTAGAGTGCTTTGAAGTCCTGCACTGGGGGAGCAAAAGGCTCCTCTGTGCATATGCCAGTTCAAACCAGCTCAGGGGCTACCTGCCCCTGCTCTGGCGCGAAACTGGACAAAGGGAAGTGGGTGTAGCCACCCCTCCCTTGACCCTCCCATAGGTGGGGTCATAGAGTTAGTCCCTCCCTGTTTTACTGGTTAAAATGGGGAACTCTTGCCACAGCAAGATTAGATTATACCTGGACAAAACTCTGAAACAGAATCCTGGACCTTCGACGCTCTACTCACGATTAGAGGACTGAAGAATCTCCCTTGGGGTCAAGGAGTGACTCCCCTGCTTGGCAGGCACCAAAGAAGCATCTGTCCGGTTCGCATCACTGAAGCTCCCGTCGGACGCCGAAGTCATCGCATCACCAGAGGTGGATTCTCAGACTTCCCCGAGGCTACCCTGAGTCCCCAGCAAAGCTGAGGCCCGTGGCTATCGTGGGTGACTTGAGACCGTGACCCCTGGACACTGAGCACATTTGCAAGTGCACCATCTTCTGGGTCTCCCAAGAAGTCGTGCTTTGGGCTCCGAGTAGCCCTAGCCTCCAGCACCACCTGCCCCGAAGATCACTGGCCTCCACTCCACGAGTGTCCTGTAAGCCAGCTCCACGTGCGGCGTCACGAGGCTCCTTCGCGGTCGCTAGCCCGTTGGCTAGTAGCCCTTAACGAAGGCCAATCTTTTCTTTACTTGGCAGTCTGGTTGCTCCAGGCTTGCCCTCACTTACCCTCGCTGGGTGAGTTCCCCAGACCTTGCTGGTCTGCATCATCGACGATCTACATCTTACTCGAGACTTGCCGTTGCCAAGGCTTGTTGGGTCCAATCTGGTCGCCGACACCTCTGCACTCGACAGACATCGAGCAAACCCAAATCCTGCTCCTGGTCGCCGACAACGCCTCCCGGACCTCATGGCTGAAGAGTCAAGACGACCGTCATCGAACCTGAAGCACTCGACATCGGTGGGCATCTGTCCATCACCGCCCCGGTCACTGGCTAGTGACCCAGACTCTGTCCCCTCTGCTTTCATGTTCTTCAGAACTCCGATCCACTCTTGGATCCACCCGGACACTTTTCTCCTGGTCGCCAGCAGCACTTTGCAGCAGATCGCCATAAGAACCGACGACGAAACCCGACCCCGAAAGGCACCTATGCACCCGGCTTCCTGGGTGAGGTAACACGAGTACTCCGGTGCTCCGTGGGTAGAGACTCTTCAAAGTCCTAGATCTCAAAGGGTTTTGTCCTAGTCCTCTTTTAAGTGTCCCTTTCCTCTATTTTCCCGATCCCGACTTTCTCCATAGAAGTTAACGGCGTATCGCGGTTGTGTATTTACACTGCACGCGTCTCCCGTGGGTCCCCTGTGTCACTACCTTGGGTGGTTCCTTGTGGTCCAAGCACTTCTAGAGGCTCTAGGCCTAGTGTCTAGTTCAGTCGTGGTTCGCATACCACTTTATTGGTATATGGTTTGGTACGCCTCTAGGGCCCAAACGTGTATTTGTGCTATTACTGTGATTTAAGATCTTATAACCTATGTATTTGAACTCTAGCCTCATAAAGAGACTAGAGGGGTGTGTTTAGTAATAAATACATATATTTTGAATATATACCTGGTGTGGTGCTCTTTCATTTGGTCACTCAAGAGATTATAGACTGGTAAAACAAGCTGCTTTACATTCCTTCAAGACTTAGCCTGAAGGCTGCTCTCCATAGCTACCACTAGGATAGCTTTCAATAAGGTTGTCTTTAACCTATCTACCATAAGAGTCGATTTGGACTGGTGCAAGGTGCCCACTATAATTAGTGGACAGCATATGCCAGTCCAACTTCTCACATTGGTGTGCAGCGTGTGGGATTCCAGCTTGCTATTGTTTTACCAGATAATCTCAATTGAATTGATCAACTGAAAACCACTAAAGGTACCTAAGGTACATATAATTTAAGCTTAGAATATCAGTAAGTTCTACTGAACTTAGAGTTGTGTGTTAAGGGATAGCACAACCCTTTCTACAACTCAAGAGAGTTTAGTAGGCCACACTAGAGTAGGTAGTGCATACACCACACCACACTAGTAATGTCTTTAAAAGCAGGATCCAAAGATGCCCTGCAGGAAGCCATGGAGCTTCCCCCCTCCAAGTATGACACACTCCCATTCTTGGAACTGAGAGCTTTGTGTAACGTGAGGAAATTAAGGACAGGCCAAAGTCCCACCACCCAACACCTCCAGGAGTTGTTGGTGGCTTATGATCTTAGTAAGTCTTCAGAGACTGAAGGGGTAGGAGCTGAGGGTGGGGCAGAAGAAGAGGAGGAGGCCAGGGGTACCAATACCCCCAGCCCCCCCTCTGAGACTGGCCAGGAGGGTGACAATGACCCTGACCTGGATAACCCAATCCCTCCTGTGGAAGATGATGAGGATGATCAGAATGATGCCCTCTTTGTCCCCCCAGGAAGGATTAAGAGTGTGCCCAGAAGGTCTAGGTCTCCTTCTCAGGAGTCTAACCACTCTGGCACCTCTATAGGGAGCTCTGTCTCATCTCATAGGAGAGAATCCTCTCATGAGAGAAGAAAGAGGCTAGTCCAGTATGAGGAAACTCAGCTGGAACTCAGAAAAAAGCAACTGGCTTTAGATAGGGAATCCCTAGATCTCCTTAGAGAGAGAAGAAAATTGGGACTAGAGTCCCATGGTGGCAGCAATATTCCTAGAGATAGGGACAGGTCTTATGACCATAGAAACCTAAACAAGATTGTCCCTCCCTACCAGAGTGGGGATGACATCCACAAATGGATAACTGCACTGGAGAGGGCCTGTAAAGTTCAGAAGGTCCCCCAGAGGCAGTGGGCAGCAATCTTGTGGCTCTCCTTTGCAGACAAAGGTAGAGACAAGCTCCTCACTGTAAGAGAAGAGGATGCTGACAATTACACAGTCTTGAAGAGTGCTCTGATAGATGGGTTTGGCCTAACCACTGAACAGTATAGGTTGAAGTTCAGAGACACCCAAAAAGCTCAGACTCAAGACTGGGTTGATTTTGTAGATTGTGCTACAAAGGCTCTGGAAGGTTGGATACATGGCAACAAAGTGCAGGACTTTTTAGGATTGTACAATTTGATTATGAGGGAGCAGATCCTTAATACTTGTCAAAACCAGCTTTTGCACCAGTATCTGGTGGACTCTGACCTGACCTCTCCCCAAGAATTGGGAAAGAAGGCAGACAAGTGGGTCAGAACCAGAGTAAAAACAACTAGAAATCAGGGTGGTGACCAGAAGAAAGATTCTACTAAGTCCCAAGAGAAAGGTGGGGATAAATCTAAGGATAAGTCCCCTACAGGGCCCCAAAATTCCTCTTCTGGGGGTGGGTCCCAAACTCCTTCCTCTCCTGAAAAGAAACCCTATTGCCATGTCTGTAAAAAGCCTGGGCACTGGAAAACTGATCCCAGTTGCCCCAGGATTGGCAATAAAGAAAATGTTCCTCCCACAACTACTACCACCCCTCCTGGTACTACCAGTAGTAATCCTCCAGTTGGGAGTAGTGCACCCAAAAAGTTAGGTGCTTTTGCAAGAGGAACAGAGGTGGGCCCTAGTTTAGACAGGGACCCCTCAACAGACTCCTCTGACTCTGATGGTGGTATAGGATTTGCCACCTTTACCATGGGTCCCATAGCATTGGGCAGGTACAGATTGGAGCCAATAATTAATGGTCAGAAAGCTGTGGCATTTAGGGACACAGGGGCTAGTGTCACCATGGTGGCAGGAAACTAGTCCCCCTCACCAGCTTTTACCTGAGTTTAAATACCAGGTGACCAACATTGATGGTGTCAGAACAGATCACCCCATGGCCATAGTCAATCTCAGCTGGGAGGGGGTCACAGGCCCAAAAAGAGTGGCAGTGTCCCCAACCCTACCTGTAGATTGCCTGATGTGCAATGATCTTGAGATTTCTACCTGGGCTGAAGTGGAACACCAAACCCATCTTAGGATGTTGGGCGTCCCTGTAAAGGTTAGTGGGGCTGTGATGGCCACAGCCCCAGCCCAAGAATTTGGAGAGATGGAGCCTGAAAGAATGGCCCACTCTCCCCAAAAGAGAGCACAAGGGTTGAAGAAAAGTCTTCTTCCCCCAGACAGTAGGTAAGGGTCAGCCTCCTCAGGGAACTGACCCTACCCCTAGTGAAGGAACTGCCACAGAGGTAGTCAGGCCTGGCCTGGCCACACCCCTGATGGCAGAGGACCCTTCCAAGGTGGTACCCCGTCTGGAGCAGGTAACCTGCCCTCTCTACCCTGCCTCAGCCAGCCCAGGGCTGCAGAGGTCAGGGAGGTCAGTGGACCCCCCAGGGCCCCCTGTCCAGAGGAAGCCCCCATCAGCAGATTAGGGGCACCCAGTCTAGTAGCCCTAGCCAGGTGAAAATTCCTCTACACACTGAGGGATCCCCCATACCTTTATGTAGGGACCTCCCCCAGAAGGACTCTGGTAGGCAAAGGCAAACCTGGGACCAGAAGGTTCCAAACCTGCCATGTCCCTCCAGTAGTCCATCCAAAGGGACCCAACCCCCAGCTGTAGGCAGCCAAAGGTTGACCCTTAGAGCAAAGTGCAACTCAGTCATGGAAAGACAGGCATACATGGTGACCAGTGATCTGAGGAAGCTGAGGCCAACATTCCTAGGGCCTCACTTCCCTACTCAGACACCTCACCAGCCTTGTACTTTACCTAAGCACACCACAGGTAGTGATTCCCCATGGTGGAGACCCTCTCATACCCTTAGGGTGAGGGATTGCTTAGTGGACCATAAGACAGGGGGCAACCATGCTAGTGCAGGTGCTTCCTTATATGACCACATAGTCAATGAAGGCTCAACTGGCCAAGGTTAGCCTTATCTCCTTTCGTTTGGGGGGGTTATGTAGGAAGGTGGAATCTGACTATATGGTTGCCCCCACTTTTTTTATGGTGTTTTGCTGGTTTATGACTTAGTTGGACTGGGATCCTGCTATTCAGGGCCCCAGTCTATCTGCTTTCTCTGTAAAAAGGCTTCCATGTGCCTTAGGCACATCTCTGATTGGAATCTGGAGTGCCCTTATAAGTCCCTAGTATATGGTATACTATGTACCAAGGGCATAGGTACCTCAGAGGCCTACCAGGGGCTGCAGCATGTATTATGCCACCCCTGGAAGGCCATCCAAACTGACACCACAGGTCTGCTACTGCAGCCTGGGTAAGGTGGTGCAAGCACTCCTTACTGTGATATAGGTTACCTATATCACGAAATACATACACACATATAAACCTATAAGTCACTCCTAAGGCAGGCCTTATCAATCCTAAAGGCAGAGTGCATGGTTCCTATGTGAGAGGGTGCCCCTGCACGAGCAGGGCCCCTCTGCAGCGTTCGGAGACCATCTCTGATGCTGTTTGTAGTGCAGCCTGACCATATACTCTTAAGCGCATTATATCCTCGCGGTAAAATGCTAACTTTGGAATGGCTGCACCTAAACATGTCGTGTTTGGTGTCAAACATCTTGGAATACTACCCCCCCGCCAATCCTGGCGGCGGGGGTAGCATTCCACCCTTCTAGAGGGAAAGACATGTTAACTCTGACGAGTCCGGTAACTTCTTTCCAGAGCCCTGGCATCACAAAATGGATGCTGCTGCCACAGACACAAGTCTGGCCTCCTGCTGCTGGATGAAACTCCGGCAGGGGAGGCCTGGACAATAGGTTTCCTGTTGCAGGGAGGTGTGACCACCTCCCAGACAGGATAATGTGTATTGGGGCTGGGTGGGTGCACTCTTAGAGTGCTTTGAAGTCCTGCACTGGGGGAGCAAAGGCTCCTCTGTGCATATGCCAGTTCAAACCAGCTCAGGGGCTACCTGCCCCTGCTCTGGCGCGAAACTGGACAAAGGGAAGTGGGTGTAGCCACCCCCTCCCTTGACCCTCCCATAGGTGGGGTCATAGAGTTAGTCCCTCCCTGTTTTACTGGTTAAAATGGGGAACCCTTGCCACAGCAAGATTAGATTATACCTGGACGAAACTCTGAAACAGAATCCTGGACCTTCGACGCTCTACTCACGATTAGAGGACTGAAGAATCTCCCTTGGGGTCAAGGTGTGACTCCCCTGCTTGGCAGGCACCAAAGAAGCATCTGTCCGGTTCGCATCACTGAAGCTCCCGTCGGACGCCGAAGTCATCGCATCACCAGAGGTGGATTCTCAGACTTCCCCGAGGCTACCCTGAGTCCCCAGCAAAGCTGAGGCCCGTAGCTATCGTGGGTGACTTGAGACCATGACCCCTGGACACTGAGCACATTTGCAAGTGCACCATCTTCTGGGTCTCCCAAGAAGTCGTGCTTTGGGCTCCGAGTAGCCCTAGCCTCCAGCACTACCTGCTCCGAAGATCCCTGGCCCTCACTCCACGAGTGTCCTGTAAGCCAGCTCCACGTGCGGCGTCACGAGGCTCCTTTGCGGTCGCTAGCCCGTTGGCTAATAGCCCTTAACAAAAGCCAATCTTTTCTTTACTTGGCAGTCTGGTTGCTCCAGGCCTGCCCTCACTTACCCTCGCTGGGTGAGTTCTCCAGACCTTGCTGGTCTGTATCATCGACGATCTACATCTTACTCGAGACTTGCCGTTGCCAAGGCTTGTTGGGTCCAATCTGGTCGCCGACACCTCTGCACTCGACAAACATCGAGCAGCAGCCCGAATCCTGCTCCTGGTCGCCGACAACGCCTCCCGGACCTCGTGGCTGAAGAGTCAAGATGACCGTCATCGAACCTGAAGCACTCGACTTCGGTGGGCATCTGTCCATCACCGCCCCGGTCACTGGCTAGTGACCCAGACTCTGTCCCCTCTGCTTTCAGGTTCTTCAGAACTCCGATCCACTCTTGGATCCACCCGGACACTTTTCTCCTGGTCGCCAGCAGCACTTTGCAGCAGATCGCCATAAGAACCGACGACGAAACCCGACCCCGAAAGGCACCTATGCACCCGGCTTCCCTGGGTGAGGTAACACGAGTACTCCGGTGCTCCCGTGGGTAGAGACTCTTCAAAGTCCTAGATCTCAAAGGGTTTTGTCCTAGTCCTCTTTAAGTGTCCCTTTCCTCTATTTTCCCGATCCCGACTTTCTCCATAGAAGTTAACGGCGTATCGCGGTTGTGTATTTACACTGCACGCGTCTCCCGTGGGTCCCCTGTGTCACTACCTTGGGTGGTTCCTTGTGGTCCAAGCACTTCTAGAGGCTCTAGGCCTAGTGTCTAGTTCAGTCGTGGTTCGCATACCACTTTATTGGTATATGGTTTGGTACGCCCCTAGGGCCCAAACGTGTATTTGTGCTATTACTGTGATTTAAGATCTTATAACCTATGTACTTCGAACTCTAGCCTCATAAAGAGACTAGAGGGGTGTGTTTAGTAATAAATACATATATTTTGAATATATACCTGGTGTGGTGCTCTTTCATTTGGTCACTCAAGAGATTATAGACTGGTAAAACAAGCTGCTTTACATTCCTTCAAGACTTAGCCTGAAGGCTGCTCTCCATAGCTACCACTAGGATAGCTTTCAATAAGGTTGTCTTTAACCTATCTACCATAAGAGTCGATTTGGACTGGTGCAAGGTGCCCACTATAATTAGTGGACAGCATATGCCAGGCCAACTTCTCACAGCCTTGGGCCTCCAACATCTCCACTCTGGCCATTTTTTACGCTTGCCAGTCAACATTAATGCCACAGTGTGGGACTGCGTTTAATTAAAAGTGAGATTTGGCTTAGGATATTTTGTTTTTGCAGCAGCTTGTACTCCAAATGTGTGTTTTTATGCATTTTCGTTGGTAAAATGATACATTGTCCAATTACAAATTGCTGGGAGTGTTTACCCCACCAAACACCAGATTGGCTACACATAGCTGTATGCATGTAACCCCCACCAACAATGCTTGCCTGTACACTGCTGTGTGTATTTGGCCCCAAACACACAAATGTTCTCAGACTTGCGTGTGAGGTTTGCCCCCACAGCCCTTATGATTATGCCATGCTGTGTGTATTTGACCCCCACAACCCCCAGATTTGCCTCTACATTGCTGGGGGGGTTAGATCCCCAAACCCCAAATTTACTCCACAATGCTGGGGGGCTTAGACCCCCATACCCCCATACCTATCGGGACGACAATGCTTGTAGTGTTAGCCATCCACCCTTACTATTGGCATTAGATTGTTGGTAGTGTTAGCCATCCACCCCGCTTTAGGGTAGACAATGCTGATAGTGTTAGCCATTCCCCCCATAGGGTAGACAATGCTGTAGTGTTAGCCATTCACCCCCTATAGGGTAGACAATGCTGGTAGTGTTAGCCATCGACCCTTCCTACTGGCATTAGATTGCTGGCAGTGTTAGCCATCTCCCCCATAGGGTAGACAATGCTGGTAGTTTTAGCCATCCACCCCCCTATAGGGTAGACAATGCTGGTGGTGTTAGCCATCCACCCTTCCTATGGGCATCAGATTGCTGGTAGTGTTAGCCATCCACCGCCCTCAGAAGCCCGCCTACCCCCTCAGACCACGCCAAGAACCTCGGCATCATACTAGAATCATCACTCATTATGAACCGACAAGTCAACGCCGTCACATCCAGCTGCTTCAACACCCTCCACATACTCCGCAAGACCTTCAAATGGATCCCCCCTGAGTCAAGGAAGACAGTAACCCACGCACTCATCACCAGCAGACTAGACTATGGAAACGCCCTCTACGCCGGCATCAACAAATCCCTACTCCGCAAACTCCAGACTATACAGAACACCGCCGCCAGACTCATCATCGACATCCCCCGGCACGAACACATCAGCCAACACCTGCGAAAGCTCCACTGGCTTCCCGTGGAGAAAAAAGTCACCTTCAAAATCCTCACTCACGCCTACAAATGCCTACACAACAACGGACCCAAATACCTCAACGACAGAATCAACTTCCACGTACCCAAAAGAAACCTCTGATCTTCCAACCTCCCACTGGCCAAAACCCCGCGCATCCACAGAGCCAGAGCAGGCGGAAGATCCTTCTCTCACATGGCAGCCAAGACCTGGAACGAGCTTCCGGCAGACATCAGACACGCTCCCTCCCTGAACACCTTCAGGAAGACCCTCAAGACCTGGCTCTTCGGCTAAACGGACCTGTGGACCCCCCTCCTCCAGCGCCTTGAGACCCTCACGGGTGAGTAGCGCGCTTATAATCCCCTAATTGATTGATCCCCCCCACGGGGGAGACAATGCTGCACGTATTCCCCCCACCACAATGGTGACTGTGGTTTCTCACAAGCTGTGTGTATTGTTGCCTTTCACGGGGTAGTGGCGTTTTTGTGTGTGGTAGGTGTCTGACTTACCGTCTGTGACAAATGCGTCGGTTGGGGTTGTAGTATTGGCCAAACGTGCAGAGTATGGGTATGACGTGAGGGATAGGATACATGGCTGCACTGTCTCGTTCGCAGGGATCGTGTTGTGGCGCGCTTTGGACTGGAAATACTCCTCCGGATGCTCTGACGTGTGGGCTAGTGGCGACAGATTCGGCGCATGGGAAGTACGCATCGTACTTGGTTGGTTGTAATTGGGCTGGAAATATGCCTCTGTACGACTCCATTCAGCATTTACAAAGGTTTCTCGTTTGGAAAATGGAGACGGATTCGAAGTGACCGAGTCGTTTGGTGAGTTAGAGATTTTGAGCATCGTACTTCATTGTTTGGAAGACAAGCTTTCCAGTACGAGTTGGTCGGAGGCTTCAGCTCTAGACGGCTCTAGGAACGCCTTCCTTACGGGATCGGAATTGACTTGAGCCCTTAGTAGTAAATGTGGGTGAAATAGGGCGAGTGGCTGGAAACTGGAAAAAACTTACTTCAAAATAGGAGCAGTTTAGTGAGGGGTATATGGGGCTTCAGAGCAGGACATGCTAATACAAACACCCACTGACAAAAGAATAAGACCATTCCTATTCACAAACTACACTTCTAAAGTTACTACAGCCCAAAAGGCCAAAACAGCTTACCTTGGAGTAAGTCTAACACACGCATGGTCACTCACAGGTACAGTAATACACTCCCATTGAAAGTAATGGAGGCCGGGCCTTAAAATAGCACACTGATAGGAAAAAATGTTACAATAATGACATTTTTAAAATGGTATATTATATTTAAATTGACATATTTCATCATTTAAAAAATAAAGTTATCTCATTTCAATTAAAATATCAACTCAATTAAACTAATTAAACCAACTTTTATTTCCTTGTAATGTATATTAAGTAAATAATACAATAATTATGCAAAACAACAGTTGCAGGCATGAAATATAAATGCTACAGTAGAATATTGAGATGAGATATGTTTTCAAATATTTCTTCTAACTAGGAACAATTAAAGACTTTCATGAGAGCTCCCTTGTCAGGTGCTCCTAAATTATCATTTTTTCACCAACATAGCAAACAGAACTATAGATGAAATTGTCTGGTGTTAAGTGATGTAAAGAGTCATGCAATCATTGCAGAATCTCTCAAGATACTCAGGGCCGGATTTATCAAGGTTTTTCATTGCCTTTGCGCCATGCAAGGGGGAGCAAGTGCGACGCAAAATCTGAGTGAGATTTATCAATACACGCAAGCCCAGCTTGCGTGGCCCTGCATGACTTGATAAATCTATAGCAATGTAGGGCAGTGCAAATAGCTGCCTTGCGTTACTCTACAGCAAGGAGGTGTTCCGCGGATGGAGCATGGGTGTTCCCGCGCATACACCCATTGAGTTTTGCACATTCCCACATTTACCATTAGTGGTAGACCTGGGAATGCGTCAAAATGCTACGCCTCCCCAGGTGAAGCGTAAGGAGGAGAAATATCTTTATTTCTCCTCGTTGTTTCCTTTTTCTACTTCCGCCTCATTTTGCAGCACAAGGACAAAGAGGAAAATGCCTCTCCGGGTTGTTTTTGTGCAGAAAGGTGTCCCTTCCTGCACAAAAGCAACCCTGCCTACAATGCAGGCACCATTTCAAATAACGCAAGGGGCCTGTGTTGGCAATAGGCAGCTAAAAGTGCGCCAGCACTAGGTAAGGACAAGAATGTGCTATATAATGGCAAATATGGCACATTCCTGCCCTCTCCCTTTCACGCAGGTCAGCGCAGCAAGGTGGCTTGCTGTGCTGCGCTGCAAAAAAGAGTGATAAATCTGCCCCTCAATTCTAACAAACCATAGCTCGGACAGCAAATGCAGTGTTCACAACCTTATTCTTAATTAAACAGATGCAGTCAAAAATGTTTCAAATCAATTTATAGATGAGATTGCTTAACAAATTACCACCAAATGGATATGAATTTTGTATTATTAATTGTTTTGATTATTTGTTGCTCTCCGATAACATTTTGGTTTGATGTATTGTTATTTATTTTTATAAATATTGTAAGGTGATAAGCATTGCACTTGGAGTGAGAGGTATGGCTTACGCTGCTGTTGTGCAAGTTAAGGATTGTGCACCTAACCATTACATAAGAATTTCAGTGTTTCAATTTATTTCAAAACCCTAACTACACTTTAAATGTGTTTTTATGGAAATTTCTGAGGTTTTTTTTAAACATAGTTGAGGTGTTATAACTAAAGTGAAGTTTCACCTAGAGATCTCAACTGGTGAAAGAAGCAAAATATGTGGCTGTAAGACCCACGAAAATTGTGCAGGAATCGGTGTGGAAACTCCTATTTCTGCATGTTCTTCCCCAAACTTTCATAATGGAGAGAAAGGAAACTTAACGTGTGCGTTCTGCTCGTCTGTGCGCTGTAAGCAGCAGGTGCAAAAGCAATGCCATAGCTAGACTCATTGACGCCAGTAGCCTGCGGCCGGATGTAAGACAGGGGGGGGGCTAAGACCTGTGGCGGACTGGCGGCTGCGTGTAAAAGCGCGGGGACGGGGTGTTGACTGGAATGTTGCTAGTTCCTGGGAGATACTATGTCTCCCACTATGTGAGGGGTGACCTGATTGGAACCCCTTGAGCGCGCTGTATTGTAGGCTGGCCCGGCGTACGCTGAGCCAGCGTGGTGTGGGTTAATAAATAGCCCGGGGCTCCGGGCGTGGTCCAGTTACGGTCTGGCCATCAACGTAATTGTGCCTCCAGACCCTTATTGCCAGAAACGTGTAGGCCCCGGCGCTGGACTTTACACTGGCAAAGAGGTGGTCTTGTGCCCCGCTGCAACGCCTCTGACCTACTGTTCCAGCAGAAGTCACCGCCGATCCAGGCGCGCCCCGTCAGCGTGGCTGGAGGCCTCAGCATTGGAGCACGGTGCCGGCTTCTGTCCGCTGTGCACTCTACAGGCCCATCTCTTCCCCGGCCCCCGCAGTGAACACCTGTTCAAGTCATCGCTCGCGCACGTCTGGTCTTTCCTACGACCTCGCGTGGCGCCACCGCGCTCTGGACGACCGCTGTGCATTCCCAGAGTATTGTGCACCACCGACTGCGGGCATACGGTGAGAGGTGTGTCTGGCCCCCCCTGCTGCCTTATAATAAGCCTGCACCACAGTGCACGCCCTACACTGAGGGCAGAAAGGACTGCACTATCTCGCCTGTGGTGCAAATACACCAGTTTCCATACCAGCCCACGTGGTGTCCCTGCCACGCACACACCACTGCTGCCAGCACCCTCCTGGATGATCTTGGCCGGCCCCCTGCTGTGTGAACCCACTTCGCTCACAGTCTCTTGCCTGCCTCAGCGTGCTCCTGTCAACCCTGCACAGCGGCTAAGCTCATCGCCATCCAGCCTCCAGGCCCTCTCACTGCCATGTCTGCAGGGCCCAGAGAGTGACCGCAGCAAGCCCATCGCACGTCCAGGCCCAGTATCGAACGCCGCAAGCCAATAAGTGCACCCAATCACGCACTCACCCAGCGGTGGTAGCGTCCCGTCTGCTGCTGCAACTCTCCCTTCGCCAACATGGCGTCTGTCCCGCCACTGGAGCCGTTCACCTTTACAGGCCCCCCGCCCTCCCAAGCGGCGCGCTGGAAGGCGTGGGTCGAGCGCCCGGAGACCTACTTTGATGCGGCGGAGATCCCTGCCCCGCGAAGGAGACCCATGCTCCTTCATCTGGGTGGAGCAGAGATCCACATGATCTCCAAAACTGTGCGAGAAGCTGGACCACCGAGGAACTACGCCACGATGCGCAATGCCATTACAGCTCATTTTGAGCCCTATGCCAACCCCGACTACGAACGCTTCCTTCTCCGCCAGGCACGTCAACAGCCAGATAAGTCGGTGGATGTTTTCTATGGGCGACTGAAGGAGCTCACGAGCACCTGCACCCTCCCAGATGAGGATGACGAAGTCCGGGCCCAGTTCATTCAGGGTTGTGCATCGTCCAAACTGCGCGAACGCGTCCTGCAGGAACACAACATGCCCATGAGGGACATTCTGATGCTAGGACGTTCCAAGGAGCTGTCCAAGGCCAGGGCGGCCCACATGGATCCCAAGCCCACCACGCCGATCAAAGAAGAACCGGTCTGCGCTGTTCGCACCGACGCCCGGGAGACCAAACCAAAGGTCGCCAAATCAACCCGGCACTCCTCCAAGCAAAGTCCACGGAGTCGCCCATGTAGGTGGTGCTGAGGCCCATACCCCCATGAAGGAGCCTGCCCTGCCAACGGCAAGACCTGCAGTGCGTGTGGGAAGATGAACCACTTCTCTAAAGTGTGTTGCTCTTCACAAAGAAGGCGACCAAAGGGCCCGCAAAGGCAAGTACGAGCCCTCGAACCACTCCCCGACAGCTCTCCTAACAGTGAAATGGACGATGACGACGCAGCCACTGTCCATGTGGTAAGGATGCTGAACGCACTCACAGCCACCCGGCATGCCGCACCAATTTGCAAGATTGGAGTGCAAGACCACTCCGTGGCTGCACTCATCCACACCGGAGCCACCATCAACCTTATGGCCGCCAGCATCTATCGGAGCCTACCAAACCCACCAGCACTCCACAACACTAATGTACAGGTATATGCGTTCGGCACCCTCTCTCTGCTCCAGCTGTGTGGTGTCTTCCAGGCAGATCTCTCTCATGACGACACACACCAACGAGCTAAGGTCTACGTGTCGCAAGAAGGATCGGGTTTCCTGTTCAGCTGTCACACACCCGCAAGATCTCAACCTAATCCAATTCGCCTTCAATGTACACGCACACGACCTGGACCGACTGCTACAAGACTTCACGCCGCTATTTTACGGGATTGGATGCCTAAAAGGCCCGGCTATCCAGCTGCACATAGACAAGTCCGTGGCCCCAATAGCCCTCAGACACCGAAGGATTGCCTTCCACCTCTGACCAAAAGTGGAAGCGGAACTCTGTCTCTTGGAGAGTGCTGGTATCATCGAGCGGGTGTGAGGCCCTACACCGTGGGTGTCCTCCATCGTCGTAGCAAAAAAACCGCAACAGCCTAATGCAGTCCGCATCTGTGTGGACATGAGGGTCCCAAACCTAGCCATCAAACGTGAACGTCACCTTACGCCAACTGTGGACGACATAATCTGCGAACTTGCAGGGTCCAAGTGGTTCTCCAAAATGGATCTTCGCTTGGGATACCACCAAATTTCTGTGCACCCAGACTCTCGCCCCATCACCACTTTCTCCACTCACACAGGGCTCTGGCGTTACACCCGACTTAACTTTGGGATCTCAAGCGCGGCCGAGGTGTTCCAAAACATCGTCAAGAACGTCCTCCATGGGCTGAAAGGTGTGCTCAATGTGAGCGACGACATCTTGGTACACGCTCCCACGTTGGAAGAACATCTCCTTCATCTCCAAGCCGTGCTCTCCCGCTTCAGAGACAGTGGGCTGACACTGCACCAGGAAAAAATGCGAGTTCCTGAGAAAAGATATCAGCTTCTTGGGCTATCGGTTCTCTGACAAAGGCATCGGGCCGGATCCCAACAAGGTGAAGGACATCCAAGAAGCACCAGCCCCAACGTCAGTGTCGGGAGTCCGCAGCTTCTTAGGTATGGTCACATACTGCGGGCGTTTCATCAAGAACCTGTCCGACTTGACCGGCCCCCTCAGAGACTTAACCAGAGCCACCAGCCAATGGACGTGGGGATCCGAGCAGGAAGAGGCGTTCCAACACACAAAAGCTGCACTATCTGCTGACATTACACTAGTGTACTTTGACCCCAGAAAGGAGTCCCAATTGGTGGTTGACGCCAGCCGCACTGGCCTGGGCGCTGTCCTAGCACAACAACAAGAATGTGGGGAATGGGCCCCAGTTGCCTACGCCAGCAGGACACTTACGCCCACGGAACAAAGGTACTCACAAATTGAGAAGGAGGCAATTGCGATCCTGTGGGGGTGTCGCCATTTCTACATATACCTGTATGGCCACCCTTTTACAGTCGTTACCAACCACAAGCCCCTGATCCCGCTGTTTCAGGGCTCATCATCACGTCCTCCCCCGAGGATTGAAAAATGCGTTCTGCAGCTGCAGGAGTTCCAATTCACGGTGGAGTATAAACCCAGCACCCGGAATTCGGCAGACTTCCTATCAAGGCACGCCCGGCCAGTCACCCTCCTGAAGCCGCAGAAGCAGCGGCCACAGAAGACTACGTGAGGATGGTCGTGGAAAGGTCTAGGCCTCTTCCAATGCCCCTGAAGGAGGTCATTGAAGCTACAAAAGACGACGATTGCCTCCAGATCGCCATCCAAGCAGTCACCTCAGGTGATTGGAAGCCTCTGCAAAGCCTAATGCCGCTTCGCACAGTGACGGCCCAGGCCATCCTGAAAGCCCTATACCACTGATGACGGATAAAATCCAGAAACACATGTGTCTAGAGATGTCCAGCACTAATCTGCACCAACTTTGGTGGAACACTCCAGCAAAATACCAAGTAAGCATGCACTACAAACTGCATTTACCATAATGCCAAGGGGCGAACTGTGCTGGGAGGTCAGCAGTGTGCTCCCACCCCTTCCTGTTTAAAAAGGCTCCCTTGAGCCATTGAGCTGACGAGCTAGTGGAGATGCACCTGTGCGCCTGTGAGAGGTACTGAGACCTGTAAGAATTGTGGCAGCCTGCTCAGCAACCCCAGAAGAAAATCATTTTTGATCTCTACTGATGACGGATAAAATCCAGAAACACATGTGTCTAGAGATGTCCAGCACTAATCTGCACCAACTTTGGTGGAACACTCCAGCAAAATACCAAGTAAGCGTGCACTACAAACTGCATTTACCATAATACTAAGGGGCGAACTGTGCTGGGAGGTCAGCAGTGTGCTCCCACCCATTCCTGTTTAAAAAGGCTCCCTTGAGCCACTGAGCTGACGAGCTAGTGGAGATGCACCTGTGTGCCTGTGAGAGGTACTGAGACCTGTAAGAATTGTGGCAGCCTGCTCAGCAACCCCAGAAGAAAATCATTTTTGATCTCTACTGATGACGGATAAAATCCAGAAACACATGTGTCTAGAGATGTCCAGCACTAATCTGCACCAACTTTGGTGGAACACTCCAGCAAAATACCAAGTAAGCGTGCACTACAAACTGCATTTACCATAATGCTAAGGGGCGAACTGTGCTAGGAGGTCAGCAGTGTGCTCCCACCCCTTCCTGTTTAAAAAGGCTCCCTTGAGCCATTGAGCTGACGAGCTAGTGGAGATGCACCTGTGCGCCTGTGAGAGGTACTGAGACCTGTAAGAATTGTGGCAGCCTGCTCAGCAACCCCAGAAGAAAATCGTTTTTGATCTCTACTGATGACGGATAAAATCCAGAAACACATGTGTCTAGAGATGTCCAGCACTAATCTGCACCAACTTTGGTGGAACACTCCAGCAAAATACCAAGTAAGCGTGCACTACAAACTGCATTTACCATAATGCTAAGGGGCGAACTGTGCTGGGAGGTCAGCAGTGTGCTCCCACCCCTTCCTGTTTAAAAAGGCTCCCTTGAGCCATTGAGCTGATGAGCTAGTGGAGATGCACCTGTGCGCCTGTGAGAGGTACTGAGACCTGTAAGAATTGTGGCAGCCTGCTCAGCAACCCCAGAAGAAAATCGTTTTTGATCTCTACTGATGACGGATAAAATCTAGAAACACATGTGTCTAGAGATGTCCAGCACTAATCTGCACCAACTTTGGTGGAACACTCCAGCAAAATACCAAGTAAGCGTGCACTACAAACTGCATTTACCATAATGCTAAGGGGCGAACTGTGCTTGGAGGTCAGCAGTGTGCTCCCACCCCTTCCTGTTTAAAAAGGCTCCCTTGAGCCATTGAGCTGACGAGCTACTGGAGATGCACCTGTGAGAGGAACTGAGACCTGTAAGAATTGTGGCAGCCTGCTCAGCAACCCCAGAAGAAAATCGTTTTTGATCTCTACTGATGACGGATAAAATTCAGAAACACATGTGTCTAGAGATGTCCAGCACTAATCTGCACCAACTTTGGTGGAACACTCCAGCAAAATACCAAGTAAGCGTACACTACAAACTGCTTTTACCATAATGCTAAGGGGCGAACTGTGCTGGGAGGTCAGCAGTGTGCTCCCACCCCTTCCTGTTTAAAAAGGCTCCCTTGAGCCATTGAGCTGACGAGCTAGTGGAGATGCACCTGTGCGCCTGTGAGAGGTACTGAGACCTGTAAGAATTGTGGCAGCCTGCTCAGCAAACCCAGAAGAAAATCGTTTTTGATCTCTACTGATGACGGATAAAATGCAGAAACACATGTGTCTAGAGATGTCCAGCACTAATCTGCACCAACTTTGGTGGAACACTCCAGCAAAATACCAAGTAAGCGTGCACTACAAACTGCATTTACCATAATGCTAAGGGGCAAACTGTGCTGGGTGGTCAGCAGTGTGCTCCCACCCCTTCCTGTTTAAAAGGCTCCCTTGAGCCATTGAGGTGACGAGCTAGTGGAGATGCACCTGTGAGAGGTACTGAGACCTGTAAGAATTGTGGCAGCCTGCCCAGCAACCCCGGAAGAAAATCGTTTTTGATCTCTACTGATGACGGATAAAATCCAGAAACACATGTGTCTAGAGATGTCCAGCACTAATCTGCACCAACTTTGGTGGAACACTCCAGCAAAATACCAAGTAAGCGTGCTCTACAAACTGCATTTACCATAATGCTAAGGGGCGAACTGTGCTGGGAGGTCAGCAGTGTGCTCCCACCCATTCCTGTTTAAAAGGCTCCCTTGAGCCATTGAGCTGACGAGCTAGTGGAGATGCACCTGTGTGCCTGTGAGAGGTACTGAGACCTGTAAGAATTGTGGCAGCCTGCTCAGCAACCCCAGAAGAAAATCGTTTTTGATCTCTACTGATGACGGATAAAATCCAGAAACACATGTGTCTAGAGATGTCCAGCACTAATCTGCACCAACTTTGGTGGAACACTCCAGCAAAATACCAAGTAAGCGTGCACTACAAACTGCATTTACCATAATGCTAAGGGGCGAACTGTGCTGGGAGGTCAGCAGTGTGCTCCCACCCCTTCCTGTTTAAAAAGGCTCCCTTGAGCCATTGAGCTGACGAGCTAGTGGAGATGCACCTGTGCACCTGTGAGAGGTACTGAGACCTGTAAGAATTGTGGCAGCCTGCTCAGCAACCCCAGAAGAAAATCGTTTTTGATCTCTACTGATGACGGATAAAATCCAGAAACACATGTGTCTAGAGATGTCCAGCACTAATCTGCACCAACTTTGGTGGAACACTCCAGCAAAATACCAAGTAAGCGTGCACTACAAACTGCATTTACCATAATGCTAAGGGGCGAACTGTGCTGGGAGGTCAGCAGTGTGCTCCCACCCCTTCCTGTTTAAAAAGGCTCCCTTGAGCCATTGAGCTGATGAGCTAGTGGAGATGAACCTGTGCGCCTGTGAGAGGTACTGAGACCTGTAAGAATTGTGGCAGCCTGCTCAGCAACCCCAGAAGAAAATCGTTTTTGATCTCTACTGATGACGGATAAAATTCAGAAACACATGTGTCTAGAGATGTCCAGCACTAATCTGCACCAACTTTGGTGGAACACTCCAGCAAAATACCAAGTAAGCGTGCACTACAAACTGCATTTACCATAATGCTAAGGGGCGAACTGTGCTGGGAGGTCAGCAGTGTGCTCCCACCCCTTCCTGTTTAAAAAGGCTCCCTTGAGCCATTGAGCTGACGAGCTAGTGGAGATGCACCTGTGCGCCTGTGAGAGGTACTGAGACCTGTAAGAATTGTGGCAGCCTGCTCAGCAACCCCAGAAGAAAATCGTTTTTGATCTCTACTGATGACGGATAAAATCCAGAAACACATGTGTCTAGAGATGTCCAGCACTAATCTGCACCAACTTTGGTGGAACACTCCAGCAAAATACCAAGTAAGCGTGCACTACAAACTGCATTTACCATAATGCTAAGGGGCGAACTGTGCTGGGAGGTCAGCAGTTTGCTCCCACCCCTTCCTGTTTAAAAAGGCTCCCTTGAGCCATTGAGCTGATGAGCTAGTGGAGATGCATCTGTGCGCTGTGAGAGGTACTGAGACCTGTAAGAATTGTGGCAGCCTGCTCAGCAACCCCAGAAGAAAATCGTTTTTGATCTCTACTGATGACGGATAAAATCCAGAAACACGTGTCTAGAGATGTCCAGCACTAATCTTCACCAACTTTGGAGGAACACTCCAGCAAAATACCAAGTAAGCGTGCACTACAAACTGCATTTACCATAATGCTAAGGGGAGAACTGTGCTGGGAGGTCAGCAGTGTGCTCCCACCCCTTCCTGAAAGCCCTATACCAAGTCCGCCAAGAACTATCCGTGTCTGCTGATGGCTGTCTCCTGAGAGGCCCGCGCCTCGTCCTACCAGAGAGTTTGACCCAGCAAGCAGCCTTCCTCGCACATGGAGCCCACCAAGGGATAGTCAAATCGAAAAACCACCTCAAGAGTAAGGTCTGGTTTCCTGGCCTGGACCAACGGATAAAAACTATAGTACAGCGCTGCCCTGTTTGTCTTGCAACAGGCCTACCAAGCAGACCTGCACCAATCATCACAGAAACAGCTCCTAGTGCACCGTGGGAAAGAGTGAGTGCTGACTTCGGCAGTCTACCCGGAGGAAAGTACATGCTGGTGGTGGTGGATGACTTCTCGCGATATCCGAAAATTGAAATTGTCTCCTCAATGTCCGCGGCGGAAGTGATCCCCAAACTTGAAAAACTCATGGCGACACATGGACTCTTTGGCGAGCTGCGCACCGACAACGGCCCACCATTCACCAGTGCTGAACTGACAGAGTATCTGGCATCACACTAAGTCAAACACCGCAGGATAACCCCGAGATGGCTTCAGGCCAATGGCGAAGTGGAACGCCTGATGAGAACTTTAAACAAAACAATCCAAATTGCCCTAGCCGACAGTCACAATCTAGAACAACCCTAGTACCAGTTCCTCCGAGTTTACCGCCTCACTCCTCATTGCACCACCGGTATCTCTCCAAGCAGGTTGTGTTTTGGTTGGACTGTGACGGACACCATCCCGCATCATCCGGTGTGGGCCAAAACACCAAACCCCCCGAACCAGTCAGACTCCAGGCGGATAAAGAACAACAACGAGGCCTCACGGAGAAGACATGCTAGGGAGAGCCCAGTGGTTGTAGGCGACCGAGCGCTGGTGCAAGACCGCCACCCAGGAGGGAAGTTCTGGTTACCTTTTGAACTAGACCCCTGGACATTAATCGGAATCAAAGGTACTATGGTAACTGCTCGAACGGGACACGAGAGCGTGACCCGCAACATATCCCATTTCAAGAAAGTCCCAGAAGACAACGCTGAAGAGTTTCCGGTGGCTAACCTACCAAATGAGACTGTCCCAGGTAGACCTCCATGCATTGACGGAGAGCCTAGCAGCCCCGCACCCTCAACAACAGAAGACCTGCATGCCACGCCAGCCCTTGGTGTAGCCCATGATCCGGAACCCAAGGACCCTGACGTCCAGGGGCCCAGCCTGAGGCCCAGAGACCGTGATAACCTGTCCGCATCGTCACCGACACCTTCTGGGTGCAGCAGCCAAGGGCGGTATAACCTGCGGTCACATCCAAAGCCGTCCCAGAAATACAAAGACTTTGTATCCTGCTGATTATCGGCGACTGCTGAGTTTAGAGCAGACGGAAGAAACCACAGCACCCGAAGACCAAGTAAGAATGTTCCTTAAGCGTCCCGCTGTCATGGACTGTGTTTTGTGACACTGTTTTTCAGTTCACGTTGGTGAAAGTTGAGTTGGTCGTTATTCTCCTGGTAAAGGAGGAATGTAATGTTGCTAGTTCTTGGGAGATACTATGTCTCCCACTATGTGAGGGGTGACCTGATTGCAACCTCTTGAGCGTGCTGTATTGTAGGCTGGCCCGGCATACGCCGAGCCAGCGTGGTGTGGGTTAATAAATAGCCCGGGGCTACGGGCGTGGTCCAGTTACGGTCTGGCCACCAACGTAATTGTACCTCCAGACCCTTATTGCCAGAAACGTGTAGGCCCCAGCGCCGGACTTTACATTGGCGATGCCAAGGGGTAAGAGCGCGACCACCAATACTTGTGGCTCCCGGGGTGCCCCCTTGCACCCCCCACTTGCTAGCCAATGTGCAAAATCATCCTCCAGTTCTCACCCTGACAGACAAGTGGTGGCAGAGGGCACGTCAGACGGCACGCAGCCACGCGCTAGTCGCACTTGTGACATCAGGGAAAATATGCTTCATGCCTGCTGAATTCATCATTGTACATTGTAGTATTAAAGAGAAAAATGTTAAACGCTTCCAGTAAGCTGCCGGTTCTAAAAAGCGATCACACGCTTCTATAATATCATTCTCTGAACAGCTCCATTAACCTAAACATCCGTACTTATTACTTTGTGCTTGTACACAGCAGTAAGCTAATGAAAACACATCTCTTTACTGTAAGTCATTCAGGGATTTTATAAAATGCACTGAAGCGAATCAAATAGCGGAGGTGTGAACCTGTAATTCTTTGGAGTCTCATAAACACTTTAATCTCATTATTCAACGCCTGAAATCCTCCCTATGCTTTCCAATTAGTTTGAGCTTGGCATGTTGTATTTGTCTAAATGACTTTTTTTCTTGGTATGAAGTGTACAAATGAAGGCCCAAGGCCGGTGCTGCAGCTCTTTACCATTATTGTGAAGTATTTCTAGGTACAATATGGCATAAATGCCTGATTCTCGTTTACACCAAAAAGTAGAGGGCGGAAGAAAATGCTTCACTTTATGAGGAGGACGTGCTAACGTGTCCTACAGTAGGGAACTTCGGATCCACTTTGTTTTTACAATGTGTTTACAACATGCTCATTTGTGTTTATTTCATGCAATTGGAGACTTTCCTAATCCACCTAGTAAGGATTTATTATACCTTGCAAAACAAATACTTTGTTATTACTTTACTAAACATCATCCTATTCATGTTATACAGCAGAAGTTCGCCTCGTGCACAAGGTTCATTACATTGAAATGATTATAAATGTGGAAACACTCATGTAAATAGTGGAAATACGGTAACACAGGAGTTTACGTTGTGAAACCATATTGAAAAGTGAGTCTTCCATATGTGCTGGAACTACTGTCCAACTCGAAGCTGCAGTGCTAATAGTCGAACTTCAAATAGTGTCACAAGGTGAACACAGTCTCGGCAGAGAATGTCCCGGTGTTCCGCAAACGGTCAGCCAAGATGAAAGTGAAAGGATGGACCTCATGTACAGCCCAACCAAGGCCCAAAAATTGCTTTAATATATTGATAGAAAAAGAAAGACATGTCTTTCTTAAATGTTGTGCACTTCAACATAAGAGTTACATATCCACAGCAAAAGAGAAAAACAATTTTGTTATATGTAATAAGATTTCAATAAGTTTTCTTCATCGGAAAAAGGCACGGGTCAATTAGCCCAGAAAAATAGTTTCCATCATTATTGATTACAGTTCCTTAATTGCTAGAACTACAATAATGAGCATTTTTTTCCAGAGTTTTATATAGCACAAACTAGACCCGAAGATATCAGGTATCAGAGCGCTTTACATGAGCACCAGTTTCGTTACACAAGGACACATTCATTGTGTCCTTGTGGGGGAGATTAAGTGATTTGCCCAGGATCACAGAATGTTGAGCGTCATTGTCGAGACTCGAACCCGGTTCCCCAGCTTCAAGGTTGACTGCTCTAGCCGTAAGGCTACATCCTCTCTCCAAAAATTAGTTAATTAAAGAAAATCAGTTGAATAATGTGAGATCCATTAGAAGACCCATGACAAATCTTGCTTCAATGGATGACCTTATAGGGCTGTTTTGAAAGAGTGCCCATTGATTGTTTGTAAAAGGACCTGAGAGGAGCTGCCAGTTAGCCTAGAGCCGCTGAGAGGAGGTTTATGTACGTCTAGGAGACTGAACAAGGTGAAGATTACTAAGTTAATTTCTTTGCAAAGAGAGTGAATTAATTTTGTGGGATTCCTATGAAGGAAAAAATGCATCCTGTGGATACTAATTTTTCAAGTCACAGAGCCCCTAATGCTTATTCCTTAGATGGATGATGAGAGTGAACTTCACGGGAAAATGAAACAATTGAGTATTGAGATGGGTGCCGCTGGGAATGAGAAGTAAGAGATCTCAGGTTCTGCTGAGTTGAGTATAAAGGGCAGTATAGGGAACCAGTGAATTAAATAAGAAATAAATAATAGACTGGAAGGCTGAAGGATAAGTAAGATTCATTGTATATGAAGATATGGTAGGAAAAGTCAAAGGAAGAAGTGATTGCTAGGGGGTAGGTGGAACTCACAGAGTTTCACTCAGCGAAATTCCACAGAGTTACATAAAAACTCTGCGAGATTCCATGGAGTTTCGCGAGCTGGCAGAAGCGGCACACTGTGCTGACTTTTAGCGCTGGGAGCTTGTTCCATCCTGCAAAATCAGTGTGATCAGCACCACGTGGCACACCAGAGGGGGCTGCTTCTTTAACACAGCTCGAGTAGGTTTTCTATTCCAGTGGCAGCTTTCTCACCACATGCGGCATCTTTCTCACTGCGAATGGTCGTGATTGCCCACGACCGCAGCATTGAGAAAATCTCGCCAGGTGCCATCCTGGCGCCCAAAAATTGCACTAGGTTATTGCAATTCTGGGGCGCCAACTTGACATTGGCGTGCCACACAAGTAAAAAAGCTCCACCATGTGGTAGTTGGCAAAGTTTTGACGGAACTCCGCATTACAACGGGAGTGTGCAAAACTCTGCCAACTCCGCCGGCAGAGCAAAATTTACAGTCCACCTCTAGTATTTGCCCCTTCAAAGGGGTGTAGAGTAGGAGTAACAGAGGATGCAAGATGAAGCTTTGGGGCACAGTATTTGTTCATGTAGTTCATGTAGATTGTGTTGAGCACCATCAGACTCTAAAGGCTGTTTTTAGAGATAGGTTAATACAAATCTGTATGAGTGCCACTGACACAGAGCATGGTTATTGTTGTGAGCAGGACGGTGTGACCAACTGTGTCAAAAGCTGCTGAAAGATTAAGCAAGAGAAGATTGAGGAGAGTTTATTGTAATGGACAGAAGTGGTGCAGTTTGATACATGGATAAGAGTTGCTTTTGTGGAGTATAAAGTTATGAAGCCAGAAAAATAAGGGTAAAGCTGCTTATATTTAAAACAACATTTTTAGAGGTGGTCAAACACCATGAAACAAGAATTCTGGGAAACAATGGTAGTTGGGAGATGTGATGATATTTGGCTTGTATAGAATCTATACTTGAAAGAGGAAGCAGAAGGCACGTTCATCAATAATGGTAAAGATTAAGTGTATAAACCAGAGGGCATCTCAGTTACATAGAAAAAGAGTGTTGTGAAAGTGAAGTGGATATAGCTGATAGCCAGTTCATGGTGTTAGGGGTGTTAAGGCTGAAATGTGATAAGATTCTTTGGTAGTAGGTAGCTTTGGTGTTATCATGTGATTTTGTTAACTATTGTAGTGTAAACATGAAGTTATTATGGTTTGATGACTTTTAGGACATGCATGTCTGATGGCATCCAGGTTTATTGACAAGAGGTGTGAGGGGTGCAAGGAGTGCATAAGAAGGATAGTGAGATATGTGGGGATTGTTGCAATGCACTGCTTATGACCTCACATGTTACATCACTCATGACATGGTCAGTGACATCACTGATGACATCTCAAATGACATTACTGATGACATCACTGATGACATCATCCACAGAACCACTGACACACTCACTCACACCTCCATACAGCCTCTAATACACCCACTCACACAACCACTTACATACCCATTCACTGACCCATACAAGTACTTACTCAGCCACTCACACACCCACTCACTCACTCATAGAAACTGGTCATACAACCAGTCGGTCACCCATACAGCCACTACACAGCCATACACTCACCCATACATCTAATGACACACCCAGTTATTTACCTATACAGCCACTCACTCACCCATACAGCCTCTCAAAAGAGCCACTCACTCACCCATACAAGCATTCACATACTCACTCACACATCCACTTACATACCCATTCACACATCCATACAACCACTTACACAGCCCCTCACTTGCCCATACAGCCAATCTCGAAGACACTCACTCTTCCATATAGCCACTCACAGACCAAGTCACTTAACAAAACACTGACTCAAACAGCCAATCACTCACCCATACAACCACTCACTAATACAGCCATTCAGACACTCACTCACACACTCATCGTCACTGACACACCCACTCACCCACCCACACAGCCACTCACACAGCCTCTCGCTCACCAGCCCATACAGCCACTGACACACCCACTCACTCACCAATACAGCCACTCACACAGCCCCCAAGTCACCCACACAGATACTCAGACACCCACTTACACACAGATACACACAGTCACACAGCGAATCACATAAACTATGTTAAAACAAGTAATCACTCATTAGTAGTACACAAAGTATACTAATTTATCTTTTGTGGTACCTCAGCATATACATTTAACACACAAAAAGTTTCAGAAAACACTAGCAATCACATGACGATATCATCAGTGATGTCATTTGAGATATGATGAGTGATGTCCTCAGTGATGTTACTGACCATGTCATGAGTCAAGTAATATGTGAGGTCATAAGAAGTACATTGCAGAGGAGTACGCTCTAGTTAGCTCAGGTATCTATAACTGCTGAATTTCACAGGTTTTGTACGAATGAAATCTGAGCCTAACTGTGATGATCCTGTAACCTCAGTTTTTTTAGTGAATACATATATATGTGTGTATATATATATTCACTGAAAAAACCATAGTTTTAGGGAAAGTTATAGTTAGTTGGACATTGCACTCGTACAAAACCCGTGAAATTCCCCCGTTATAGTTAGTTCAGCTAACTATATCTCGCGGCCCCGCAGTGCACTGCTGATGATGTCACATATTACATCACTCATGACATGGTCAGTGACATCACTGATGACAACATCCAGTGACTGTGTGTTTCTGTAAAGTTTAAATATGTTTAATATATATAGGGAAAGGCGTATTGAAGAATGAGTGGGTGTATAAGTGTCTGAATGGATGATTTAGTAGGTGCGTGACTAACTCTATAAGTGAGTGATTAAACGTATCTTACTGAATGCATGGGTTAGTGACTAAACTGGGTGAATGTCTGTATACGTCTGTCTGTTGCTGTGTAAGTGGCTGCATGGGTTTGTGAATAGCTACATGAGTGTCTATATGAGTTATTGATTGGTTGTCTGAGTATCTGTATGGGTGCCTGAGTGTTTGTGTGGGTGGGGTGTGTGCGACTCTGTGCATAGATGTGTGAGTGGGTGATTCACTGGGTGGATGGTTTCAAGAGTGCATCTGTGATAGACTGTATGGGTGGGTGAGTGTGTGAAGAGTGTGTTAGTGAGTGAATGTATGTCTCAGTGGTACATGTATGAGTAACTACATATGTGAAAGGCAGTATATATGTGTGTTGGAGTATATAAATAGCTATAAGTGAGAGTGTGTGATTGTGAGAGTGACTGTATGGATGAGTGTGTGCTTGTATCAGTGATTGTATAAGAGCATAAGAATGTGCTAGTATTTGTATGAGTAAGTGAGCTGGTGTGTGTATAACTGTATAGGTGAGTAAATGGCAGTGTGATTAATTATTTGCATGACTGACTAGGTGTGTGAGTACCTCTATGGATGAGTGGCGGTGTTTGAGTGTCTATATAGGAGTATGAGTGCATATGATAGTCCTGTACTGAGGTACCGTAAGTATGAGTGACTGTACGGGTGAGTGACTGGATGTGTGTGTAGACCTAAGAAGCAGTGAGTGGGTATGTAGTTATTGGTGCTGGAGTGTGTATGGTTTTGAGAATGGCAGTCTGAAATTTAGAGTGGGTGTATCAAAAGTTATATTAGGGTGTGAGAAGATGCATGAAATTATCACATGGATGATGTCATCAGTGATGTCATCAGTGATGTCATTTGAGATGTCATCAGTGATGTCATGAGTGATGTCACTGACCATGTCATGAGTGATGTAATATGTGACATCATCAGCAGTGCATTATGGGCGCGAGTTATAGTTAGCTGAACTAACTATAACGGGGGAATTTCACGAGTTGTGTACGAGTGCAATGTCCAACTAACTATAACTTTCCCTAAAACCTATGGTTTTTTCAGTGAATTTCAAAGGTTTTTTAAATGCTAATTTCTAACTATAACGTGTCTGAAACCTATGTTTTTTTCAGTGAATTTCAAAGGTTTTTTAAATGCTAGTTTCTAACTATGCCTACAGAGGTAGGACATGTGAAGAAAGAAGAAAAACGCACAGAAAGAAGCAAAAGAAATGCAGAAAGAAGCAACAGAAGTCCACAAAGACGAAGAAAAGTGCAGGAAGAAGCAAAAGATGTGCAGAAAGAACCAACAGAGGAGCAGAAAGAGGCCTTGTTGCAAAATCATCCTGTGCCCACAACTTTTTCAGACGGGTACTGGTGGTAACTGACTCTGACTAACCAGAGCCAGTGCTATGCTAAAAGACACTTAGAATACAGTGAAAACACCTACATACACTAGGGAACACTATGCGTTGGGGTACCCCTGTGATTAGCATGACCTCCTCTGTAAGTCCCTAGTACATAATAGGGCAGGGGGATTAAAACTACCTCTTAAAACGCGCTACAGGGCGCGTTTGCACAGTGGTGAAGGGAGGGGGGCCGGAGGTGACATGTGTGCAAATGCGCCCGTGGCGTGTTTTAAGCTGCGGGATTAAGTCCCCTTGAATCCTGAGGGTCCCTGGGGCCCAACTAGCCCCCAGGTACCTACAGTTAGGACCACAGAGCTGAGTTGCAGAGAGGCGTGCCCGAGGCCACGCACCTTTTTTCACCTCTCTGCAACGCAACTCTGTTGTGCTTACTGAAGGTACCTGGTGGGCTAGTTGGCCCCCAGGGTCCCTCAGGATTCAAGGGGAATTAATTCCCCAACTTAAAATGCACCACAGGGTGTGTTTGCGCACATGTCACCTGAGGCCCGACCCCTCCCTTCACCACTGTGCAAACACGCCCCGTGGCGCGTTTTAAGTTGGGGGATTAGGTCACCTTGAATCCTGAGGGTCCCTGGGGCCCAACTAGCCCACCAGGTACTTCCAGTAAGCACCACAGGCCTGCGTTGCAGAGAGGTGGTCCGAGGCCACGCCCCTTTTACACCTCTCTGCAACGCAGCTCTGTGGCGCTTACTGGAGGTACCTGGTGGGCTAGTTGGACCCCAGGGACTCTCAGGATTCAAGGGGACTTAATCCCTCAACTTAAAACACGCCACAGGGCATGTTTGCACACATGTCACCTCAGGCCCCACCCCTCCCTTCACCACTGTGTAAACGTGCCTCGTGGCGCGTTTTAAGTTGGGGGATTAGGTCACCTTGAATCCTGAGGGTCTCTGGGGCCCAACTAGCCCACCAGGTACTTCCAGTAAGCACCACAGGCCTGCGTTGCAGAGAGGTGGTCCGAGGCCACGCCCCTTTTACACCTCTCTGCAACGCAGCTCTGTGGCGCTTACTGGAGGTACCTGGTGGGCTAGTTGGACCCCAGGGACTCTCAGGATTCAAGGGGACTTAATCCCCAACTTAAAACACGCCACAGGGCATGTTTGCACACATGTCACCTCAGGCCCCACCCCCTCCCTTCACCACTGTGCAAACGCGCCCCGTGGTGCGTTTTAATTTGCGGGATTAGGTCACCTTGAATCCTGAGGGTCCCTGGGGCCCAACTAGCCCACCAGGTACTTCCAGTAAGCGCCACAGCCCTGCGTTGCAGAGAGTTGGTCCGAGGCCACGCCCCTTTTTACACCTTTCTGCAACGCAGCTCTGTGGCGCTTACTGGAGGTACCTGGTGGGCTAATTGGACCCCAGGGACCCTCAGGATTCAAGGGGACTTAATCCCCAACTTAAAACACGCCACAGGGCATGTTTGCACACATGTCACCTCAGGCCCCGCCCCTCCCTTCACACCAGTAAACGCGCCCCATGGCGCGTTTTAAGTCGGGGGATTAACTCCTTGAATCCTGAGGGTCCCTGGGGTGCAACTAGTCCACCAGCTACCTCCATTAAGCGCCAAAGAGCTGCGTTGCAGAGAGGTGTAAGACGGGCGTGGCCTCAGAACACCTCTCTGCAACGCAGCCCCTGGCGCATACTGGAGGTTCCTGGTGGGCTAGTTGGCCCCCAGGGACCCCCAGTATTCAAGGGGAATTGCTGCCCATCTGCAAACGCGCCAGGGGGCGCGTTTGCAGAGTGCTGCAAGGAGGGGGCGTGGCCTCCGGCGCAATGCCGGTCTTTTTTAAAATTATTTTTAAGAAGGGGGCTGTGTGGCCCCCCTTCTTTTTGTAATTTATTTGCCCTGGGGACCCAATCCCCCAGGGCCTGCCCCCTAATTTTTTTTTTTAAACTCAAAAATTTGGAAGGGGGCCGCGTGGCCCCCCTCCCAAGGCCTTAATTGGCCCCGGGGACCCCATCCCTTGGGGCTTGGCCTTATTTTTAAAAAAAAAATCTTTTGGAGGGGGCTGCGTTGCCCCCCTCCACAGGCCACTTATGGCCCCGGGGACCCCATCCCCCGGGGCCGGCCTTTGTTTTTTTTTTTTATAGTTTTTATTTTAATTTCAATTTTGGGGAGAGGGGCCGCGTGGCCCCTCTCCTGGGCCACTTGTAGCCCCGGTGACCCCATCCCCCGGGGCTGGCCCTCTCCGTTGGGGACTGTGGGGTGGTCCCCAATCCCCCCACGGTCCCGCCGGCTCCCCGCGTCCCTCGGGAGCCGGCATTGCTTTTCCACATGGGGAGCTGCTAAGATGCAGCTCCCCGTGTGGAAAAGCAATCGTTTTGTTTTTGGAAGAGAGAGCAGGCTTCCTGCTCTCTCTTCCAAAAACCAAAGCAGTTTGCTATGGCAGGGCGGGAGCCGCGAGGCTCCCGCCCTGCCATAGTGAACTACAGTGTCCCGGGGGTGAGCACCCCGGGACACTGCAGGAGCTGGCCCTGGGGGGTGGCAGTCCCCAGGTCCATCAAGGGCTCCAGGTGGGGGGCCGCGCGGCCCGCCTCCCAACATGTGCAAAGCCCCGGGGAGGTGGTGGTCCCCGGGGCTCGGGGGTCCAAAACATACCCCTACATTCAAATTCTTAGTTCCCCGGGGAGGTGGCAGTCCCCGGGGTGTGTGGGGGGGCTCGAGCCCCCCACACAGGTAATTTTAATTTAAAAAAAACGAAGCCCCGGGGGGTGGCGGTCCCTGGGGCTTGGGGGCCTTAGAGGCCCCCCACTCATTATTTTTATAAACCCCGCATGCCCCCGGGACTTGGCCCACCCGGGGCCAAACAATGAAGCGCGGGAGCCCGCTCTTCATTTTTTTTTTCACGGGTGGATCCGCGCATCCTAAGCGCATCCAACCGATTGGGGGCCCTGGGGGTCCTTGTGGGACCCCCTAAGCAGGCCTAGGGGGTCAGGGTGTTTCTACCCTGCCCCCTTTTTGCGTTTTGCGCACTTAGTTTCTGTGCCTCGGTTCTACCGAGGAACAAGATGGCTGCCAACACTTCCTGGTTTGGAGTGTTGACAGCCAATTAGCATACAGCTCGTGATCGGGAGGGTGCGCGGATCCTCCGCTGCCATAGATATATATGTGGTTTTACTTTTGATTTTCTCAGCAACTACTGAACGGATTTACACCATTTAACAAAAAGGGTTCTTTCTGAACCAAGAACTACCTCTTTGCCAAATTTGGTGTAATTCCGTTCAGCAGTTCGAGCTTAGCCTTGGGGACCCCCCCACAGTCTCCAACGTGAGGCCAGGCCCCGGGGGATGGGGTCCCCGGGGCCATAAGTGGCCCGGGAGGGGGCCACGCAGCCCCCTCCCCAAAGTTCAAAACATTTTTTTTTTTTAAATAAGGAAAGGCCGGCCCCGGGGATGGGGTCCCCGGGCCCAAATGGCCTGAGGAGGGGGCCACGCAGCCCCTCCAAAGAAAAAAATAAAAAATCGAGGCCATGCCCCGGGGGATGGGGTCCCCGGGCCAAAAGTGGGCAAGGGAAGCGGGGCCACGCAGCCCCCTCCCATTAAAAAAAAAAAAACGACCGGCATCGTGCCGGAGGCCCCGCCCTCCCTGCAGTACTCTGCAAATGCGCCCTGGCGCGTTTGCAGAGGGGGAACGAATTCCCTTGAATACTGGGGGTCCCTGGGCCAACCAGCTCACCAGGAACCTCCAGTATGCGCCAGGGGCTGTCTTGCAGAGACGTGTACATAGGCCACGCCTCCTTTTACACCTCTCTGCAACGCAGCTCTGTGGCGCTTTGGAGGTATATGGTGGGCTAGTTGGACTCCAGGGACCCTCAGGATTCAAGGGGACTTAATCCCCCAACTTAAAACGCGCCACAGGGCGCGTTTGCACAGTGGAGAAGGGAGGGGCGGGGCTTCATGTGACATGTGTGCAAACAGGCCTCGTGGCGCGTTTTAAGATGGGGATTAAATCCCTTCAATCCTGAGGGTCCCTGGAGCCAACTAGCCCAACAGGTACATCCAGAAAGCGCCACAGAGCTGCGTTGCAGAGAGGTGTAAAAAGGGGTGTGGCCTCTCTACACGTCTCTGCAACGCAGCCCCTGGCGCATACTGGAGGTTCATGGTGGGCTAGTTGGCCCCTAGGGAACCTCATGATTCAAGGGGACTTAATCCCCCAACTTAAAACGCGCCACGGGGCGCGTTTGCACAGATGTCACCTCAGGCCCCGCCTCCCCTTCACCATTGTGCAAATATTCCTCTAAAATCTGTCTTACTATGAATTCCGATTTACTCACCTGTTATCAGGAGAGACCTCAGTGCTGCATCTTTCAGCCCAGTACTGATCCTCAAAAGTAATTTTAACCGTACTTACCAGTAACTTGAATTTCCTTCCATAGGATATCATTGCCTGCTTTTGCTGAAAAGTTTCTAAGTGTTGATTTTTGAAACATACAAATATTCCTCTAAAATCAGCCGAAATCCGAATTCTGATTTACTCACCTGTTATCAGGAGAGACCTCAGTGCTGCATCTTTCAGCCCAGTACTGGTCCTGAAAAGTAATTTTAACCGTACTTACCGGTAACTTGAATTTCCTTCATAGGCTAACATTGACTGGTTTCACTTGGAAATTCTTCTAAGTGTGGAGTTTTGGAACTTTAAAATATTCCTCTAAAATCAGCCGAAATACGAATTCCGATTTACTCACCTGTTATCAGGAGAGACCTCAGTGCTGTATCTTTCAGCCCAGTACTGGTCCTGAAAAGTAATTTTAACCGTACTTACCAGTAACTTGAATTTCCTTCCATAGGCTAACATTGACTGGTTTCACTTGGAAATTCTTCTAAGTGTGGAGTTTTGAAACTTTAAAATATTCCTCTAAAATCAGCCGAAATCCGAATTCTGATTTACTCACCTGTTATCAGGAGAGACCTCAGTGCTGCATCTTTTAGCCCAGTACTGATCCTCAAAAGTAATTTTAACCGTACTTACCAGTAACTTGAATTTCCTTCCATAGGATATCATTGCCTGCTTTTTGCTGAAAAAGTTTCTAAGTGTTGATTTTTGAAACATACAAATATTCCTCTAAAATCAGCCGAAATCCGAATTCTGATTTACTCACCTGTTATCAGGAGAGACCTCAGTGCTGCATCTTTCAGCCCAGTACTGGTCCTGAAAAGTAATTTTAACCGTACTTACCGGTAACTTGAATTTCCTTCATAGGCTAACATTGACTGGTTTCACTTGGAAATTCTTCTAAGTGTGGAGTTTTGGAACTTTATAATATTCCTCTAAAATCAACCAAAGTACGAATTCCAATTTACTCACCTGTTATCAGGAGAGAACCCAGTGCTGCATCTTTTAGCCCAGCACTGACCCTGAAAAGTAATTTTAACCGTACTTACCAGTAACTTATATTTTCTTCCATAGGAATCCATTGTCTGGTTTTCAGCAGAAAAGTTTCAAAGTGTCGATTTTCACAAACTACAAATATTCCTTAAAAATCGCCTGTATGACTTAAACGCATTCTTTCAACTGTTTACAGGAGATGCACCAGTGCTGGATCCAGGATCCAACACTGAGTAAGAAAAAGTAACGATAACAGTTTTTACCTGCTAAGTGAATTTCCTTCCATAGGATAACATTGGTGATTCTATGAGAAAAAGTTTCTAAGTGTCAACTTTTAAAATACAATAATATTCCTTAAAAATCACGACTGTAACCAAAACGCTTTTACTCAACTGTTTACAGGAGATGTACCAGGACTGAATCTAGGATCCAGTCCTGTGGTTAGAAAAGTAATCCATAAAGTAACTAATTGCATTTAACTAGAAATTCACATTGAGCTGAATGTTGCATTGTGTTTGAAAATGTGTTGCCCATTGCAACAACTGTAACTACTGTACTTAAAAGTCTATTGCCTATGTGCAAAGTATTTAAACTAAAGTAATTCATTCTGAGAAAGTATTTTTTGTAATGTAATGTATAATGTAATTACAATGTAATTTAAAAAATAAAATATGTAAAAAAATTGTTTCTAAAAATGTAGTAAATCAGTATGAAAAAATTAATATAACAATTAATACATTTAAAAATTGTCATTTACAAAACCTTTGAAATTCACTGAAAAAACCGTAGGTTTCAGACATGTTATAGTTAGGAATTAGCATTTAAAAACCTTTGAAATTCACTGAAAAAACCATAGGTTTCAGATATGTTATAGTTAGAAATTAGCATTTAAAAAACCTTTGAAATTCACTGAAAAAACCATAGGTTTTAGGGACAGTTATAGTTAGTTGGACATTTTACTCGTACAAAACCCGTGAAATTCCCCGTTATAGTTAGTTCAGCTAACTATAACTCGCGCCCCGCAATGCACTGCTGATGACGTCACATATTACATCACTCATGACATGGTCAGTGACATCACTGATGACATCACTGATGACATCTCAAATGACATCACTGATGACATCATCCACGTGATAATCTGATGCAGCTCTTCACACCCTAATATAACCTTTGATACACCCAATCTAAATTACAGACTGCCATTCGCAAAACCATAGACACTCCAACACCAATAACTACATACCCACTCACTGATTCTTAGGTCTACACACACACATCCACTCACTCACCCGTACAGTCACTCATACTTATGGTCACTCAGTACAGGACTATCATATGCACTCTTACTCCTATATAGACACTCAAACACCGCCACTCATCCATAGAGGTACTCACACACCTAGTCAGTCATGCAAATAATTAAACACACTGCCATTTACTCACCTATACAGTTATACACACACCAGCTCACTTAATCATACAAATACTAGCACATTGTTACGCTCTTATATAATCACTGATACAAGCACACACTCATCCATACAGCCACTATCACAATCACTCACTCTCGCTTATAGCTATTTATATACTCCAACACACATATATACTGCCTTTCACATATGTAGTTACTCACACATGTACCACTGGGACATACATTCACTCACTAACACACTCTTACACACACTTACCCACCCATACAGTCTATCACAGATGCACTCTTGAAACCATCCACCCAGTGAATCACCCACTCACACATCTATGCACAGTCGCACACACCCCATCCACACAAACACTCAGGCACCCATACAGATACTCAGACAACAAATCAATAACTCTTATAGACACTCATGTAGCTATTCACAAACCCATGCAGCCACTTACACAGCAACAGACAGACGGATACAGACATTCACCCAGTTTAGTCACTAACCCATGCATTCAGTAAGATATGTTAAATCACTCACTTATAGAGTCAGTCACGCACCTACTAAATCATCCATACAGACACTTACACACCCACTCATTCTTCAATACGTCTTTTCCTATATATATTAAAAATATTTAAACTTTACAGAAACACACAGTCACTGGATGATGTCATCAGTGATGTCATTTGAGATGTCATCAGTGATGTCATCAGTGATGTCACTGACCATGTCATGAGTGATGTAATATGTGACGTCATCAGCAGTGCATTGTGGGCGCGAGTTATAGTTAGCTGAACTAACTATAACGGGGGAATTTCACGGGTTTTGTACGAGTAAAATGTCCAACTAACTATAACTGTCCCTAAAACCTATGGTTTTTTCAGTGAATTTCAAAGGTTTTTTAAATGCTAATTTCTAACTATAACATATTTGAAACCTATGGTTTTTCAGTGAATATATATATATATATATATATATATATATATATATATATAATTTCGGTTCATTAGAGTCGTAAAAGTGCAGAGTACAAGTGTTAAAAACACATAAAACATGTTAGAAATCGGATTAGCAGACAATACAATTTGTATAAAGTTAGCTTGAAATCAAGATACCTTGTTAGGCACCAGAAGTGCACTTCCTGCTAAGCCTAAAACCAAAAGACAAAATCCTCTACAAAAGACCCTAAATGGACTCAAAAATGGTCCGCTATGCCTTCTGGGGAGTCTAGGGATTGCAAGTTGGTGTATCTTATAGCACTAGCTAACACACAAAGCTTACAATACACAGTGCAATTACGGGTGTGAATTAAAATGAGTCTTTCATGCAATGGATCCATAAGGCATGCATATATTATAAAAGCTCAGTAGAGTAGATATAAAGTCACCATTTAGATGTTTTAAATAGCAACCAAACCTGATATTCATAAAACAGCCATTTACTGCAACTACCCATTCAAAATGTATTTCCAATACTAGCTGGTAAAGTGTCTTGCGTATGGCTCAGAAGAGACACACGTACAATATAAGGCACAGTAGCTAGTAAAAGGGGGGTAATTGAAGCGGCGAGGTCAATCAAAACGGAATAGACATAAATTACACATAAGTGCTATGTTTTAAAAAAATATATAAAAGTGCATTGTTTTGTATTTGAAATATAGATCATATAAGGTCAGAAACTAGTTCCTGTTTAGTATTCAAAAATTGGCTAAGAACTCTCCAGATGTCTTTTCCATTGCAACCATGCAGAGTGTAGGTGTTTGGCGACCCCGATTACTACTACTTCCTTAGCATCTGACTGCAAGATTCACTGAGCTACTTTACCCTGCCTAAACCCCAGTGGTCTACACACTGGTAATAACCACTTTTTTTGAGGCAAGTCTTACCACTTATAAAAAGAAAAGAAAATTATGTATATACCCTGGGGCAAGCCTACAAGATGGGCAGATGGCAGGCAGGCCCTGGTTACAGCCCCAAGTAACAGTGTAGCTATGGATGGGTTGAGAACCATATCTAAACTTTAGGCACAAGTGCTTTGATGGAGGCTCAATATCCTATCAAAGGAGTTCTCGTAGGCTGGGCCTGCTTTGTGGTCAAGGAATCTATCCATCAGAGCGCCTGCCTTGCATCGCTTAAACTCCTCGCCCCAAAAGTGATTTCTAAATCTATCCTTTATTAGTTATTTTTGATGCCAACATCTGTATCTGGGTCATCCCAGAGAGTATGGAGATTCAGGGTATAGAATAGGTTCTTAATGTAGCCCAACCAAGCAATCCTAAGGTGGCCCCTGGTGCTTAGAAGCTCTCTAAGTAAATGTCTATAGGGTTCCAGCTCCACGGTAGACCAGAGACAGTGCCAGAACAATAATGGTCTTATTTGGACAGTGTAGGAAATCAGATCAAGGCCCAGATCTAGCAGGAGTGGGAGCGGTGTGTGTTTTGGGGTAAGTTTACTAGAGATCTAAAGAACTTATTTTCCACCACAGTGAGCTCTTGGCACCTGTATAACCCCAGTTTTCAGCGCCATATAACACTGCATTTTTCGTTTTCACTTTATAAATTTCAACTGCGGGGGAAAGATTCCTAGGTTTAGTTCTCTTTACCATCTTTGTAACTGCCCCAACTTCCTGCTGTAATTTGAGTACACTTTTGGCCATCTAGGTCCTCAAACTGAGATTATGTGCCACATTTATTCCCAGATAGACAAAGATTTGGACCTGCTGTTAGGGCGTGCCCTGTGCAGTTATGCACAGCCTCACCTCTCTATACGGATTTAGTAGCATAAATGTAGTTTTAGCAGGGCAGTGTTTAGTTCCAACCCTCTGTCATTACAAAACTCTAAAAAACGATTTAAAGTGACCTGTAGGCCTACAGGGGTATTTGAAATGAGGACGGTATTTTCCGCAAATAACAGAGTAGAGATTTTGGCATCACCAGCTTTCGGGCCATTATTTCCTGGGAAGTCCAAGTAGTGAGCCAGATCATTGATATATAAGGAAAAGAGGGTCGGGGACAGCACTCAACCCTGGCGAACCCCTTTTTCAATTTTGAAGAAGTCAGTAAGCTCCCTTCTATTTCCATATCTGACATGCGCTCAATTGTCTGAATGGAGCTTTATGATCACCTCTAGGATGTGGTTTGGGACTCCCATGCTGGCAAGTACCTTCCAGAGTTTATGACGCATGACCCTGCTGAATGCGGATTTTAGATCCACAAAGGCCACATATATGTGGCCCTTCCCAAGAACTGCAGTTTTCCAGTATATCATACTGAAGCGCAGTAGTTGGTCGAGTGTACTATTTTTCAGCCTGAACCCTGTCTGGTACTCACAAATGTTTTGATTTTCGGAAGTGCAATCTAGCAGTTTCTCCAGAACCTGGCGGCTAAACAGCTTCTGTAGCCCATTGATGAGACTGATGGGTTTGTAATTGCTTGGATCCTCCAGACAACCCTTCTTGTATATTGGGACGATCTCAGAATCCTGCCAGGAACTTGCAATAGGGCCACCCTCAAAAATAGGTCTTGTTATTTTATTGAAATAAGGGACCCAAACCTCAGGCTCCGTAGCATGTATGTCTGCCAATATGCGGTCAGGGCCAGGTGCCTTCTTGGGCATAATATATTTTAGTGCTTTATGTGAGTCTATAATGGAGACCACAAGGGGCTCCTATTTGTTGATACAATCTACAAGGCCCACTCCTAAAGTTTCACCGTGCCCTTCTCCACTGCCTGAGTAGAGCTTCTCGAAGTGATCCACCCAGATATGGGACTGGACATGGAAGTCCAAAGGTGAAGTAGCCAGGTTGCTACCATGTGCTATTATACCCAGGAAAGTCTTTGTATCTCTTTCATTCTCTTCTCTAAACATGTCACTCCACACCTCTTCCTCCCAGCTATCTTTGGCTTGAGACAGGGCATTTTTGAAATCCTTCATGCCAGGGCAATATCGTGCTGTTCTTTTGTTTTTAAAGAGTTGAGTAGGGAACTTTTTGCTGCTTGACATTTATCATTATACCAGGGATGAGACGGGGGTTGTGTTTTTGTTTTGGGGGCTGTCTAGAGAGCAACTCTTAAAATGACATAAACAATTTATCATGGGAAGCCATGATCGAGTTAGGATTTATTATATGGGACGCAAAAGCACTCATTTCTTCAAGGGTTCCAGCCACCATAGAATACACCTGGCTTAATAAATGAGATTGGCCCACCACATATTCCCATTTCAGTGCCTTTTTTGTTATTTTCTAAAATGATATCTCCCAGCGGGTTGGGTTCAACCTCCCCATGCCCAAGGTTCAGAAGGCCCTTTAGCACAACTTTTAGTGCATTATGGTCACTGTCCCCTCTTTCTACAATTTCCATGTCCCTCAAGTGGGGCCATGTCTTAAGGGATAGAAGAATGTAGTCGATATGCGATGTCTGATTTAGTCTCTTAAATGTGTGCATGCCCTCTTGCTAATAATGAGATCTGCTGTTACAGTCTCTTAGCCTGAGCCTCAGTGTCATGCCTAGGAGTTGGTTACCTAGGGACGAACATATTTTAGCCTTTGAAATTCCTAGATTTGGTATGAGCCAAAGGGCATCCTCTTCCACAGTTAGATCTTGGGAGGAGGTATCTAGCGGTTCAAACTTCATGTTAAAGTCACCTGCGTTTATCAAGAAAGCTTCTACTGGTAGTGATTTTATGAGGCGTTTGAGAGAGCTTAGTATAGGTGAGTCTTTGTTAGTGCTTACTTGCCTATTGAATCCCTTGATCACATAAACACATAAACATAGGCATTATCTTTGCTAGTGGAAAGTCTCAGTATATCGGGTGAGTTCTCAGTGAGCTTCTTGATTTTGCATTGAAGTGTGTTTTTCACCCATACCATCAGACCCCCCGCAGGTCGAACCCTTCCTAGGGAAATGGGAGGGCAAAAAAATTAGAATAACCTGACCACAGTGTAGGTTCAACACACCACCTTTCTTGGAGCACTCAGATTTTAAACATATCAATAAAGGTGCCCCAAACAGGATCTAGAATCTTTGACTTCAACCTGGCCAGGTTAGAAGAAAATAGATAGCAAGACACCGTGGTGTGGGTGCTTTGAGTTGTAGTTGAACTAAGCCTGGGCGTAGTTCACGAAGTAGCGCTACGCGAAGCTACGCAAAGTGCAGTTCGCACTACGCGAGCTACGCGTAGCACTACGCGAACTGCGTAGTGCACTGTTCGCAATGATTGCACAGTGCCGGATGCTTGTCCGCACTGTGCAATCATTGAAAACGGCATCTTGCACAGCGCGAGCTGTCTTTTACTGCCGCCGAGTAGATTTTTACTCAAGCGGCAGCTTTCTCAACGCGGACTGGTAGTTTCTCATCGCGAGCGGTCGCGAGCATACGCGACCACTCGCAATGAGAAACCTGACCTCCCCGCGTGGAGAATCTCACTGGAGGTTTATTTTCCACGCTCGCGATCGGCAACTTGATGTTGCTGGATCGCGAACGAGGAAAAAAGTTCGCCGGGATAGTCATTTTGCTTGCTCGCGGTCGCCAACTTGACGTTGAGGACTGCGAGCAAGCAAAAATGACCGCTGCACCACGCTACGCCACGCTACGTGTGTTTGCACTGTGCTACGTGCAATTCGCGTTGTGCGAAGTAGCGTAAACTTCGCAAACTACGCGAGCGTAGCGTAGTGCTTTGCCCAGGGTTAAGTTGAACAATACTGTTGGTGTATGGGTAAACACAAGGAGATGATGGACGGAGCGCTGAAACTTTTCAGACACTCACCCCCAGTCACAGATCTGGGTTGAATCCATCATTGTTCTTTAGCTCACTTCGCCACCCCAGTTCAGACACAGCTATATGCAAATCAGTCTTGACCCTGTGCCTCTTGGGAACAGTCCAGCCCGAACTGCCAAGCCATGTCTTCCCTGGACCGGAAACAAGCATCCTGGGACCGGTTTCGGGCTAACAGCCCTCATCAGCCAGGCTAGCTTGAATCCAGTGGCAAAGCGAGCAAGGGACCCACGTCTGGGCATACCCTGCCAACTTAGGGCGAACAAAGCAAACACAAGGAGATGATGGACGGAGCGCTGAAACTTTTCAGACACTCACCCCCAGTCACAGATCTGGGTTGAAACCATCATCGTTATTTAGCTCACTTCGCCACCCAAGTTCAGACACAGCTATATGCAAATCAGTCTTGACCCTGTGCCTCATGGGAACAGTCCAGCCCGAACTGCCAAGCCATGTCTTCCTTGGACCGGAAACAAGCATCCTGGGACCGGTTTCGGCCCAACAGCCCTCATCAGCCAGGCTAGCTTGAATCCAGTGGCAAAGTGAGCAAGGGACCCACGTCTGGGCATACCCTGCCAACTTAGGGCGAACAAAGCAAACACAAGGAGATGATGGACGGAGCGCTGAAACTTTTCAGACACTCACCCCCAGTCACAGATCTGGGTTGAATCCATCATCGTTCTTTAGCTCACTTCGCCACCCCAGTTCAGACACAGTTATATGAAAATCAGTCTTGACCCTGTGCCTCATTGGAACAGTCCAGCCCGAACTGCCAAGCCATGTCTTCCCTGGACCGGAAACAAGCATCCTGGGACCGGTTTCGGGCTAACAGCCCTCATCAGCCAGGCTAGCTTGAATCCAGTGGCAGTTCCTGAACTGTTTCCTGTGACACAGAGCAGACCTTGTCTTGAGAGTTTGAAGGCAAAAGGTTCTGTGAGTGTTCAAATGTCTGTTCCTTCTTTACTCCCTGGAGCAAAGTACAGGCTCTGTCATTGGGCAAGCGGGTAAGGGTAAGAGTGCCAGGGCGAATATTGGACAGTCAATCATTCTCCTTAAGGGGAAAAGATAGTGGTGTCTCAGTGTTGGAGCAGTTAGATGAATTTACTAGAACAGAACTCTCTCGCCCCGTTAAAAGACTTTGTGAAGGAAGAGTGCCCCGAATCTCGAATATGACACAGCCCAGTGCTAATTGGATAGCTATAGATAGAAGAGTCAAATGTGAGTTTGAATTGTATGGCTGTGTCCCAGGGAAGGAGGAACCGTGCCTCTAGGACCAATAGCCCATCTAAGAGTGACTGTTTTTTCAAGAATAGTTTGATGTTGTCATGAGTGCCAGTTTTATTGACCAGACACTAGGCAAAAACGATGTCCTAGTGCAGTGGTTCCCAAAGTGTGCGCCGCGGCACCCCGGTGCGCCGTGATGAGAAGCCAGGGGCGCCGCGCCGCCGCGCAGGATGTGGGTCGTGGACATTGCAGCCGCAGCGCAACACGTGTCATACGTGTTTTAAGACATTGGCGCAGAGTGTTTTCTGTCCACTTCCTGCTCTCAATCTTTTAATCTATCGCATCACAGTGAATTTGGCTGGGAGAAAGAGCGGTGCGTCCTGAAGCATTAACTTGGACAGCGAGCGTGCTGGAAATGCAATAAAAGGCTGCAATGTTTGGAGAACAGCTGGAGGGGCTTTAAATTAATTCTGACTGTTGTGCGCGTTGCACCGCATCGATCTGCTTGAGGCCGTGCTGCTGTTTCAAAGGGACCCTGTAGCTCTGGTTTCGCATTACAGTTCAGCACAATTACACTTGGAAGTTATTTTGCCAAATTGTTAGTGAATAATCATTACACCAGGAATTTGAGGGCGAAAAGGGGGTGTGGGGTGGGAGGAAAATACGACTCATGAAGCGGATGAGCCAACACTCATGCAGCTAGTATGACGGGTGAAGTACTCCTACATTTATGTAAATGCAGGGCTTTAAGTGGGATGAAAAAACTGAGGGGGTCTCAAAGGGGCGTGGCTGATGCAATAAAGGGCGTGGCTTAATCTGTGCTCAGCATAGTGTGCTGCCTGACTGGTAATTTGATGCTTCTGTCATTGCATCCAGATATATAATACAACAAGCAACATTACACCTACAACAAGCCAGAACTATTGGCTGTGCCAATGATTCTTAGTGGCATAACACAAATAAGCAACAACTATGGCTTTG
The DNA here is from genome assembly GCA_963921515.1 of Calotriton arnoldi. Classification (NCBI taxonomy): domain Eukaryota; kingdom Metazoa; phylum Chordata; class Amphibia; order Caudata; family Salamandridae; genus Calotriton; species Calotriton arnoldi. The sequence goes on along the minus strand of CAWUFW010014823.1, from coordinate 130,981 downwards.
TTGTATATAATATTGAAAATGATTCAGTTCTGAAATGATGAGATTGTGAAAGAACTATAACAAGTCTCTTTGAAGTTACCTCAAAGGCAGTGAAGTGACTGCTACAGAGTTAAGATTTTTTTTTCATCCTGAGGCTGAAGGCAAAAATGGAGAGCCCGATAGGGACCCATCTTGACACCTGCTTTTTAGAACTGCACCGGCAGGACCCAGCCCACTTAAAACACTGGGTAGATGGGATCTGGTGAGCCATCTTGGGTTCATCAGAGCCCACCCCATGTAAACTTCTTGTAACGCCACAGAGCTCCTTGAGCCTTTCTCTAGCATTGAGATGAACTTTATAAGATCTTTGTGATTGCAAATAAAGTTTTATGATGGTGATGGCTACTCTCTGAATCCTTCATCATGTCTAGGCTTGATTCTTCATGTAGACCAGTGGTTCCCAAAGTGTGTGCCACGGCACCCCGGTGCGCCGGTAAAAAAATGGTGGGGAGCCACGGCCAACTGCCAATTAGGTCAAGGGAGCCACGGGTCAAAAAAGTTTGGGAACCACTGTCCTAGTGGATCAATGGACCTCAATTTTGTGTGTACCAGATCCAATGTGCCACTTTGTTAATTAGAGGATCAGTTGTTACCCTTTGACTTGCCTGGAGTCTAGGGACAGTGTTGCTTGACTTAAGTTTGGAAGGCTCAAATTGCCAGCTGGGGTTCTGAGCTTTGACTGGTGTGTATTGCGCCTATTCCCATCTTGCCAAGGGATGGGAATAGGTATGTTGTTTGAAAAAGAGATAGGTCGGCTAGGATGCTTCTTGCACTGGGGCCTTAAATGGCTTCTATGGTTGCGCTGCAGGTCCAGGTATAGATTACCAGTCCTCCATGACCTTGGTGACAATACTACTTAAGGCCGGACCAAGATCTAGCTTCCTGCCAAATTTGGGGTAATTCCATTCTGCAATCTTTTGCGGTATCGCGTACCAAAAAAGTATATGGAGATTTAAGTTTTGGGACCCCATTTTCTGGGCCTCTGCTTGATGAATTACCACTAAACTTTCCAGAAAGGAGATAAACAGAAAGCACACTGTTTTTGGAAAGTTTTGTGAAGATTTATCAAACTGCGCCAAAGTTATCAGTGAACCAAAAAAGGCACTTCCTATGGAAACGCAGACCTAACTATAACTACCCAGTGGTGATCGACACTGGGTAATACACACACATATATGTATAATATACACATAAAAACTTTCTATTAAAGTGCTACTTTTTGATTAGTTTGCACATGGAAAGTTTCAGGGGGCAGAGAAAAAAGGGGGTCCCATACCGGGTTTTCCCAGTTCAATTTATCCTTAGACACAGTTACAGCCCAAATTGCTGAAGGATTTAAACCAAATTTGGCAGAAAGCTAGATATTGATCTAGAACGAGTGCTTTTTGTGTTTTGGTGTGAATCTGTTCTGTAATTTTGGAAAAATTGAGGATTAACTAATTGTATATATCATGCCGTGGAGCTGACAGATCTCATCTGTCATTTTTCTTTTTTATTGCACCCTTTCTATGCTCCCTTTCTCACCCCAGTTTTTCAGTGTATGATCTACAGCCCCATCTCTACTTCCCTTGCCAAGTACTATCTTTATCTATATTAACTAGTGTTGGGACCACCTGTTAGGTGCCCAGTATGACTAGTTCTAGGTCAATCTGGTAGAAGCATGAATCATATCTGGTACCCCCTTGGTTGACCCTTTCTTCCATTCAGGCGTTAGTTGCTCCCCTAAATATGGTTTCTAACTCCCTTAGAGCATTTGACATCAAACTAGAGCCTGTCGGACTTAATGCTTATAAAATTAAAGTACCCTCCCAATCAAACTAAAAAGGCATCTAAGAGCATAAAATACAGACTCCTCAAATCTCACCCAGAAATGCTAATCTCTGACCCATACTTATGTTCAAATAAAGGAGCTATAATTAGTGACCTTATCTTCTATACAAAAAGACAACCACAAAGGAGAAAAGCCCTATACTCCATGCTCCTGAGCACTACCTCAAAGGAAACTCTGCATGATCTGAGACTCTCAGTAGTGCCCTCACCCTTCTGCAGAGCAGATGCAACCATATCCCTTTATAACAATGGGATTATCATTATCCAACCTTCAAATCCCCCTCTCCCATTTAACTCCACACACACCACAGACCTATTCCCCGCTGGTTCTCCTAGACCAGTAAAATTTCTAAACCACAACCCGAGGCACCCCCTCATCACCTGTTCTCCTGTCCCACACTATGATCACTCATTTCCATGCATCTCTGGAATCTAGACTAGATGAGTTTTCAATGAACCTTCTACAACTCATGACAGAGTTAAAAAGCCTCACAAGCATCACCACAGAACTCGTGATCAATCAGTGGCTCAATAGATCGCCGATTAACTTTACTCATAACCACGACCAAGCTGCTAACCTCTGATGATGATGATGTATTTATAAAGTGCGCAATACCCTAGGGTGTCTAGGCGCTAGCCGTGAAGCAGTCGGATTTGGCTCAAGTAGATTAAGTGTTATTCCCAAACAGCCATGTTTTTAGACCCTTTCTAAATTTGAGCAGATCTGTCTCTCTTTGAGTGATGTTGGTAAGGAGTTCCACAGTTTTGAGTGTTGTATTGGTGAAGCTCTTACCACCCCACCTGGCCCTTTTTATTCTCGGGACGACAAGATTCCCGAGCTCAGCTGATCTGAGGGATCTTGCTGGGATGTAGGGTTTAAAATGGTTAGCCAGTTGTGTTGGCCCTAGATTGTTTAATGATTTGAATGTAATGCAGAGAGATTTGAACTGGATCAGTTTTGCTACCCGCAACCAGTGGAGATAAACTAGGGCTTTGGTCACAGAGTTAACTTTAGAGATTCCTAAAAATACTCTTGCTGCAACATTTTGAACAGTCTGTAGTTTCTGGATACTGCGTTTTGAAGCACTGGTAAACAGAGCATTGCAGTAGTCCAGCCTTGATGATATCAGTACAGATACCACGGTTTTACTTAACTCCAAAGGAATCATGTGGAGTATTTTCCTGAGAATTTTAAAAATGAAGAAGCAGACCGAAGTGGTGGACTTGATCTGTGCTTCAAAAGAGAGCTTGGTATCTACGATGACTCCAAGATTTGTTGCTTTAGGTACAGGCGTAGATAAGGAACCAAGTTGGACAGACCACCAACTGTCAGTCCAGATGGAGGGATTATTACCAAATATAAGGACCTCGGTTTTCGAGGAATTAAGTTTGGGGGGTCCAGGATTACATTCTGATTAATAAAAGAGGACAGTTCAGTGTTAATGGCCTTTTCAATTACTTTCGAAGGGAAGGGAAGTCTGGATATGGACCTGTAATTCAAGGTATCCTTAGCGTCCAGACTGGGTTTTTTTAGTATAGGGAGTATAGAAGCTTTCTTCCACTCTACCGGAAAGCGCCCAGATGAAATCATAGCATTAAAAGTGGCTGTGAGGGGAATAGCTACAATTTACGGAGATAAATGCAGAATTTTAGGGGAACAGAGGACTGAGGGGGAGCAAGATTTGATTGCACCATTTATTTTTGTTGTCTGTTCAGTGGTCAAGGCAGTAAAAGAGGAGAGAGTTGAAGAAACAGCTCCAGCTCTGTGTCGTATCCTACTGAGTTGGGCGGGAGACTGTGCCAAACCATTGGATGGATCCTCAAAGGTGTCAAAAACAGCCTTGACCTTGTGCTGAAAGGATTCTGCAAGGGAGTTGCAGAATTCCTGACTGACATAGGTATCCTGTGCAGTTAGGGAGTTTGGCTAAGTTTTTTACTGTGGTAAATAGAGTTTTAGGGAATCTATTGGCCGCTCTAATTTTCTCAGTGAAGTAGGCAGCTTTTTCCCTGAGGATAAGATTTTTATAAGCTTGAAGGGACAATTTATATTTGCTTTTAGTGAATGTACTTTTCTCCAGTCTCCATTTCCTCTCCAGTTTATGACAGCGTTCTTTCTGAGCTGTGAGACTGTCATTGAACCAGGGTTCTGATGGTGCGCGCCTAAGGCGTTGACTATTTTTAGACGGATCTAGATCTGTCTTTGCTGTTTCGAGCCAAGAGTGATAGTTTGCTACCATAGATTCAAAGTCAGAGGACATTTTAGGAGGAGTTTCTGAGAGCCGAGAATTTAGCTGGTTTGCCTCTATATTATTCCAGGAACAACTAATGAAGAGTTCCCCAGAGTGTTTGGTACATGGCCTTCAATGCAGTTAGATTTCAAAGAGGACAGCTTTGTGGTCAGACCAGGTTAAAGGAAGAGAACTGGTCCAACTTAGATGAGGATTATCAGAGAAAATCCCATCTAGGCAGTGACCAGCAGCATTTGTTGGGCCTTTGACAAGTTGGCATAGTCCTGCGCTTGCCATCTGATCAAGGAGCGCTTCTGTGTCTGTGTCGGTGGCATTGTCCATGTGAAAATTAAAATCACAAAAAATGATGAAGTCAGAATAGTCAGCCTTGTATGTTAAGAGATGACCTAGGCTATCAATAAATGGAGCCCTGGTATTGGGTGGCCGATAAAGTAGAATACCATAAAGCATGTATTGAACGTCTAATTCAATCCTAAAATCCAAAGCTTCACAGTCTAGCTTGTCAGGTAGCATTTTAATACATGATTTGAAGCTGGAGTTAAGAATTAGAGCTATGCCATCCCCTTTCCTACTCACTCTATCGACCTTATGTATGCTAAAACCTGCTGGTAAGGCCATAAGTAGGTCTGGGTCGGAGGAGGCATCGGCCCATGTTTCAGTGACGAAGGCTATTTCAATTCGGTGGGTTTCTAAAAACTCGCGAAAGACAATAGCATTTTTAATTAGTGACCTCGTATTGATAAGTACACATGCAGTCGAGAGTCTTAAATCCCCTTTAGGAGAGACAGGAGGAACCCTTAGCACCCCAGTGGGCAGTGGGGAGTACTGAAACATGCTCTTGGCTGCCTTCCTACCTCTGATCCTGTCTTCACCCGAGATGGAGAACCATACCCTCCCCTAACTCACCCTCCCGGCCCATTAGGCTGAACAATCAACTAGCTGACAATGATATTCAAGTCCCCCTCCTTAATTATACCTATACTAACACTGTTAAGATTAACATTCCAGGCTAAATCCAAACTGTTCCTGTGAATCCACACAGAGAACCCAGTCACAACGCTAGAGCAATTAGCAAAGGTCATTTTGAGCATATTACCACCACCCAGACTCTCTCAGCTGACACAGTTACTCACCTGAAATGCATGCTACTCAATTGCAGATAGGCTGTTAGACACAAGCCAGATATCTCTGACCTCATCCCTACACATGAGCTCGACCTCGCTATCCTGCCAGAAAAATGGCTAAATGATGCCTCTCCTATACTGAGCTTAATAGCCCCCCTACTCACAAAATCATTAGACTAGAAGATAGAGCTAACAGGCCTGGGGGTGGGGTCGCCTGCATCTACTGTAACAATCTCTTAGTGAAACACTCACAAACCATTGCTCTGTCCTCCTGCGAATGCCTGTGCATTGATATTGCAAGTAACAACAGACCCATTTGCAAACTTTACGTGATCTACTATCCACCGGGTGGCAACCTACCATTTATTGAGGAAATCATGGGAGTCATCACAACCAACGTTGGACATCAGGATACCCAGTTCTTCCTTGGAGACTTAAACCTACACTGGAATTATCTGAATGACTCGGCAGTGAACAGGTTTTAAACCATTATAGCCGACCTCGATCTGACCCAAATTTGTAAAAACCCTACACACAACAAGGGTGTGACCTTCGGACTAATCATTGTGGAGGTTGATAGCATCAAACTTGAATCTATCGTTCTTCGTGACCGGAAAGATCATCACTGTATCACCTTCCTCATCACAGATGCTGTTAGTGCAAAGAAAGGCTCAACTAAAGAAATCCAAACTATGGAAAAGAAGCATGCAGAACATAAACCTGAATGATCGTACTTCCCTCCTCAACAACATCCTGCCCCCTCAGGTGGACTTGTTAGATGTCCAAGTCCTAATAGATCACTACAGTACTTCTATTTTGAACATCCTAGTCTCAAATGCGCCCTTACAACTGAAAAGAATGTCCACAAAAGATTCTAAACCATGGTTCAATGACAGCCTAAACGAAGAAAGACGCAATCTGAGACTAGCTGATTGAGCATGGAGATTCAATACATCCATTGAACATCTAAAATGCTTAAGATCGGTGAAGAACATCTATAATAAATTTATCAGGAGTTCAAAAGCAAATTTCTTTAGAACTGAACTAGATCTAGTCAGAAACGAACCTAAAAAACGCTTTGAAGTTGTCAGACAACAATCGAATAATTAACCTAGCCCATCTATAAATGGGTCCAATTTGCTGCCAAACTGCAAGAATTTTGCTTCCTTCTTCCTGGGAAAGACGGAAATAATCGAACATGATCTGCGGACAGCAAGGGAGCTCCTTCCGGTTATACCGCATAGCAGCCTCCCTCCTTTATGGATAGCTGAGCCCCCTGGTCTCATAGGGCACCTCTCAAAAAACAATGCCTCTTGGAATGCTTTCCAAACCTTCAGCGAAAGTGACATCCACAACATCCTTACAGCACTGAAACCTTCAAACCACTTCAGGAACCTATTACCATTGCATATCTTCATGGAGGTCAAATCTGCTATACTTCCACTTTAGATCAAGATATTAAATGCCTCGCTTGGGCAAGGCACTGTCCCGGACTGCCTAAAAGAAGGGCAGGTAACCCCTATACTGAAAAGACAAAATGCAGATAGCTCAGACTTAAACAACTTTCACCTAATCACCAACATTCTGACTTTGGCAAAGCTCCTTGAAAAATATGTCCAGGTCCAACTTTGTAACCACATAGAACAATTCCACCTTCAAGACCAATTCCAATCCGGCTTCCGTCAAGGCCACAGCACTGAATCAGCTCTCAAGCACATAGTGGATGATGTGCTAAAAATGCTGGATCAGAACTAATCCTACCTTGTAATCCTCCTAGACTTCTCCTCTGCGTTCGATACAGTTAAACTTGACAGTCTCCTAGACTTACCTGAACAGATAATGGGGCTTTCAGGGTCCATCCTAAATTGGTTCACCTTGTTTCTCCACAACTGAACTCAAAGGATAATGGTTAACCAGTCCCAGCCCAATGCCACACCTGTCACGTTATGGGTCTCACAAGGGTCCTCTCTCTCACCTACTCTCTTCAACCTATTCATGGAGCCTCTAACCAAAACTGGATAACCTGCAACCAACTCAAACTAAATACCATCAAAACAGAATTCCTCCTAATTGTCCTGCCCAATCACTCACCCAAGATCGAATTATGGATGAAGCATCTAATTGCTCACCAAGCATTATAGACTCCACAAGAGCTCTGGGAATAACACTTAACAAGAACTTGAACATGCAGGAGCACATCAGTACCACCATCAAAGGAGCAAACTACCAAATTAACATTTTAAGGAAATTTAAACCCCTCCTCTCCCATGATGACTTAAAATCAGCAGTACTAGCTCTAGTTATTCCCAGGTTGGACTATGGAAGTGCAACCCTTTGTGGACTTCCTAGATCCAAGTTGGCGCCTCTAAGGGCCTCTCGTAATGCTGCTGCTAGGCTCATTGTCACTTTGGATCTAAAATCTCTAAACTGTCTCCCCTATAAAGCAAGAATACAGTTAAAAATTGCTTGCATGACCCATTTAGCATTACATTACAGCACCCTATGGTACTTGGCACAAATACCAGAATTATCTGGTAGGTGCAGATGCCCTAGAAGCACCAGCACATTGGTGCTAAAAGCACAGAAATTCCATAAAAAGAAAATGTCCAATAGAGTCTTCCTTGGTATAGCCCCAAGAATGTAGACCTCCCTACCAACTGGAATGAGACTGATCCCCTTAAAGGAATCTTTAAAAAAAAGTAGCAAAAATACTACTTATGAACAAATTTCTGCTCTAGATCACACAAATTGACTCATGATCTAGACCCATGATTATTACTCGATTGTTGGACAATGTATATTGTATCATTGGCTTGTCCTACGGAGGAAACTTTCCTCAATTTATGAACTGACACATTCTGAACCTATCTTGATTATGTTGTTATTTGCTTTCTTGTTTCTTATTTGCAATAATCTGTAGAGCACTCTGATACCCTCATGGGTCATATTCCAGCTATATAAAACTTAATAAATACAACAAAAAATTGAATTCTGAGATCTGTTTGGCTGCTTCCACCTCAACCAGGAAGTGGTGGCAGCCATCGTGGGACTCGGGACTCAGTTCGGAGTCCTAAGCAGAAAACACAAAGAACAGCATTTGGGGTGGGGTACAGATCCCCTGATCCCCTTGGCCTGGTGAAAGGGTCCCTACAGAGGCCAAAACGTTGTTTTAAAAAAAAAAACAATTTTGCTGCAAATTCATGGATGATCCATGTTTTTAAACCTCCTCCTGGGTTGGCCAGGGTCGGGGGGAAGGCATGAGTTTTATTTTAAAGAGAGGGGAAGCGTGACCCCCTCCCTAGGCCTCCAGGAGGCCCCGGGCACCCCATTCCAAATTGCTGTGTTTTAAAATAAAGGGGAAGGAGGCCATGTGGCCTCCCTTCCTGAGCTATGCTATGGCCCCGGGGGCCCCATCCCCCATGGCCAGTTCAGTGACAGTGTCCTGGGTCATCCCCACCCTAGGACACCATCTATTTCCCTGCCCCCGGGCATGGGAAGGGAAAATGCAAAGTTGTTCTACCGGGCAGGCGCACAGGATGCTCCTGCCCGGTGGAAGAACAAAACATTTCCCTGCCCGAACTCTCGTGCAGGAGAATGCTTTGATTGCTCCAACCTTGTGGGAGCAAAAGAAAACTGCTTTTACTAGTTTAGAGTAATACCGGCGCTCCCTGCTGCACCTGCGATGGGTGCAAGCAGGGAAGCTGGCAGAGCTCAGTAGGCCCTAGGCCTTCCCCTGCAGCCCCCAATGAGTAATGCAATGTAAGGTGCTCTGGCAGGGCACTGGGGCACCCCATTTTTAAAAACAAAATGGGACTAGTTGTGGCATCCCCTGGGTGGGCACGGGGGCAAACCATTTTAAACAAAATCATGCCTGCTCCTGCAGGGAGCCTGCAGGACTGTGGGGGCCCTGGCCCTCCGCCGCAGCACCCCAATGGGGATCTAGTAGGGGAGTGTCCCGGCTGGGTATTAAGGCATGCCACTATAAATTCTTTTTTTAAATGACAATACCAGCTCCTGCAGGAGCAGGGATCTGGTGGGGCTCTACGGCTCCTCCCTTGCCCCCAAAAATAATAATGGTCTGAGGTGCCCGAGGTGGGCACTCCTTGAATTAAAAAAAGCCAGCTCCTGTGTGGCTCCATAGGGACGCTTGCAGGGAGCTGGCTGGGCCACGGGAGCCCTGGGGCTCCCCCCACAGCCCCTTATAAAAAAAAACAACAGTGGGTGTCCTGGGTGGAATCGGGACACCCTGGTAAAAATTTAAAATAAATGAAAAAGCGAATAATAAATGCGCAGCCACAGCCACTCATTTATTATTCACTGCTTCTTCATGGAGAGACCCATAATGCCCTTGGAGGGCTATTTCCATATACTTTGCATTTGGTGAGGTCTCTAGAAGGGGCAAGGACATCTCCAATTTCTTTTTTTTAATATTGTAGGAGGGCTGCAGGAGTTCTGCAGCCCACCACCAACATTAGAAAAAACTGAGTAAGTCTCCTGTGCCATTACACAGCCATGCAGTGTTCTCATCAATAATTTCATTGGAAATGTTGCAGTGATATAATCAATGATGTCATAGAAGATGTCAAGGGTGATGTAATATGTGGGGTAATTAGCAGTGAATGGCAAGGACATGAGTTATAGTTACTCAAGATAACTATAACTATAACTGGTGAATTTCTGTGTTTTTTAAGAGTTAAAAACTTTATGTTGTTACTGAACATTTCACCTAACTATAACGCTAATTTAACCTTTGGCTTTTTCAGTGAATTTCTCATTTTTTGTAACTTAAAGTAATATTTTATTATCTTACATAAAGCCAGCCACCCAACCGTGCAAGGCCCTGCTTTAAACCCCTCTGTAGGCAGCCAACCCAACGCTGCAAGAGTGGTCGCAGGCATAAACCCAGGGGGTGGTCACAGTGCCTGGCAGCCGGAGGCAGCCAACTCCACACTGCACATGGCCTTTAGAGGTGCATGGCATGGGGTTGGCCAAAGGGCCACAAAAGGCCTGGCCTTGTGTCCAACTCCCCGCAGGCAGCTCTACGCACGGCATTTTGTTGCACATTGGGTTGGCCGCACGGCCTGGCTGGCAGCCTGGTCATGTGTCCAAGACGCCACAAGCAGCTAACCTGTGTGGGGATGACCACAGGTCTTGGTCTGCCATGAGGCCCTGTGGCCATTCTCCCAGAAGGCTGCCAACACCATGCTGCGCAGAGCCTTTGGTGTACGTAACGTGGGGGTGGTCTCCGGGCCCCGGGTATGCCATCACTCTGTGTCAAAACATATATACTACAGGCAGTGGGGAATGCAGCCCCTATCCCCAAGCATTAATTAGCTCTGGGTACCCCATCCCCCGGGGCCAAGCTCCAGTAAAAAGGGAAAGGCCCTGAGACCCTCATCGCTTTGGGCCAAATACCATTAAACAGGTGAGGGAGCGTGCAACACCCCTTCCTGAGCCTTTTTGTGACCCAGGCACACAATCCCCCGGGCCCTAATTAAATAAAAGTGGTGAGGGAGCCATGCAGTCCCCCTCCCTGAGCCCTATTAGGCTATGGGGGCCCATCACCAGGGCCAAATATAATGAAAAAAGGGAAGAGGCTGCTATTCAACCACAAATCTTCTCCTTTACCCGGAGGCTTTCACCCGTGGTCTACCCGCAGCCATGGGGACTGCCACATCCCCTGGGCTATTTCCAATTATGTTGGGCGGGCCCTCACAGACCCCCCTGCCCCAGGGACCGCCACCTCTCCAGGGCCAAAATAAATAACAAAGTGTGGGGGGCTCTAGCCCCCCCACGCAGCCCCAGGGATCTCCACCTCCCCGGGACAAATTTGAATAGAGGAGGGGGGCCGCGCTGTCCCAACTCCAGGAGCCATAGATGGCCCTGGGGACCACCACATCCAGGGGCTGGCTCCAGCAATGTCCTGCGGTGTCCGCCCTCAGGACATTGCAGTTTGCTATGGCATTGGTGGGAGCACTGCTCCTGCCTTGCCATAGCAAACAGAGTGCTCCACTTTGAGCAAGCGATAGCTTTTTGCTCTCGCTTGCTCAAAGCAGAGCACAGTTTGCTTTTTACACCCAGGGAACTGCATGTCAGCAGCTCCCTGTTTGTAAAAAGCAATGCCGGCTCCTGCAGAAGGCGGGAGCAGGCCGGGATCCGGGGGCCTACAGGCCCAACGAGCTGGCCATGTCCCGGGATGGGATCCCTGGGGCCAAAGTTGGCCTGGGGAGGGGGGCCGCGTGAGCCCCCTCCCCATAAAAAATATATATTAAGGCTTGGCTCTGGGGGATGGGGTCCCGGGGCCGAAATCGGCCTTGGGAGAGGGCCTGCAAGGCCCCCTCCCTTTTAAAAAAATGTTTGAAGGCCTAGCCCCAGGGGATGGGGTCTGCTGGGCCTAAATCGGCCCCGGGAGGGGGGGCACATGGCCCCCCTTTCTAAAAAGAAAAAAAAATCAAAAGCCTGCAACTCGCCTTTCTCCACTACTCTGAAAACACACCTCCTCGCTGCTGTGGGTCCTCAGGGGCCAACTAGCCCTCCTGTTACCTCCAGTAAGCCCCACACAGTGGGACTGCTGAGAGGTGGTCGGAGGCCATGCCCCCTTTCTCCACCACTCTGCAAAAGCACCTTTTGGCGCACTTAAAATTAGGCCTGGGCGGAAAACTATGCTACGCTCGTGTAGTTTGCGTATTTTGCGCAACTACGCGCTACGCGGATTGCACGTAGCACAGTGCAAAAACGTGTAGCGGGCATTTTTTGCTTGCTCGCGGTCCTCAACGTCAAGTTGGCGACCGCGAGCGAGCAAAATGACATCCCGGCGAGACTTTTTCCTCGTTCGCGATCAGCAACATCAAGTTGCCGATCGCGAGCGTGGAAAATAAACCTCCCGGCTAGATTCTCAACGCGGGGAGGTCAGGTTTCTCATTGCGAGCGGTCGCGTATGCTCGCGACCGCTCGCGATGAGAAACTACCAGTCCGCGTTGAGAAAACTGCCGCTCGAGTACAAATCTACTCGAGCAGCAGAAAATGACCGCTTGCACTGTGCAAGATGCCATTTGCAATGATTGCACAGTGCGGACAAGCATCCGGCACTGTGCAATCATTGCGAACAGCATTTCCTACCAAGCACTACGCAGTTCGCGTAGTGCTACGCGTAGCTCGCGTAGTGCGAAGTGCACTTCGCGTAGCTACGCGTAGCACTACTACGCGAACTACGCCCAGGGTTACTTAAAATAAACAATTGTACCCCGGCATTCACAATATTACTTCTGCATTTTTGCTTAAATTTGAAGCACAAAGTCTTATAAATTTTATCAGTCGATCAAATCAAAGGAAACGACAATGTTTGAATTTGTACTGGGATTCTCTCGAATTTAATAGTCAGTATGAGGAAATGCAGAAGTAATATTGTGAGTGCCGGGGTACAATTGTTTGTTTTAAGTTTAGCATGGGGATCCTTCTAGAGAACCATGCATTAACACCCAAGGTAGTGGGGTGTTTTTGTTACCCTGATTGGCACCAAGACTTTTTTCTCCCACCCCTTGTATTTGCTAATACGTTGCCCACCTCCACTTTTCTTTGTTGTTCTGATGTGCGACCTTCTGTGCCACCACTACCTCCTGTTAACCTCTTGGCGCACTGCTGGTGGGGGAGATGAGTAGCTAACTATGTGGATGTTTTCCTAATACCATATGTACAAAACTTGACATCTTATCTGAATGATACAAGTGATCTACTGTGGCAACTACAAGAGATCCCCTGGCAAGAATCCTATAAGCTAATTACAATGGATGTAATTTCACTATATACTAACATCGAAAATGATATTGGCATGACGTCATGTGAACACTTCCTAAGAGAGTGCAATATACATTATGGCCACCACAACAACATGGTGCTAGAAATGATCCGGTTATGTCTTACCAAGAATATTTTTCTATGTGGGAAAGAACTATACCGACAAGTCAAAAAAACGGCAATGGGTTTTTCCTTTAGCCCAAGCTACGCCTGACTGACAATGGGCTGGTGGGAACAACAAATGGCCTGGCATTAGAGCAACGATAAATATTTCAACAAAACGATAATGTGTTTGCGAAACATAGACGATCTCTTTATCATTTGGGATGGTTTGGAGGATGACTTTGGTGAATATTTCAAGATCTTGAATACAACCAGTGCAAATCCGACATTCACATATACCATCAGTCAATCAAAGGTTACTTTCCTGGACACAGAAATTTATATTCAAGATAATCAAATTCATTCTACGCTGCATAGAAAACAAACAGCTACTAATGCAACTCTACATGCAGGGAGCTTCCATCAGCATACCCTGATCAACAACATCCCCTATGGGGAGTTTTTAAGGATCCGCTGGATATGCTCGCAGGAAGATGAGTGGCAAAATCACAGTAAGCAGACATCACAGATTTAAAAGAAGAACATACAATCACAAGATAATAACAACATGTCTAAAGAAAATCTCAACAAAACGAAAAGTTGAATTGATAAAAGAAAAAGAACTGAAAAAACCTGAATCAGTGGATACAATCAGCCTCATTACTACGTACTCCACAGAAGCTAAGCAAATCAACAAAATCTTATGGAAAATTGGAACATTTTACATTTGGATCCCATAGTATCCCAAATTATGGGTAAACATCCCAGCATTACATTTCGAAGAGCAAGAAATCTCAAGGATCAGTTATTCCACAGCCATTTTCGGAATAAAAAAATAGCAGGCGGGTGGCTAAAACCAAAAGGCTTCTTCAAGTGTAATAACTGTAAAGTTTGCCAAATTGCTAAGAACACAAAAAGAGATTAAAATGGCAAACAATAAAATCTGGAAAATTAACCAACTGATAACTTGTAAAAGCCAATTTTGTGTGTATATAATTGAATGTCCGTGTGCTCTAAAATATGTTGGGAGCATCATATGTGAACTCAAGAAACGCATCTTAGAACATGTGAGAGTGACAGTCAACACAGATCGTAGCAATGCAGTGGCCAAACATATGGAACAATACCATAGCACAGACTGGAAAAAGTTGAGGTTTTATGCTATCGAATCTGTGGAACGCCACGAGAGAGGTGGCGATAGGAAACGCAAATTAAGGCAGAGAGAATCACAACATATCCTTGGCCTGCATACCTTAACTCTGCATGGATTGAATCAGGATGAAGAACTTTATTCACACCTGTAAATGCCCCCCCTTTTTTGTCTTCCTTAACTGTTTAGAACATTTTAACTGTCACTGCGCTTTTCATTTGCACCATTGAGCACTTAGATATATTGGCAAAGGATTTATAACCCGGATCGATTTATTTTGATGAAATCTTTATTTATGGAGGTCACAATTTGACAAAAAATTGATAATGTGTGGCTGGTAATCTGAGGTAGAATAACAAAAATGGTGTGGACCCACTGGGAGTCATTAACCTCCCAAATTGAAACTGTTCCAAGAGCAACAATTGCAATGGTATTTTGCGAATTGGGCCAATTGATCAATATATTTGGATTGGATTTGATATTCACTATGGGCCAAAGACATATAAATATGATTGGGCACAGCATGCCTTTTTGGTTAAATCTTTCTTGTTCTGGATTATCCACGTAGAATCTTTTAAACCTAGCTCTAATACAAATTGGATATTTTAGTTTGCCTACTGATTCTGATGCAAAATGGTTGTATGTGTCCAGAATAGTAGGTTTATAAATTGAATGTTTATTGCAGTTGACGTGGTGTAACTCTTAACAATAAGACCAACAGAAATTGATTTGGCAAAATTATGTTTGTATCTTGGAACTAAAATGATAAATGTTTCGAATTATGGGCTTCTATTTAGATAAGAGAGCAAAATCCTGAGCGATAGTTTGTTCACTTTACTGCACGAAGATTTTCTTAATTGGTGTTTAGTTTTTCAAATGTTCAACTTTTTCATTTACACACTACAATATCCACAATACAAAGCGGCAATACAACAGGAAGTGATGTCGTGAACACACTAATTGTACTTATTGAGCTGAGAACTGCTGCGTTTGTTACCTGTGAACAAGGTCTTTGTAAGACCGAAACGCATCAGGGCTTGTGTGGGTCCTGGCTTACATGGTTTTTGAAAAATAAAATAAGGATTACGAGCGGCCCGTGAGTGCGACTGAACTTTTCTTTAAAGAAATATGATTTGCCTATTTCTTTGGCGCAGTTTGACAAATCTTCATCAAATTTAAAAAAAAAAACAGTACCTCGGTTAATCTTGTTATGTCCAGAAAGTTTCCGGGTGATCTGTCAAGGGGGGGGGCAAAAAAAAAGTGTTTTTCCAATGGTAATTTCCATAGAGATTTTGGGTATGACTACAGCCCGAACTGTTGGCTGGAATTACACCAAATTTGGCAGAAAGGTAACTCATGGTCCATAAGGAACCTTTTTTTTATTTGGGATAAGTCCATATCGTACTTTTTAACTTATTAAAAGAAATCCAAATTTGTATGTATAGGGACGCAGATCCTTCGCAACCCCTAAGTCGCAGATCAAGGCGCCAGGAGGAATGATGTTAATGGGTGGTCACGACCTGAAAAGAAGTTGCGGCTGCGATTATGTAGAGCGGTACCATGTCCGGAGGATGATGTTTGACACCAAATAGTATGGAAGGGGTCGGGATAGGGGTACCCTGAACCCATGGATACATTGTAGGGTTGTGTAGTGGAATTAAGTGACTAAAAACTTTGTTAGTGCCTAAGTCAATATTGTTATGTCCTACATATAGTTTTGTTACAATATCTACTGTGTAGGAGAGTAGGATCTGCTTCACATGGGTACCCCCACTTTTTGCTGATGCTTCACTGTTTTTCGACATTAGTCTGGCTGGGGCCCTGCTAATCAGAACCCCAGCCTAGCTGCTTCCTCTCTAAAATGGGTTCCATGTGCCTTAGGCACATCACTGATTGGGATCTAGAGTGCCCTTATAAGTCCCTAGTATATGGTATACTATGTACCAAGGGCATAGGTACCTCAGAGGCCTGCCAGGGGCTGCAGCATGTATTTTGCCACCCCTGGAAGGCCATCCAAACTGACACCACAGGTCTGCTACTGCAGCCTGGGTAAGGTGGTGCATGCACCCCTTACTGTGATATAGGTTACCTATATCACTAAATACATACACACATATAAACCTATAAGTCACTCCTAAGGCAGGCCTTATCAATCCTAAAGGCAGAGTGCATGGTTCCTATGTGAGAGGGTGCCCCTGCATGAGCAGGGCCCCTCTGCAGCGTTCGGAGACCATCTCTGATGCTGTTTGTAGTGCAGCCTGACCATATACTCTTAAGCGCATTATATCCTCGCGGTAAAATGCTAACTTTGGAATGGCTGCACCTAAACATGTCGTGTTTGGTGTCAAACATCTTGGAATACTACCCCCCCGCCAATCCTGGCGGCGGGGGTAGCATTCCACCCTTCTAGAGGGAAAGACATGTTAACTCTGACTAGTCCGGTAACTTCTTTCCAGAGCCCTGGCATCACAAAATGGATGCTGCTGCCACAGACACGAGTCTGGCCTCCTGCTGCTGGACGAAACTCCGGCAGGGGAGGCCTGGACAATAGGTTTCCTGTCCCAGGGAGGTGTGACCACCTCCCCAGACAGGATAATGTGTATTGGGGCTGGGCGGGAGCACTTTCGGGTGCTTTGAAGTCCTGCACTGGGGGCACATTTGGTGTCCCTGTGCATACCCCAGTTCAAACCGGATCAGGGGCTTGCAGCACCTGCTTTGGCGCGAACTGGACAAAGGGAAAGGGGTGTAGCCACCCCTCTGCCCTGACCCACCCATAGGTGGGGCCACAGAGTAGTCCAACCCCTATCTTTAGTATAAAGATAGGAACCCAGTCCTTAGGACTTTAGATTATCCCTGGACGAAACTCTGAAACTGAATCCTGGACCTTCGACGCTCTACTCACGATTAGAGGACAGAAGAATCTCCCTTGGGGTCAAGGAGTGACTCCCCTGCTTGGCAGGCACCAAAGAAGCATCTGTCCGGTTCGCATTTCTGAAGCTCCCGTCGGACGCTGAAGTCATCGCATCACCAGAGGTGGATTCCCAGACTTCCCAGAGGCTACCCTGAGTCCCCAGCAAAGCTGAGGCCAGTGGCTATCGTGGGTGACTTGAGACCGTGATCCCTGGACACCAAGCACATTTGCAAGTGCATCCTCTTCTGGGTCTCCCAAGAAGTTGTGCTTTGGGCTCCGAGTAGCACTAGCCTCCAGCACCACCTGCACCGAAGATCACTGGCCCCCACTCCACGAATGTCCTGTAAGCCAGATCCACGTGCGGCATCACGAGGCTCCTTCGCGGTCGCTAGCCTGTTGGCTAGTAGTCCTTAACGAAGGCCAATATTTTTCTAACTTAGCATCCTGGTTGCTCCAGGCCTACCCTCACTTACCCTTGCTGGGTGAGTTGCACAGACCTTGCTGGTCTGCACCATCGACGATCTACATCTTCACCGAGACTTGCCGTTGCCAAGGCTTGTTGGGTCCAATCCGGTCGCCGACATGTCAGCACTCAACAGACATTGTGTACCAGCCCGAATCCTGCTCCTGGTCACCGACAACGCCTCCTGGACCTCGTGGCTGAAGAGTCAAGACGACCATCAACGCACCTGAAGCACTCTACATCGGTGGGCATCTGTCCATCGCCTTCCTGGTCACTGGCTAGTGACCCAGACTCTGTCCCCTCTGCTTTCAGGTTCTTCAGAACTCCGATCCACTCTTGGATCCACCTGGACACTTTTCTCTTGGTCGCCAGCAGCACTTTGCAGCAGATCGCCATTCGAATCGACGACGAAACCCGACCCCGAAAGGCACCTATGCACCCGGCTTCCCTGGGTGAGGTAACACGAGTACTCCGGTGCTCCCGTGGGTAGAGACTCTTCAAAGTCCTAGATCTCAAAGGGTTTGGTCCAAGTCCTCTTTTAAGTGTCCCTTTTCTCTAATTTCCCGATCACGACTTTCTCCATAGAAGTCAACGGCGTATCGCGGTTGTGTATTTACACTGCACGCGTCTCCCGTGGGTCCCCTGTGTCACTACCTTGGGTGGTTCCTTGTGGTCCAAGCACTTCTAGAGGCTCTAGGCCTAGTGTCTAGTTCAGTCGTGGTTCTTATACCACTTTATTGGTATATGGTTTGGTACGCCCCTAGGGCCCAAACGTGTATTTGTGCTATTACTGTGTTTAAATAACTTCTAACTTATGTACTTGAACTCTAGCCTCATAAAGAGACTAGAGGGGTGTGTTTAGCAATAAATACATATATTTTGAATATATACCTGGTGTGGTGCTCTTTCATGTGATCACTCAAGAGATTATAGACTGGTAAAACAAGCTGCTTTACATTCCTTCAAGACTTAGCCTGAAGGCTGCTCTCCATAGCTACCACTAGGATAGCTTTCAATAAGGTTGTCTTTAACCTATCTCCAATAAGGGGTTGTTTGGACTGGTGCAAGGTGCCCACTATAATTAGTGGACAGCATATACCAGGCCAACTTACTCACATTGGTGTGCAGCGTGTGGGATTCCAGCTTGCTATTGTTTTACCAGATAATCTCAATTGAATTGATCAACTGAAAACCACTAAAGGTACCTAAGGTACATATAATTTAAGCTTAGAATACAGTAAGTTCTACTGAACTTAGAGTTGTGTGTTAAGGGATAGCACAACCCTTTCTACAACTCAAGAGAGTTTAGTAGGCCACACTAGAGTAGGTAGTGCATACACCACACCACACTAGTAATGTCTTTAAGGGCAGGATCCAAAGAATCCTTGCAGGAAGCCATTGAGCTTCCACCCTCCAAGTATGATACACTCCCATTCTTGGAATTGAGAGCTTTATGCAACTTGAGAAAAATAAGGACAGGCCAAAGCCCCACCACCCAACACCTCAAGGAGTTGTTGGTGGCTTATGACCTTAGTAAGCCCTTGGGGACTGAAGGGGTAGGAGCTGAGGGTGGGGCAGAGGAAGAGGTTGGGAATGGGGGTACCAGTACCCCCAGCCCCCCCTCTGAAACTGGCCAGGAGGGTGACAATGACCCTGACCTGGATAATCCAACCCCGCCTGAGGAAGAGGAAGAGGAGGATCAGAATGATGCACCCTTTGTCCCCCAGGAAGGATTATGAGTGTGCCCAGAAGGTCTAGGTCTCCTTCTCAGGAGTCTAACCACTCTGGCACCTCAATAGGGAGCTCTGTCTCATCTCATAGGAGGGAATCCTCTCATGAGAGAAGAAAGAGGCTGATTCAATATGAGGAAGCTCAGCTTGAACTCAGAAGGAAGCAAGTAGCCTTAGACAGGGAGTCCCTAGATCTCTTTAGAGAGAAAAGAAAGTTGGGACTAGAGTCCCATGGTGGCAGCCAGATCCCTAGAGATAGGGAAAGGTCCTATGACCATAGGAACCTGAGCAAGATTGTCCCTCCCTATCAGAATGGGGATGACATCCACAAGTGGATAACTGCTCTAGAGAGGGCCTGTAAGGTACAGAAGGTCCCTCAGGAGCAGTGGGCAGCAATCTTGTGGCTCTCCTTTGCTGACAAAGGTAGAGATAAGCTCCTCACTGTTAGAGAGGAGGATGCTGATAATTACAAGGTCTTGAAGAGTGCTCTTATTGATGGGTTTGGCCTAACCACTGAACAGTACAGGTTGAAGTTCAGAGACACCCAAAAGCACAGACTCAAGACTGGGTAGACTATGTGGATTGTTCTGCCAAGGCTCTGGAAGGCTGGTTGATGGGCAGTAAGGTGTGTGACTTCTCAGGATTGTACAATCTGATAATGAGGGAGCAGATTCTTAATAACTGTCAAAATCAGCTGTTGCATCAATACCTGGTAGACTCTGATCTGACCTCTCCCCAAGAATTGGGAAAGAAGGCAGACAAATGGGTCAGAACCAGGGTGAAGCAGAAGGTACAGAACCAAGGTGGGGAAACCAAGAAGCAAGATGCTAAGAACTCTGACAAGGGTGGGGAGAAGGGTAAAGATCAAAAGTCTTCATCAGGCCCCCAAAAATCTTCTTCTGGTGGGGATTCACAGTCTACCAAAGGGAAAGGCCAAAGAAAACCATGGTGCAAGGTCTGTAAGCAAAAGACCCACTGGACCAGTGATTGCACCAAGTCCAAAGACTCCAGTCCAGCACCCACCAATGCCCCTAAGGCACCTGTTCCCCCTAGTACAGTTGGTGGGAGTGCTCCAGCCAAGGGTTTAGTAGGGTTCACCCTGGGAACTGAGTTGGGCTCTGACCTAGTCAGAGAACTGACTCAGGCTGTGTTAGTCTGTGATGGAGGCATGGATGTGACCTCCACTGTGAGTCCCAGTAATCTGGGCAAGTACAGACAACAGCCTTTAATCAATGGACGTGAGGCTTTGGCATTTAGGGACACAGGGGCAAGTGTC
The DNA here is from genome assembly GCA_963921515.1 of Calotriton arnoldi. Taxonomy (NCBI): domain Eukaryota; kingdom Metazoa; phylum Chordata; class Amphibia; order Caudata; family Salamandridae; genus Calotriton; species Calotriton arnoldi. The sequence goes on along the minus strand of CAWUFW010014823.1, from coordinate 110,313 downwards.
ACAATGGTGACACAAGACCTTGTGAATCCTGGGCAAGTTATACTTGGTGAGATGTACCAAGTGACCAATGCTAGCAATGTCAGAACAGACCATACTCTGGCAGTTGTTAACTTCTCCTGGGGAGGGGTAACTGGCCTTAAGAAGGTTGTGGTAAGTGCAAACCTACCAGTCGAATGCTTGCTTGGCAATGACTTAGAGACTTCTGCTTGGGCAGAAGTGGAGCTCAGGACCCATGCAGAAATGCTGGGGATCCCTGCAGATGTGTTTGCTGTGACCAGGTCACAAGCCAAAATGTCTAGCACTGAACAGGCCTTGGATTCTGGAAGAATGGACCAAGTGCCTTCCAAGAGGAGGAGTAGTAGGGTTAAGGCAGTGCCTTCCCCCTTGGCTCAGGAGGAAGATCAGTCCCTTGAGGGGGATGATCTCAGCCCTGAAGAAGGAACTGTCCCAGAGGAACTTGAACCTGACCAGGTTGAGTTCTTGGGGACAGGGGGACCTTCTAGGGCAGATCTGAGCCAGGAGCAGCAGAGCTGCCCCTCCCTTGAACCCCTCAGACAGCAAGCTGCTGCTGAGGCTCCTGGGATAGCTAGTGGTCCCCGTACAGTGTATTGGGATGATGGACTCCTGTACTCAGAGAGTAGAGACCCCAAGCCTGGTGCTACCAGGAGGTTGGTTATACCTCTGAAGTTCAGGGGCTTCCTATTGACCCTAGCCCATGATATTCCCTTAGCAGGTCACCTGGGCCAGAACAAGACTTGGGACAGAATTGTCCCTCACTTTCACTGGCCCCACATGTCTGAAGACAGCAAGGAGTTTTGTCGCTCCTGTGTAACCTGCCAAGCCAGTGGCAAGGCAGGTGGCACTACAAAGGCCCCCTGATACCACTACCTGTGGTGGGGGTGCCCTTTGAAAGGGTAGGGATTGACATTGTTGGTCCCATGGATCCCCAAACAGCCTCTGGGCACAGGTTTATCCTGGTGGTAGTGGATCATGCCACCAGGTACCCAGAAGCTATTCCCCTCAGGACCACTACAGCACCTGTGGTGGCAAGGGCCCTCCTGGGAATCTTCTCAAGAGTGGGCTTTCCTAAGGAGGTAGTATCAGACAGGGGTGCTAACTTCATGTCTGGGTACTTAAAAGCAATGTGGAAGGAGTGTGGAGTGACTTATAAGTTCACCACACCCTATCACCCACAATGCAATGGTTTAGTTGAGAGATTCAACAAAACCTTGAAGGGCATGATTAAAGGGCTCCCAGAAAAGGTTAGGCGTAGATGGGACATACTCTTGCCCTGCCTTTTATTCGCATATAGGGAGGTGCCTCAGAAGGGGGTTGGTTACAGCCCTTTTGAACTTCTGTTTGGCCACCCTGTGAGGGGTCCACTGTGCTTGGTGAAGGAAGGATGGGAGTTACCTCTCAAGCCCCCAAAGCAAGATATAGTGGACTATGTACTTGGTCTCCGCTCCAGGATGGCTGAGTACATGAAAAAGGCAACCAAAAACCTTGAGGCTAGCCAGGAACTTCAAAAGGCCTGGCATGACCAAAAGGCTGTTCTGACTGTTTACCAGCCAGGACAGAAGGTGTGGGTGTTGGAGCCAGTGGCCCCAGCAGCTCTCCAAGATAAATGGAGTGGACCCCACACTATTGTTGAGCAGAAGGGTGAGGTCACTTATTTAGTAGACCTAGGAACACCCAGGAGTCCCCACAGGGTTCTCCATGTCAACAGGTTAAAACCATATGTGGACAGGGCAGACATGGGCTTGCTCATGGCTACTGATGAAGGGCAGGAGGAAGAGAGTGACCCACTCCCTGACCTGCTCTCACAGAACCCTGACGATGGGTCAGTTGATGGTGTAGCCTTGGCAGACAGCCTCACTACCCAGCAACAAACTGATTGCAGGCAAGTCCTCAATCAGTTTAGACATATGTTTTCACTGACACCCAGTCAGACCACCTGGTGCACTCATGAAGTGGACACTGGGGACAGTCTGCCTATTAAAAACAAGATTTATAGGCAACCTGACCATGTCAGGGACTGTATCAGGACTGAAGTCCAGAAAATGTTGGATTTGGGAGTTATTGAACCCTCAGATAGCCCTTGGGCTAGTCCAGTGGTCCTTGTACCAAAACCTCACACCAGTGGTGGAAAAAGAGAGATGAGGTTTTGTGTGGACTACAGGGGTCTCAATGCAGTCACTAGGACTGATGCCCATCCAATACCCAGGGCAGATGAGCTCATAGATACTTTGGCCTCTGCCAAATATCTCAGCACATTTGACCTAACAGCTGGCTACTGGCAGATCAGACTAGCTGATGCTGCAAAGCCCAAAACAGCATTCTCAACCCCTAGTGGGCATTATCAATTTGTGGTAATGCCCTTTGGTCTGAAGAATGCACCTGCCACTTTCCAGAGGCTGGTGAATACAGTTCTCACAGGTCTGGAAGCCTATAGTGCAGCATATCTAGATGATATTGCTGTCTTTAGCTCCACCTGGGAGGATCACCTGGTCCACCTCAGGAATGTTTTACAGGCCCTGCAAAAGGCAGGCCTGACTATCAAGGCCAATAAGTGCCAGATAGGGCAGAGTCAGGTTGTGTACCTGGGCCACCTTGTGGGTGGAGGCCAGGTTCAACCTTTGCAGAGCAAGATTCAGACCATCATGGACTGGACTGCTCCCACTACCCAGACTCAGGTGAGAGCCTTCTTAGGCATGACTGGGTACTATAGGAGATTTGTCAAGGGGTATGGATCAATAGTGACACCCCTGAATGACTTAACTTCTAAGAAAATGCCCAAAAGGTTCAGTGGACAGTTAGCTGTCAAAAGGCATTTGATGACCTGAAGCAGGCCATGTGCACTGCTCCCATTCTGCAGAGTCCTGATTACTCCAAGAAGTTCATTGTTCAAACTGATGCATCTGAATTGGGGGTAGGGGCTGTACTGTCACAATTGAATGAAGAAGGTCAGGATCAGCCAGTAGCTTTCATTAGCAGAAGGCTGACCCCTAGAGAGAAATGTTGGTCAGCCATAGAGAGGAGGCCTTTGCTGTGGTCTGGGCTCTGAAGAAGTTGAGGCCATACTTGTTTGGTACACACTTCCTGGTTCAGACAGACCATAAGCCCCTCTTATGGCTAAAACAAATGAAGGGTGAAAACCCCAAACTGCTTAGGTGGTCCATTTCCCTACAGGGGATGGACTTTACAGTGGAACATAGGCCTGGGAGTAACCATGCGAATGCAGATGGACTCTCTAGGTATTTCCACTTAGAACATGAAGACTTAACTGGGCAAGGTTAGTTTAATGTCCCTACGTTTGGGGGGGTTGTGTAGGAGAGTAGGATCTGCTTCACATGGGTACCCCCACTTTTTGCTGATGCTTCACTGTTTTTCGACATTAGTCTGGCTGGGGCCCTGCTAATCAGAACCCCAGCCTAGCTGCTTCCTCTCTAAAATGGTTTCCATGTGCCTTAGGCACATCACTGATTGGGATCTGGAGTGCCCTTATAAGTCCCTAGTATATGGTATACTATGTACCAAGGGCATAGGTACCTCAGAGGCCTGCCAGGGGCTGCAGCATGTATTATGCCACCCCTGGAAGGCCATCCAAACTGACACCACAGGTCTGCTACTGCAGCCTGGGTAAGGTGGTGCATGCACCCCTTACTGTGATATAGGTTACCTATATCACTAAATACATACACACATATAAACCTATAAGTCACTCCTAAGGCAGGCCTTATCAATCCTAAAGGCAGAGTGCATGGTTCCTATGTGAGAGGGTGCCCCTGCATGAGCAGGGCCCCTCTGCAGCGTTCGGAGACCATCTCTGATGCTGTTTGTAGTGCAGCCTGACCATATACTCTTAAGCGCATTATATCCTCGCGGTAAAATGCTAACTTTGGAATGGCTGCACCTAAACATGTCGTGTTTGGTGTCAAACATCTTGGAATACTACCCCCCGCCAATCCTGGCAGCGGGGGTAGCATTCCACCCTTCTAGAGGGAAAGACATGTTAACTCTGACTAGTCCGGTAACTTCTTTCCAGAGCGCTGGCATCACAAAATGGATGCTGCTGCCACAGACACGAGTCTGGCCTCCTGCTGCTGGACGAAACTCCGGCAGGGGAGGCCTGGACAATAGGTTTCCTGTCCCAGGGAGGTGTGACCACCTCCCCAGACAGGATAATGTGTATTGGGGCTGGGCGGGAGCACTTTCGGGTGCTTTGAAGTCCTGCACTGGGGGCACATTTGGTGTCCCTGTGCATACCCCAGTTCAACCGGATCAGGGGCTTGCAGCCCCTGCTTTGGCGCGAACTGGACAAAGGGAAAGGGGTGTAGCCACCCCTCTGCCCTGACCCACCCATAGGTGGGGCCACAGAGTAGTCCAACCCCTATCTTTAGTATAAAGATAGGAACCCAGTCCTTAGGACTTTAGATTATCCCTAGATGAAACTCTGAAACTGAATCCTGGACCTTCGACGCTCTACTCACGATTAGAGGACAGAAGAATCTCCCTTGGGGTCAAGGAGTGACTCCCCTGCTTGGCAGGCACCAAAGAAGCATCTGTCTGGTTCGCATTTCTGAAGCTCCCGTCGGATGCCGAAGTCATCGCATCACTAGAGGTGGATTCTCAGACTTCCCCGAGGCTACCCTGAGTCCCCAGCAAAGCTGAGGCCCGTGGCTATCGTGGGTGACTTGAGACTGTGACCCCTGTACACCGAGCACATTTGCAAGTGCATCCTCTTCTGGGTCTCCCAAGAAGTCGTGCTTTGGGTTCCGAGTAGCCCTAGCCTCCAGCACCACCTGCACCGAAGATCACTGGCCCCCACTCCACGAGTGTCCTGTAAGCCAGATCCACGTGCGGCGTCATGAGGCTCCTTTGCGGTTGCTAGCCCGTTGGCTAGTAGCCCTTAACGAAGGCCAATCTTTTTCTAACTTGGCATCCTGGTTGCTCCAGGCCTGCCCTCACTTACCCTCGCTGGGTGAGTTCCACAGACCTTGCTGGTCTGCACCATCGACGATCTACATCTTTACCGAGACTTGCCGTTGCCAAGGCTTGTTGGGTCTAATCCGGTCGCCGACACATCAGCACTCGACAGACATCGTGTGTCAGCCCGAATCCTGCTCCTGGTCGCCGACAACGCCTCCTGGACCTCGTGGCTGAAGAGTCAAGACGACTGTCAATGCACCTGAAGCACTCAACATCGGTGGGCATCTGTCCATCGCCTTCCTGGTCACTGGCTAGTGACCCAGACTCTGTCCCCTCTGCTTTCAGGTTCTTCAGAACTCCGATCCACTCTTGGATCCACCCGGACTCTTTTCTCTTGGTCGCCAGCAGCACTTTGCAGCAGATCGCCATTCGAATCGACGACGAAACCCGACCCCGAAAGGCACCTATGCACCCGGCTTCCCTGGGTGAGGTAACACGAGTACTCCAGTGCTCCCGTGGGTAGAGACTCTTCAAAGTCCTAGATCTCAAAGGGTTTGGTCCAAGTCCTCTTTTAAGTGTCCCTTTTCTCTAATTTCCCGATCACGACTTTCTCCATAGAAGTCAACGGCGTATCACGGTTGTGTATTTACACTGCACGCGTCTCCCGTGGGTCCCCTGTGTCACTACCTTGGGTGGTTCCTTGTGGTCCAAGCACTTCTAGAGGCTCTAGGCCTAGTGTCTAGTTCAGTCGTGGTTCTTATACCACTTTATTGGTATATGGTTTGGTACGCCCTAGGGCCCAAACGTGTATTTGTGCTATTACTGTGGTTAAATAACTTCTAACTTATGTACTTCGAACTCTAGCCTCATAAAGAGACTAGAGGGGTGTGTTTAGCAATAAATACATATATTTTGAATATATACCTGGTGTGGTGCTCTTTCATTTGATCACTCATGAGATTATAGACTGGTAAAACAAGCTGCTTTACATTCCTTCAAGACTTAGCCTGAAGGCTGCTCTCCATAGCTACCACTAGGATAGCTTTCAATAAGGTTGTCTTTAACCTATCTCCAATAAGGGGTTGTTTGGACTGGTGCAAGGTGCCCACTATAATTAGTGGACAGCATATACCAGGCCAACTTACCACATACAATTGCTACATTTAATTTATTTGTAAGGCTACAGTTCATTGCTGTAGCTATGGAGGGATCTGTAAATTATATACTAGTACACAGGTTCTATGTCTGTGTAAAATTGAGGAGAAGGAATGCAAATATGTGTAAAACATGCTCCTCTAGAACCACTGTTTGTCCTTTAAACATGTCTTGCACATGGTACTGGACATCCTGTGTGTGCAGTTTTAGTACTAGCCCAACTTTGCATTTGAAATATGTTCCCTACTCTTAAAGTCCTTTTCTACTACATATATGTCACCCCTAAGGTGGACTGTAGATAGGCCATATGCAGTGAGGTATGTGCTTAAAACATAAGACATATAGTTTAAAGTTTCAGTGACTCACGTGTGCACTTACAGAGCCATATGTTTAGTTATACAACCAGTCTCAGAGTCACAGTGGAAGTCACATACCTATCTGCAAAAGGATACAGCCACTCACATACCCAGTCAGACATTCACTCTCACAGAGACACACCTCCTATATATCAGGCCTACTGGAGGCAGTTGCGCTCACACAGTTGCATACCCCAATACCTACTAACACAACCAGTAAGCAATCCATGCAGCCCATTAGATACACATTTAGAGAGCCATAGAGTCACTAAGAGCGGTAGTCAAATAGCAACATACTTCCTTAAATATCCAAAGACACACCAAAATAGGGACTGAGACACTCATTCAGCAATCTATTGAGGCACTAACAATTACAACTCACTCATGTAGACAAGTTGCCCTTCAAACACGTCTCAGGCCGGCTTCTGCAGAACCTGTGTGTGCAGTTTTACTAATAGGACAAATTGACATTTATGAATGCTTGTGAAGCCTTAACCTTCTCTTCTGTTACATATAACTCACCCCTAAGGTAACCAGAAGTTAGGCCATAGGCGATTAGCTATGTGCTTAAGACATAAGAAAAATACTTTCAACTTTCAGTGACTGACATCTGCACTTACAGACCAGTATGTCCAGTTTTACATCCTGTGTCACAGTCACAATGCTACTCACATACCATCTACAAAAGGAAAGAGGCACTAATACACCCAGTAACACACTCACTATAGCACCTAACCATTCACTTAGATATAGAGAGTCATCATATGAATCTAGGCCGACTGGAGATAGTTCTGTACACACAGTTGCATACGCTAATAATCCCTAACACAGCAAGTGCCCAACCCATGCATTCCTTAGATACACATTTAGAGTACCATAGAGACACTAAGAAAGGTAGTCAAATAGGAACATACTTCGTTAAATATCCAAAGATACACCCAAATAGGGACTCAGACACTCATTCAGATACCTACTAAGGCACTAACACTAACAAGTCACCCATGTAGACAAGTTGCCCTTCAAATATGTCTCAGGCCTGCTTGTGCAGAACCTTTGTGTGTAGTTTTAGTGGTAGGCCAAATTGACATTTAAGAGACCGCACAACAAGGAACTTGACTTTGCTGCCAGCCCCTGGTTTCAAGCACCTAGCACTTTATCCACGGCCCCTGGAGGGGCTTTAAAAGCACCAATGCGATCCCGCAGCGCGGGAGAACGCACAACAAGGAACTTGACTTTGCTGCCAGCCCCTGGTCCCCAGAACCTAGCACTTTATCCACGGCCCCTGGAGGGGCTTTAAAAGTGCAGACGCGGTCCCGCAGCGTGGGAGACCGCACAACAAGGAACTTGACTTTGCTGCCAGCCCCTGGTCCCAAGCACCTAGCACTTTATCCACGGCCCCTGGAGGGGCTTTAAAAGCGCTGACGCGGTCCCGCAGCGTGGGAGACCGCACAACAAGGAACTTGACTTTGCTGCCAGCCCCTGGTCCCAAGCACCTAGCACTTTATCCACGGCCCCTGGAGGGGCTTTAAAAGCGCCGACGCGGACCCGCAGCACGGGACGCGCGCTGGGCGTGCCCGGGTTCGGCCTGGGCGAAGACGGGCCCGTCTTAGCCCGTCATAGTCCGGTAGAGGCTGGGCTGGGCCACGGCTCTTTATTTTGCCAGTAAAGGTACTGTGATTTCGTAATAAGATTAATGTCCGGCCCTAAGAAGGAGAACGATTAAATATCTTTTCAAATTTATGACACCATCCTCCTCCTTCCTACTAGAAAAGACTCTGTGGACTGTAAGTTAGGTAGTTATTGTGAGAAGTTGGCCTGGCATATGCTGTCCACTAATTATAGTGGGCACCTTGCACCAGTCCAAATCGACTCTTATGGTAGGTAGGTTAAAGACAACCTTATTGAAAGCTATCCTAGTGGTAGCTGTGGAGAGCAGCCTTCAGGCTAAGTCTTGAAGGAATGTAAAGCAGCTTGTTTTACCAGTCTATAATCTCTTGAGTGACCAAATGAAAGAGCACCACACCAGGTATATATTCAAAATATATGTATTTATTACTAAACACACCCCTCTAGTCTCTTTATGAGGCTAGAGTTCGAAGTACATAGGTTATAAGATCTTAAATCACAGTAATAGCACAAATACACGTTTGGGCCCTAGGGGCGTACCAAACCATATACCAATAAAATGGTATGCGAACCACGACTGAACTAGACACTAGGCCTAGAGCCTCTAGAAGTGCTTGGACCACAAGGAACCACCCAAGGTAGTGACACAGGGGACCCACGGGAGACGCGTGCAGTGTAAATACACAACCGCGATACGCCGTTAACTTCTATGGAGAAAGTCGGGATCGGGAAAATAGAGGAAAGGGACACTTAAAAGAGGACTAGGACAAAACCCTTTGAGATCTAGGACTTTGAAGAGTCTCTACCCACGGGAGCACCGGAGTACTCGTGTTACCTCACCCAGGGAAGCCGGGTGCATAGGTGCCTTTCGGGGTCGGGTTTCGTCGTCGTTTCTTATGGCGATCTGCTGCAAAGTGCTGCTGGCGACCAGGAGAAAAGTGTCCGGGTGGATCCAAGAGTGGATCGGAGTTCTGAAGAACCTGAAAGCAGAGGGGACAGAGTCTGGGTCACTAGCCAGTGACCAGGAGGGCGATGGACAGATGCCCACCGATGTCGAGTGCTTCAAGTTCGTTGACGGTCGTCTTGACTCTTCAGCCACGAGGTCCGGGAGGCGTTGTCGGCGACCAGGAGCAGGATTCGGGCTGTTGCTCGATGTCTGTCGAGTGCAGAGGTGTCGGCGACCAGATTGGACCCAACAGGCCTTGGCAACGGCAAGTCTCGAGTAAGATGTAGATCGTCGATGATGCAGACCAGCAAGGTCTGGGGAACTCACCCAGCAAGGGTAAGTGAGGGCAGGCCTGGAGCAACCAGACTGCCAAGTAAAGAAAAGATTGGCCTTCGGTAAGGGCTACTAGCCAACGGGCTAGCGACCGCGAAGGAGCCTCGTGACGCCGCACGTGGAGCTGGCTTACAGGACACTCGTGGAGTGGGGGCCAGTGATCTTCGGTGCAGGTGGTGCTGGAGGCTAGGGCTACTCGGAGCCCAAAGCACGACTTCTTGGGAGACCCAGAAGATGGTGCACTTGCAAATGTGCTCGGTGTCCAGGGGTCACGGTCTCACGTTACCCACGATAGCCACGGGCCTCAGCTTTGCTGGGGACTCAGGGTAGCCTCGGGGAAGTCTGAGAATCCACCTCTGGTGATGCGATGACTTCGGCGTCCGACGGGAGCTTCAGTGATGCGAACCGGACAGATGCTTCTTTGGTGCCTGCCAAGCAGGGGAGTCACTCCTTGACCCCAAGGGAGATTCTTCAGTCCTCTAATCTTGTCGTAGAGCGTCGAAGGTCCAGGATTCCGTGTCAGAGTTTCGTCCAGGTATAATCTAAAGTCCTAAGGACTGGGTTCCTACCTTTATTCTAAAAATAGGGGATGGACTACTCTGTGGCCCCACCTATGGGTGGGTCAGGGCAGAGGGGTGGCTACACCCCTTTCCCTTTGTCCAGTTCGCGCCAAAGCAGGGGCTGCAAGCCCCTGATCCGGTTTGAACTGGGGTATGCACAGGGACACCAAATGTGCCCCCAGTGCAGGACTTCAAAGCACCCGAAAGTGCTCCCGCCCAGCCCCAATACACATTGTCCTGTCTGGGGAGGTGGTCACACCTCCCTGGGACAGGAAACCTATTGTCCAGGCCTCCCCTGCCGGAGTTTCGTCCAGCAGCAGGAGGCCAGACTCGTGTCTGTGGCAGCAGCATCCATTTTGTGATGCCAGGGCTCTGGAAAGAAGTTACCGGACTCGTCAGAGTTAACATGCCTTTCCCTCTAGAAGGGTGGAATGCTACCCCCGCCGCCAGAATTGGCGGGGGGTAGTATTCCAAGATGTTTGACACCAAACACGACATGTTTCGGTGCAGCCATTCCATAGTTAGCATTTTACCGCGAGGATATAATGCGTTTAAGAGTATATGGTCAGGCTGCACTACAAACAGCATCAGAGATGGTCTCCGAACGCTGCAGAGGGGCCCTGCTCATGCAGGGGCACCCTCTCACATAGGAACCATGCACTCTGCCTTTAGGATTGATAAGGCCTGCCTTAGGAGTGACTTATAGGTTTATATGTGTGTATGCATTTAGTGATATAGGTAACCTATACCACAGCAAGGGGTGCATGCACCACCTTACCCAGGCTGCAGTAGCAGACCTGTGGTGTCAGTTTGGATGGCCTACCAGGGGTGGCATAATATATGCTGCAGCCCCTGGCAGGCCTCTGAGGTACCTATGCCCTTGGTACATAGTATACCATATACTAGGGACTTACAAGGGCACTCCAGATCCCAATCAGAGATGTGCCTAAGGCACATGGATACCCTTTTAAAGAGGAAACAGCTAGGCTGGGGTTCTGAATAGCAGGGCCCCAGCCAGACTAATGTCGAAAACCAGTGAAGTATCAGCAAAAAGTGGGGGTACCCCTGTGAAGCAGATCCTACTCTCCTACACAACCCCCCCAAACGTAGGGACATTAAACTAACCTTGCCCAGTTAAGTCTTCATGTTCTAAGTGGAAATACCTAGAGAGTCCATCTGCATTCGCATGGTTACTCCCAGGCCTATGTTCCACTGTAAAGTCCATCCCCTGTAGGGAAATGGACCACCTAAGCAGTTTGGGGTTTTCACCCTTCATTTGTTTTAGCCATAAGAGGGGCTTATGGTCTGTCTGAACCAGGAAGTGTGTACCAAACAAGTATGGCCTCAACTTCTTCAGAGCCCAGACCACAGCAAAGGCCTCCCTCTCTATGGCTGACCAACGTTTCTCTCTAGGGGTCAGCCTTCTGCTAATAAAAGCTACTGGCTGATCCTGACCTTCTTCATTCAATTGTGACAGTACAGCCCCTACCCCCAATTCAGATGCATCTGTTTGAACAATGAACTTCTTGGAGTAATCAGGACTCTGCAGAATTGGAGCAGTGCACATGGCCTGCTTGAGGTCATCAAATGCCTTTTGACAGCTAACTGTCCACTGAACCTTTTTGGGCATTTTCTTAGAAGTTAAGTCATTCAAGGGTGTCACTATTGATCCATACCCCTTGACAAATCTCCTATAGTACCCAGTCAGGCCTAAGAAGGCTCTCACCTGAGTCTGGGTAGTGGGAGCAGTCCAGTCCATGATGGTCTGGATCTTGCTCTGCAAAGGTTGAACCTGGCCTCCACCCACAAGGTGGCCCAGGTACACAACCTGACTCTGCCCTATCTGGCACTTAGTGGCCTTGATAGTCAGGCCTGCCTTTTGCAGGGCCTGTAAAACATTCCTGAGGTGGACCAGGTGATCCTCCCAGGTGGAGCTAAAGACAGCAATATCATCTAGATAAGCTGCACTATAGGCCTCCAGTCCTGTGAGAACTGTGTTCACCAACCTCTGGAAAGTGGCAGGTGCATTTTTCAGACCAAAGGGCATCACCACAAATTGATAATGCCCACTAGGGGTTGAAAATGCTGTTTTGGGCTTTGCAGCATCAGCTAGTCTGATCTGCCAGTAGCCAGCTGTTAGGTCAAATGTGCTGAGATATTTGGCAGAGGCCAAAGTATCTATGAGCTCATCTGCCCTGGGTATTGGATGGGCATCAGTCCTAGTGACTGCATTGAGGCCCCTGTAGTCTACACAAAACCTCATCTCTCTTTTCCCACCACTGGTGTGAGGTTTAGGTACTAGGACTACTGGACTAGCCCAAGGGCTATCTGAGGGCTCAATCACTCCCAATTCCAACATCTTCTGGACTTCAGTCCTGATACAGTCCCTGACATGGTCAGGTTGCCTATAAATCTTGTTTTTAATAGGCAGACTGTCCCCAGTGTCCACTTCATGAGTGCACCAGGTGGTCTGACTGGGTGTCAGAGAAAACATATGTCTAAACTGATTGAGGACTTGCCTGCAATCAGTTTGTTGCTGGGTAGTGAGGCTGCCTGACAAGGCTACACCATCAACTGACCCATCGTCAGGGTTCTGTGAGAGCAGGTCAGGGAGTGGGTCACTCTCTTCCTCCTGCCCTTCATCAGTAGCCATGAGCAAGCCCATGTCTGCCCTGTCCACATATGGCTTAAGTCTGTTGACATGGAGAACCCTGTGGGGACTCCTGGGTGTTCCCAGGTCTACTAAGTAAGTGACCTCACCCTTCTGCTCAACAATAGTGTGGGGTCCACTCCATTTGTCTTGGAGAGCTGCTGGGGCCACTGGCTCCAACACCCACACCTTCTGTCCTGGCTGGTAAACAGTTAGGACAGCCTTTTGGTCATGCCAGGCCTTTTGAAGTTCCTGGCTAGCCTCAAGGTTTTTGGTTGCCTTTTTCATGTACTCAGCCATCCTGGAGCGGAGACCAAGTACATAGTCCACTATATCTTGCTTTGGGGGCTTGAGAGGTAACTCCCATCCTTCCTTCACCAAGCACAGTGGACCCCTCACAGGGTGGCCAAACAGAAGTTCAAAAGGGCTGTAACCAACCCCCTTCTGAGGCACCTCCCTATATGCGAATAAAAGGCAGGGCAAGAGTATGTCCCATCTACGCCTAAGCTTTTCTGGGAGCCCTTTAATCATGCCCTTCAAGGTTTTGTTGAATCTCTCAACTAAACCATTGCATTGTGGGTGATAGGGTGTGGTGAACTTATAAGTAACTCCACACTCCTTCCACATTGCCTTTAAGTACCCAGACATGAAGTTTGCACCCCTGTCTGATACCACCTCCTTAGGAAAGCCCACTCTTGAGAAAATTCCCAGGAGGGCCCTTGCCACCACAGGTGCTGTAGTGGTCCTAAGGGGTATAGCCTCTGGATACCTGGTGGCATGATCCACTACCACCAGTATAAATCTGTGCCCAGATGCTGTTTGGGGATCCATGGGACCAACAATGTCAATCCCTACCCTCTCAAAGGGCACCCCCACCACAGGTAGTGGTATCAGGGGGCCTTTGTAGTGCCACCTGCTTTGCCACTGGCTTGGCAGGTTACACAGGAGCGACAAAACTCCTTACTGTCTTCAGACATGTGGGGCCAGTGAAAGTGAGGGACAATTCTGTCCCAAGTCTTGTTCTGGCCCAGGTGTCCTGCTAAGGGAATATCATGGGCTAGGGTCAATAGGAAGCCCCTGAACTTCAAAGGTATTACCAACCTCCTGGTAGCACCAGGCTTGGGGTCTCTACTCTCTGAGTACAGGAGTCCATCATCCCAATACACTGTATGGGGACCACTAGCTTTCCCAGCAGCCTCAGCAGCAGCTTGCTGTCTGAGGGGTTCAAGGGAGGGGCAGCTCTGCTGCTCCTGGCTCAGATCTGCCCTAGAAGGTCCCCCTGTCCCCAAGAACTCAACCTGTTCAGGTTCAAGTTCCTCTGGGACAGTTCCTTCTTCAGGGCTGAGATCATCCCCCTCAAGGGACTGATCTTCCTCCTGAGCCAAGGGGAAGGCACTGCCTTAACCCTACTACTCCTCCTCTTGGAAGGCACTTGGTCCATTCTTCCAGAATCCAAGGCCTGTTCAGTTTTAGACAGTTTAGCTTGTGACCTGGTCACAGCAAACACATCTGCAGGGATCCCCAGCATTTCTGCATGGGTCCTGAGCTCCACTTCTGCCCAAGCAGAAGTCTCTAAGTCATTGCCAAGCAAGCATTCGACTGGTAGGTTTGCACTTACCACAACCTTCTTAAGGCCAGTTACCCCTCCCCAGGAGAAGTTAACAACTGCCAGAGTATGGTCTGTTCTGACATTGCTAGCATTGGTCACTTGGTACATTTCACCAAGTATAACTTGCCCAGGTAGCACAAGGTCTTGTGTCACCATTGTGACACTTGCCCCTGTGTCCCTAAATGCCAAAGCCTCTCGTCCATTGATTAAAGGCTGTTGTCTGTACTTGCCCAGATTACTGGGACTCACAGTGGAGGTCACATCCATGCCTCCATCACAGACTAACACAGCCTGAGTCAGTTCCCTGACTAAGTCAGAGCCCAACTCAGTTCCCAGGGTGAACCCTACTAAACCCTTTGCTGGAGCACTTCCACCAACTGTACTAGGGGGAACAGGTGCCTTAGGGGCATTGGTGGATGCTGGACTGGAGTCTTTGGACTTGGTGCAATCACTGGTCCAGTGGGTCTTTTGCTTACAGACCTTGCACCATGGTTTTCTTTGGCCTTTACCCTTGGTAGACTGGGAATCCCCACCAGAAGAAGATTTTTGGGGGCCTGATGAAGACTTTTGATCTTTACCCTTCTCCCCACCCTTGTCAGAGTTCTTAGCATCTTGCTTCTTGGTTTCCCCACCTTGGTTCTGTACCTTCTGCTTCACCCTGGTTCTGACCCATTTGTCTGCCTTCTTTCCCAATTCTTGGGGAGAGGTCAGATCAGAGTCAACCAGGTACTGATGCAACAGCTGGTTTTGACAGTTATTAAGAATCTGCTCCCTCATTATCAGATTATACAATCCTGAGAAGTCACACACCTTACTGCCCATCAACCAGCCTTCCAGAGCCTTGGCAGAACAATCCACATAGTCTACCCAGTCTTGAGTCTGTGCTTTTTGGGTGTCTCTGAACTTCAACCTGTACTGTTCAGTGGTTAGGCCAAACCCATCAATAAGAGCACTCTTCAAGACCTTGTAATTGTCAGCATCCTCCTCTCTAACAGTGAGGAGCTTGTCTCTACCTTTGTCAGCAAAGGAGAGCCACAAGATTGCTGCCCACTGCTCCTGAGGGACCTTCTGTACTTTACAGGCCCTCTCTAAAGCAGTTATCCATTTGTGGATATCATCCCCACTCTGGTAGGGAGGGACAATCTTGCTCAGGTTCCTATGGTCATAGGACCTTTCCCTATCTCTAGGGATATGGCTGCCACCATGGGACTCTAGTCCCAACTTTCTTCTCTCCCTAAGGAGATCTAGGGATTCTCTATCTAAAGCCAATTGCTTCTTCCTGATCTCCAGTTGAGTTTCCTCATACTGGACCAGTCTCTTTCTTCTCTCATGAGAGGATTCCCTCCTGTGAGAAGAAACAGAGCTCCCTATTGAGGTGCCAGAGTGGTTAGACTCCTGAGAAGGAGACCTAGACTTTCTGAGCACACTCATAATCCTTCCTGGGGGACAAAGGTGTGGTTCTCCAGATCCTCATCTTCATCTTCCCCAGAAGGGATTGGGTTTTCCAGGTCAGGGTCATTGTCACCCTCCTGGTCAGTTTCAGAGGGGGGCTGGGGGTAGTAGTACCCCTGGCCCCTTCCTCATCTGCTGGCCCACCCTCTGCTCCTACCCCTTCAGTCTCTGAGGACTTACTAAGATCATAAGCCACCAACATCTCCTGGAGGTGTTGGGTGGTGGGACTTTGGCCTGTCCTTAATTTCCTCACGTTACACAAAGCTCTCAGTTCCAAGAATGGGAGTGTGTCATACTTGGAGGGGGAAGCTCAATGGCTTCCTGCAGGGCATCTCTAGATCCTGCTTTTAAAGACATTACTAGTGTGGTGTGGTGTATGCACTACCTACTCTAGTGTGGCCTACTAAACTCTCTTGAGTTGTAGAAAGGGTTGTGCTATCCCTTAACACACAACTCTAAGTTCAGTAGAACTTACTGATATTCTAAGCTTAAATTATATGTACCTTAGGTACCTTTAGTGGTTTTCAGTTGATCAATTCAATTGAGATTATCTGGTAAAACAATAGCAAGCTGGAATCCCACACGCTGCACACCAATGTGAGAAGTTGGCCTGGCATATGCTGTCCACTAATTATAGTGGGCACCTTGCACCAGTCCAAATCGACTCTTATGGTAGGTAGGTTAAAGACAACCTTATTGAAAGCTATCCTAGTGGTAGCTGTGGAGAGCAGCCTTCAGGCTAAGTCTTGAAGGAATGTAAAGCAGCTTGTTTTACCAGTCTATAATCTCTTGAGTGACCAAATGAAAGAGCACCACACCAGGTATATATTCAAAATATATGTATTTATTACTAAACACACCCCTCTAGTCTCTTTATGAGGCTAGAGTTCGAAGTACATAGGTTATAAGATCTTAAATCACAGTAATAGCACAAATACACGTTTGGGCCCTAGGGGCGTACCAAACCATATACCAATAAAATGGTATGCGAACCACGACTGAACTAGACACTAGGCCTAGAGCCTCTAGAAGTGCTTGGACCACAAGGAACCACCCAAGGTAGTGACACAGGGGACCCACGGGAGACGCGTGCAGTGTAAATACACAACCGCGATACGCCGTTAACTTCTATGGAGAAAGTCGGGATCGGGAAAATAGAGGAAAGGGACACTTAAAAGAGGACTAGGACAAAACCCTTTGAGATCTAGGACTTTGAAGAGTCTCTACCCACGGGAGCACCGGAGTACTCGTGTTACCTCACCCAGGGAAGCCGGGTGCATAGGTGCCTTTCGGGGTCGGGTTTCGTCGTCGTTTCTTATGGCGGGCTGCTGCAAAGTGCTGCTGGCGACCAGGAGAAAAGTGTCCGGGTGGATCCAAGAGTGGATCGGAGTTCTGAAGAACCTGAAAGCAGAGGGGACAGAGTCTGGGTCACTAGCCAGTGACCAGGAGGGCGATGGACAGATGCCCACCGATGTCGAGTGCTTCAAGTTCGTTGACGGTCGTCTTGACTCTTCAGCCACGAGGTCCGGGAGGCGTTGTCGGCGACCAGGAGCAGGATTCGGGCTGTTGCTCGATGTCTGTCGAGTGCAGAGGTGTCGGCGACCAGATTGGACCCAACAGGCCTTGGCAACGGCAAGTCTCGAGTAAGATGTAGATCGTCGATGATGCAGACCAGCAAGGTCTGGGGAACTCACCCAGCAAGGGTAAGTGAGGGCAGGCCTGGAGCAACCAGACTGCCAAGTAAAGAAAAGATTGGCCTTCGGTAAGGGCTACTAGCCAACGGGCTAGCGACCGCGAAGGAGCCTCGTGACGCCGCACGTGGAGCTGGCTTACAGGACACTCGTGGAGTGGGGGCCAGTGATCTTCGGTGCAGGTGGTGCTGGAGGCTAGGGCTACTCGGAGCCCAAAGCACGACTTCTTGGGAGACCCAGAAGATGGTGCACTTGCAAATGTGCTCGGTGTCCAGGGGTCACGGTCTCACGTTACCCACGATAGCCACGGGCCTCAGCTTTGCTGGGGACTCAGGGTAGCCTCGGGGAAGTCTGAGAATCCACCTCTGGTGATGCGATGACTTCGGCGTCCGACGGGAGCTTCAGTGATGCGAACCGGACAGATGCTTCTTTGGTGCCTGCCAAGCAGGGGAGTCACTCCTTGACCCCAAGGGAGATTCTTCAGTCCTCTAATCTTGTCGTAGAGCGTCGAAGGTCCAGGATTCCGTGTCAGAGTTTCGTCCAGGTATAATCTAAAGTCCTAAGGACTGGGTTCCTACCTTTATTCTAAAAATAGGGGATGGACTACTCTGTGGCCCCACCTATGGGTGGGTCAGGGCAGAGGGGTGGCTACACCCCTTTCCCTTTGTCCAGTTCGCGCCAAAGCAGGGGCTGCAAGCCCCTGATCCGGTTTGAACTGGGGTATGCACAGGGACACCAAATGTGCCCCCAGTGCAGGACTTCAAAGCACCCGAAAGTGCTCCCGCCCAGCCCCAATACACATTGTCCTGTCTGGGGAGGTGGTCACACCTCCCTGGGACAGGAAACCTATTGTCCAGGCCTCCCCTGCCGGAGTTTCGTCCAGCAGCAGGAGGCCAGACTCGTGTCTGTGGCAGCAGCATCCATTTTGTGATGCCAGGGCTCTGGAAAGAAGTTACCGGACTCGTCAGAGTTAACATGCCTTTCCCTCTAGAAGGGTGGAATGCTACCCCCGCCGCCAGAATTGGCGGGGGGTAGTATTCCAAGATGTTTGACACCAAACACGACATGTTTCGGTGCAGCCATTCCATAGTTAGCATTTTACCGCGAGGATATAATGCGTTTAAGAGTATATGGTCAGGCTGCACTACAAACAGCATCAGAGATGGTCTCCGAACGCTGCAGAGGGGCCCTGCTCATGCAGGGGCACCCTCTCACATAGGAACCATGCACTCTGCCTTTAGGATTGATAAGGCCTGCCTTAGGAGTGACTTATAGGTTTATATGTGTGTATGCATTTAGTGATATAGGTAACCTATACCACAGCAAGGGGTGCATGCACCACCTTACCCAGGCTGCAGTAGCAGACCTGTGGTGTCAGTTTGGATGGCCTACCAGGGGTGGCATAATATATGCTGCAGCCCCTGGCAGGCCTCTGAGGTACCTATGCCCTTGGTACATAGTATACCATATACTAGGGACTTACAAGGGCACTCCAGATCCCAATCAGAGATGTGCCTAAGGCACATGGATACCCTTTTAAAGAGGAAACAGCTAGGCTGGGGTTCTGAATAGCAGGGCCCCAGCCAGACTAATGTCGAAAACCAGTGAAGTATCAGCAAAAAGTGGGGGTACCCCTGTGAAGCAGATCCTACTCTCCTACAGTTATATTTGGCATTTTAGATACCAGTAATTTAGACATAGTTTATTCTTTCAAGGATATATATATATATATTTTTTTAACTGTGATAGATCATATTTACCTTGTGTAACTACTATCATGGGGAAGAGAAAAGCACTGAGTGCTCAGAATAAAAGGCAAGCTAAATCAGGGGAGCACCCACGTCAGACTTTACTCAGATACCTAACGGGAGCTATGGGTGCCATTGAGCGGCAGATCACAACCGTAGAAGAGGCTTTAAACCCAGGAAACTCAGGCTTGGGTGGGGGCCCCTCATTAGATAACACAATACAAGGGAGTTCTGCCCCGCATACAGAAGTATCTAGGAGCACGTCAGGTTTAAATGTCTGCGTCGTAAATATATCGGATCATATATCAGGCAGTGAACAGGAGTATGATACCCAACCACCGACTAAACGCGCCAGGAACCCTGACACTCTGCCCCTTGTCATAGGGGAAATGGGTCCACCATCTGGGGCGACCCCCCTCAAAGCACGTAAAAAGGCCCCCAAAAAGGACAAGACTTTATCGACACTCAAATCAGATAACTGGGAAAAATCAATAGTTAGCTCTAACATGCACACACAGAATGAGGTTGCAAAGATAAAAGTAAAGCTGGAAGCCTTAGACACTTTTGTTAGAGAAAACTTAAGCAGCTTAACGCGTAGAATTGGTACAATGGAAGAAGCGTTATCCAAATGTTTGGATACATTTCAGCCTCCTGCACAGGACCTAACAACTATCCAATTGAGTAGTCAGGATCGCCAAATTAATAGCACGAGGCACCATATTACTTACCCTGTCCCTGTCTGTCATAAGGAAATAACACATGCATCACATAACACAGCCCAACAAACACCTATTGTTAGTTCAGAGGTTCCTCTTCCTACAATTTCTCTAGTTTTGACTATGCCTACGCATACTCTAGCTATTAACAGCCCTAATACCTTTAGCCATCGGAACGTAAATGAGGAAGAGTGGCATATAACATATCTGGATTTTTCCACCAGCTGCCACACCATATATACTGGTGTTAGCCAATGTCCCTAAACTACAAAATGGGATGGCTGAACCGTGGGAGATTTTAAGGAATAAGTCTCTACATTGGCTTGGTGTTAGGACGGGCCTAACCGAGAGGTTATTCGATGAATTTAAGATGGCCAGGAGGGTGAGTTGGGTAGGCAGAGGACGAAAGAATCTGCCTGGGGATTGCGTGGTGTTGACTTTTAAAACCCCTCAGCTAGTACAACTGATTTTGAGTAGAGCCGGAAATCATACCATCTTAGGGCATGGTGTTAATTTAGTCCCATTAGGCTACTTCTATCAACCTATACATAATAATAATGTCCTGACAAACAGGGAATCTCAAACTCCGACTTATAGGCGTCGGTTTAATATTTCAACCTATAACCGCTTTGATACACTCACCAATCTCGAATCAGTTGACTGACTACGAATAGCGGACCCCTCCCAGACTGCAGTAACTAGCAGTAAGGGGGCTCCGTCTAGTGAGGGTCCGCTGGTAACTCAATCCAATAATGAAAAAACCCTCCCATACGTTGGTGCCCAGGTAGTAAATATAGAGACAGTTAATGATGTAGTTTTAAATACCTTGGCTGTCTCTATTCTATCCCCGAACTCACTAACTGGTTTTATATCAATGGACTTGGATGGTGGACGGGGGGGCAATCATGGTATTGGAAGAAAGGATAAGTGTCAGTTTTTGTTCTGGAACATTGCTGGTTTAAAATCCAAGGTGGCTAATAATTTGTGGATTGATTTTGTGAGCAATTTTGAAATGTTTAGTCTGCAAGAAACCTGGGTGGAGGATCCCATCCATATTAGTGGGTATAAAACCCTTCACACTCCAGCAGTTACATCATCCCATGGCAGAACAAAAGGGGGCCTCTGCACATATATTTCAAATTATTTGAACATAAACGTCACAGACCGGTTTTATAAAATCATCAGTCTCCATGTAGATCATGTATTTTGTATGGGTTTATTGAACTTTTATAATAATGCTCCACTGGAGATGATTGAGGGAATATTGAGATGTTTGCGCAGTGATTTATATAATTTACAGACTCATTCAACCAAAGATGTATTTGTCATTTGGGGCGGGGATTTCAATTCCTCCTTATGTCAGCACGCTGATAAAGGGGTCTGTGGTATAACGTACGAAAAAGGTCTTAGCTTTCCTCATTTTCCACATACATTGTATGGTGACCTTTTGAACAACATCATGTTTACATTTGATATGGGCTTCGCTAATAATTTATGTTCTCCTGTGGTCCCTTTTAGCCCTACCTTTAATGGCCGAGGTATTTTCTCCACTATAGATTTTAAATTAACATCGAGTAGATATTCCTCACGTGTTAAGGATTTTATTACCCATGAGATCGCTTTAAGTGACCACTTTCCCCTAAGTGTCGATGTGATGGTGTTTAGCCAGGGTATTAACATGAGAGGTAATTCTACCCAAGTAGTTGACAATATCACTCTGAGTAGGCAAAATGGTTATGCACTTAGATGGGCGAATTTGGATTCTGATGAATTTACTAGAAAAGTGGCGGTGAACTGTAAGAACATGTTTCTGTCATGCATGAGAGGTCATCCCATCAGGAAATCTTAGAAAACTTTTCAGTTATTTCTAATTACATCAAAGAAACACTCTTTGTTAAAGCAAAAGAGAAAGCCACCCAAAAACAAGGGTGGTTTGACACCTATTGTACAAAGGCCTATTCTAAGCTCAAACATTCCCTACATGCTACAGTGAAAAATCAGGAACATATTAGAGAGGCTAGAAGAGAATATAAGAGGGCATTAAAAGAAAGAAAGATGATCTTAAAAGAGGAAGCTTGGCGCGCTTTACATGACGCCTCGGTTATTCGTGATTCTTCTGCCTTTTGGAAGGCGGTCAATGCGCCCTTTCTGGCTGAGCATGATAAAGCAACTATAGAGATTGCTATCACTGAATCAGAGTGGGTATCACATTACTCAAAGCTGTATAATGATCCATTGCCAGATGAACAGGGAACTTTGGCGACTGTGGCTGAATTCGAGCCTCCTTCCATACGCCTAGAATTACCATTGCATTTTACCCTTAGTGAGTTTAATGCGGCTATAAACTCAAGCATGGGTGGAAAGGCCCCTGGGCCCGATGATATTCCAGTGGACCTATTTAAATCCAATTTAGCATTATGGGGACCACTTTTAACGCAGGTTTTTAACGCAAGTTGTTCAAGAGGTTTTTTATTAACTTGGTATGAATCAATAATTGTGCCTATTTTTAAAAAAGGGGACAGGGCGAATCCAGCCTGTTACCGCCCAATTTCGCTGCTGGACTCTACAGTCAAGGTTATTGGTCGAGTTTTGTTAGACAGATTGCAGGTTTGGGCGGAGGAACTGGCAATAATAAGTGACTTACAATATGGTTTTTGCAAGGGCCTGGGCACAATTGAACAGGGTCTTAATTTACATATTTTATTAGATAAATACACCAAGGCAAAAAGGAAAAGGTTATTTTTGACTTTTGTTGATTTAATGGCGGCATTCGACTGTGTCAACCATGATAAATTGTGGTTGATTTTAGAGGGGATGGGTATGGATGTTTTAATAATCTCCTTTTTAAGGCAGCTTTATTCAGGGGCAAAGGCGAGGGTCCGCTACGGGACGAGCGGTGACTGCACCAAGCACTTTAGAGTGTTGAGAGGTGTAAGGCAAGGCTGTGTCCTTGCCCCATTCCTCTTTACACTATATATAAATAATCTTGAAACGATCTTGGTCCAGGAGTGCAGAGATCTGCCAACAGCAGCGACTCGCCCTATCCCTGCACTCCTGTATGCGGATGACGCGGTCCTTATGGCCCGTAAGCCGCTCGGTCTCCAAAGGGTTGTTAATACTTTTACTAATTTTATGTCAAATCTGGGTCTTAGCATCTATTGTTCTAAAACGTTTGCAATGAACTGCAGGGTAGGATCCAATAAGAAGACTAATACTCTTTTTATTAATTCGAAGGCAATAGAGTGTGCAAAAACTTTTTCCTATCTTGGGATTTTATTTCATCAATCAGGAACCTGGATCCAGGCAGTTAAAGCCAGACGGCTGCTGTTTATTAAATCACTGACGGCATTATCTAATTTTAGTAGAAAATTAGGAAGACGCTCCCCGGTGGAACTGCTGCATATTTACAGGGCAAAATGTGTAGCGATTGCCACCTATGGAGCAGGAATCTGGGGTTATGCCGATGTAAATTGGCTGCAGACTGCAGAAAATATGTTTTTTAGGTTCCTTTTGGCAGTACCGGATAGCACTTCAACCTACATATGTCACTCGGAACTGGGTATGCCATACTTAGAGGACACGATTAAGATTCAGCCTGTCCTCCTGTGGCACAGAGTCTGGACCGCAGATGAGTCTGTTTTTAATCGCCATATATTGAAAGACGCCCTGGGAATTGATGGGGTCAAACAAATAAGATGGCTAGAATATGTGAAAATGTTTTTTGCTAAACTAGGCCATCTAGAATATTATAATGACCCTCACACTATGTGCAACGTGCCCAGGAAAGATCTTAAAGCCAGTTGTATGCGCCTATTGGGTGAAACTAGAATTATAACCGAATTGAAAAAATCAACGGTACAAGTTCATCATCTTATTCTGGCGACGCAAACTATACAACCATATATTTAGCTAATTACTGGTGATCACGACAGATTTTTGTTAACACGCTTCAGACTGAATATTTTACACAGATCCCTAAGCTTCCCTGAATTAAATGATTGGTCGAGAGTCCTATGTAAATGTCAGTGCAACGATGTTTCTGTACAGTCGACCATCCATATATTGTTTTTCTGTAAATTCTACTCTATTCCAAGAAGGAGATGGATTATTCCCGTACTAAAAAAGCTCGGACTGAGACAATGTCGCCCCGCAGTCTTGCCACTGCAATACCTAGAAAATGAAATTACTATTGCTTTTGTTATTGCCTTTTAGAAAAATGTTTTTAAACACCGTAAATCTATTATGATGTGACTTTTTAAATGTATTTAGTCTTTGTTAAAAGTAATTTCGACATGATTGTGTTTTTATAAGTTTTAACGGAGTTTTAATAGATTGATACATATACTGTGCTTTTATGGTTAACTTTTATAGTAACCGAATAAAGATCTTTTGAATTTGAATTTTTAATTTGACATTTAAGAGTGCTTGCTAAGCTTTAAACTCATTTTCTTTTACATATACCTCACCCATAAGGTAGACAGAAGGTAGGCCATAGGCAGTGAGCTAAGTGCTTAAAACATAAGACATATACTTTCAAATTTGGATAACTGACATCTGCACTCACACAGACCCGAATGTCAACTTAGACATTCAGTCTCACAGTCCCATTGCATCTCACATACCTATGTGCAAATGGAGCCACTAATACACTGATACAGAAGAACGCATCCTATGCTCTTACAACACACAAAAAAGGAGCAAAATATTGAGAAAGGGGCGAAAGAGAAAAGATCTACTGGTAACAAAAGTAAGAAATTTCTTAAAACAGTATACAGAAGGCAACAAATAGAGCAAAATGAAGTAAATAAGGCGCAAGGTTTCAATTTAGCCAATAATAGACAAAATGGGAGTGACATTAACACAAAAAAAACATCTGACAAAGGAAATACTTTAACAAAAATACAGAGGCAGTTTAAAGAAATAAGAGTGAGAATTTTCCGCAGTAGGGCAATTCAGAATCTTCCACGATCTATGAAACAGTATAAAAGAAGAAGAGAGGCACTCAAACTAAAAGAACATGTTGAGGCTGTATTTTATAAGGCATTTACCCTGAAGAGAAAGCTATTCCTTTTGATTCTGAGCAGAATGAGAACACTGGATAAAATAGTGTTGCTATGAGGAGAAAAAGCCAGAAAAAGATTTGTCAATAGAGCAAACTTTTGTAAAGTATTCAGTGGTGAATAGAAGCATACTTTCAGTACTGAGCCTTTCTTTAATGAGAAAGCTACTTTCAAGAGAACACATTAGTGCATGCAGTTGGTCCCTAGAAATGTTGAGGCAGTGATAGCTGTAGAGGTACAGTGAAGCACAGACAATCCTTAAAAAAAACAACTACCGGACCCAACAACTCTCTCTAATCTCAGACCCATCTCTCTACTACCATGCCTAAGTAAAATAACAGAGAAATTAGTAAATACGCAACTAAATGACTTTCTGCTAGAAGCCAACATTTTACACCCCAGGCAATCAGGTTTTAGGTTTGGACACTCAACAGAGTCAGCACTGCTACATACTACGGAAACACTAAAATTCGCCCTAGATCAAGGTAAAAATGCAGTGCTGATTCTGTTGGATCTATCGGCCGCTTTCGACACTGTCTCCCACGACATCTTGGGAGAACAGTTAAATAAAAGCGGCATCTCACACAAAGCATTGGCCTGGCTAATATAATTCCTGGAGAACAGGAGACAAATAGTAACCCTCGGCAATTACAAATCGACAAGAGAAACAGTTACTCTCTGGTGTTCCCCAGGGCTCCGCCCTGAGCCCAACACTTTTTAATATATATATGGTACCCCTACTTGACTTAGTTGCATCTTTTAACATTGAGTCTGTCTCCTATGCTGATGACACTCAGCTTATCTTAACTCTAGATAAAAATTCCACAGCGGCAGAGGAAAACTTTCAGCGCTGCCTCTCTGCTCTCTTTAACTGGATGAAATCTAACCATCTCAAGTATAATAGCCAAAAAACAGAGATCATGCTGCTTGGGAAATCCAACATCTTCATGCCCAAACAGTGGTGGCCGACTGACGTGGCACCTCCTCCAAATACAGTGGATACTGTGAAGAACTTGGGGATTAGATTTGATACTACGCTGTCCTTCCACCAGCAAGCACTCTCGGTGGCCGGCAACTGCTTCCACATGATAAAAACCCTCAAAATGTTTTTGATCTACTTCCAGCTACAGCTCGGAAGACAGTTGCAGTGGCCTTAATCCTGTTTCGGCTGGATTATGGTAATAGCCTATACGCAGGAGCAAAGAAAAAAGCTCTGAAAAAGCTACAGATAATCCAAAACGCTGCAGCCCGACTGGTATTGAAACTGCCAAAAAAGAAAAAGACTGCTGATACCAGGGTATTGATCTGATCTTTGAAAGTTAATCTACCATCAAAGATAATCCCTAAATTCCTCAACTTTCTCATGGGTGATGGAAGGGAGCCCAAGTCTGTCGGCTACCAGCCAGATGACCAGAAGGAGGTGTCATTGCCTAAGAGCAGAAACTCTGTTTTCCCAGAGTTTAGTTTTAGGCAATTGGTCTTCATCCATTCATTTATCGGGGCCATGCAGGTGTTGAAACGTTCTCCTGTTTCTTTTAGGTTGCTGGATACAAACACAATTAACTGGGTATTGTCAGCATAAGAGACGACTGACAAGCCGAAGGATCTGATGAGTCTAGCCAGTGGGGTAACATAAAGATAAAGCTGACACTAGAAAAAGCTTCCTAACTAAAGTTCTCATCAGTTATCTACAGAAGTCTACAGATTCAAATTTGTCATGTGTAGTTGCTACACCAAAAGGATTAGCTGCACATAACATTAAAGGAATTACTCTACATTGACTATTAATGCTACCTGTTGAACATGACAATAAACAGGAATAACAGAAATTATCTGGTGACGCTTGTCATAAGCTATCAGGAGCATTAAAAAACTGAAGCTTCTAATTATTGATGAAGTGAGCATGGTATTGAACATAATGCTTGCCTTCATACACTTAAGAATGCAGCAGATTGTAAAAACAAACTATAATGTACTCTTTGGAGGAAAGAATTTAATTATGCTTGGTGACCTACTGCAACTTACCCCTGTAAAAGGACAACCTATTTTCAAAACACTTCTGCATAATGAAACAAGATATAAATTCTCTGGGAAGTATTGGCAGCATGAATATTTAGTTAAACTTTGAATACACAGAATTAGTCAAAAATATGCATCAAGCATCTGATGTGGAATATGGAGATATGCTGAAGGACATTAGAGCGGGAGTTCAGACAAAAAAAGGGAAACATGCTTTGGAAAGTCACCTTATCAAGAATCTATTCCAATCGAATATTACAGCAGTGAAACGGATGTACAATTTCATTAAAGAATGGAAATGTATAGTTTGTTTAATGCCAACACATCAAGAGTGCTCCAACTTTAATGAAAAATTACTACAACTGGAGAAACAGATATTTTGAAAATTACAGCTATTGATAAAATGGAACAACAGGGAGGCACAGTACTACTCACAGGTAAACTGCAAGCAACATTGGATTCTTTGGAGAAG
This sequence comes from Calotriton arnoldi, assembly GCA_963921515.1. NCBI lineage: Eukaryota > Metazoa > Chordata > Amphibia > Caudata > Salamandridae > Calotriton > Calotriton arnoldi. The sequence continues at coordinate 82,991 of CAWUFW010014823.1, read as the reverse complement.
CCTGTATCAAAAACTGCAGTATTAGAGAGGCGTTCACGCATGAGCAAAAACTGCTGAGTGATTTTGTGTCATAATTTAAATGTTGATAACGGGTTAGTCAATGGTGCAGTGGGTAAGGCTATTAATTTAATTAATTCCTAAAATAAAGATGAAGTTGAATACTTGTCCATAAAATTTGATCAGATTGATGATGTTGAGCAGATTAGTCGATGTCGTACATTTTTTGGTAGTCAATCAGTCGATCAGTATTTATATAGTGCATCTTATCACCACAGGGGGTATCCAGGCGCCGAGGAGAGGGAAGACTTAGTTGTAGAGCCAGGTCTTGAGTTCCTTCTTAAGTCGGTGAGTGAGGGGGAGGTTTGGAGGTGGAATGGGAGGAAAGTGAAAGACTTAGATGTGCAGCGCCAGCAGTTACCACTCTCTCTAGAGTATGTTGTAACCATCTATAAATCACAAGATTTAAGTGTAGATGCAGCTATTGTTAATAATGGAAGTACTGTATTTAAAGAAGAAATATCATATATAGCATTGCCGCGAGTTAGAACATTGTCCAGTTTGTTTTTGATTGATTTTGATGATCAGAAAGTTAGTGCCAATGCAAGCTGTGTAAGAGAGTATAATCGGTTAAGAAGTGTATACGCTCCTCATTTAGGCCTATACCTGATTATGAGAAATGTTTAATCTGTCCAAAGCAGAAGATTGCAAAAGATTGTACAGATGGTGAAGAAAGGAAAGGGCACAAGGACAAACTAGAAGCTGTTAAGAAGAGAACAATGGGAAATGATGAAGATATTGTAGGTTATCAGTTGGAAAACAGTTCAGGTGTCAACTGCTATGCAAGTGTTGTTCTCAATGTACTGTTTCATTTACCACACCTAGTGAACCAAAGTTAACAAAAATTAGATAAGATTGTGTTCTGCACTGGCTCACTTGATCCAACATTTACTGACTGACAGAACTATGATACATTCTGCTTCTGGTATTGAAGATCTTTTTGATATATGTAGCATATCAGTAACGTTTTCTCTTAACAGTCAACAAAATGCACAAACATTTATTATGGTTATGTCTAGAGGTGTAGAAGAAAAGGATATTAATATTTATGATGTATTTGGATTAAGTTACACATGGAACCATGACTATGATGATTGTGATTATTCATCTACCACTCAAATAAATTCTGAGGGCCTTATTCTGAGTTTGGCGGTCCCCCTGTTGACCTGCCACCACTGTGCCAACAGGAGGACCGCCAAGCCATTGTGCCCCCACCCACCAGATTATGAGTGTAATCCAGGTCAGACGGGCAATGCTGTGGCAGTCTCACTGTAACGGCTGTGTAAGGCTCACAGGAGAGCCTTAACAGCAGACCGCCACTGCGACAGCACTTGCATCAAGTTCCTGCCCCATTAGTTGCCTCTCCACCACCCTTTTCATGGCAGGCTCACCACCATGAAATGGGCAGTGGAAAGTCAACTTGTAATATGCTCTGCGGTGCTGAAGCGGCACCACCAGCATATTCCTGTCCCTTTCTGCTGCGTGGCCAGTCCGACTGCCACACTCAGAATACTGCGGGCAGACTCCCAGTTGTGGCGATGGTCGGACCGCCACCGCAAGTACAGCGGTCCTAAGGACCGTCGTACTTGTAATAAGGCCCTAAGTGGTTTCTCTATTTAACATTATCAGATTCTAAAAGCATCCCCTTTGATAAATTGTTGAAGAAGGCTAATCAAAATATGACCTAGCCAAACTGCAGATCAAATGCTATGTCTATATTAATCCTAAGAACAATTGGAAAATACTTTATAGTAATGCTACGATGCAGAGCAGATGGTTCAAATTGGAAACACAAATTACAAACTTCAAAGCTGAACACTTATCTATTTCAGGAAGAACTTTTGCTGATTTGGCTATCATCTTTCATGAAGGAATTAATACAACCTCTGGACACCACACTGTCTATTTAAAGAGTAAAACTGGATGGAAGGAATGTAATGACATCAACCTAAAATTTAAAGGAAAACTTAATTTCAAACTACCAAACGCTCATCTCTTGTTTCTTCAACCAAAGTTCTAAGGAGGAATTCTGGTTAACAAAGTGGTATACAGTGTTTCCCCTACATGGTTCATCAGTCTTTTAGACATTATTTGGCCTATTTGTATAAATGTCTTTAAAAAGTTCTTCAAAATTCAACAGTCCTTTTATCTTCCACAAGGGAGTTAATACCACATCTAAATACTGCTAAATAGTATACTTAATCAAAAGTGAAGGGCCCTCTGGCCCCTACATGCCACTGTGACACCAGCTGCTCCCTTGACCCATACCTGTACACACCAGGAGGCGCGTTGGCAGACACACCACAGAAGAGGGGGCATGGCAGTTGCCGATGGACTGACAAGCGCAGCTGCTATCCCACAGCGCAGGACAACATAATCAAAAGTGAAAGGCTCTCTGGCCCTACGTACCACTGTGGCCCCAGCTGTTTCCTTGCTCCATACCTATACACACCAGGAGGCGCGTTTGCAGACACACCACAGGAGGAGATGTGGCCAGCTGCCAGACCTGCTGGTAAGTGCTGCTGCTATCTCACAACACGGGATGCGCCCGGGCAAAGCCCAGCCCAAGGGCAAGCTCGGGCATGCCCTTCGGAGCCTGAAGGAAGCTGGGCTGGGTTGCCCCCCTCACTTTCAATCTGCGAAAACCTTGCATATCAGGTTTGTGCTGAAACCCCATGTTTTAAAGGAATATCATTTGCCAGGCTGTTTAAACCCTCCCTTATCTGGAGAACCTGTGAGCCTTTGTACTAGCCCGGAGGGAAAAAGTCTGAGGTCGGCTACAGAGGGTCCTTTCCCACGCTGATATTACAGGCATTACTTTTCTGACTGTGTATGGCCCCTTGTTCATGGCTCTATTTTTGTTTTGGGGTTCCAGCTACTGTAAGCTTATTTGACCTAGCCGATGCTACTATCAATTCACTGCAGTAAGGTTTGGCTTATGCTGTTTTCCCGGGCTCTGCGCCAGGTGGGGAAGCGCAACATTCTTTTTTTCAAGCTGAGATAACATGTTAAGGGCATGACAGGAGGCTCAAATTTTGTGGCGGATGTGGTGTGACATTGTTTATTATTTTTCCTTAGACATTTGAAATCTTACCTAGTCCTTATTAGCTGGGGAGGAATTCCTTCCCTAGAAGGAAAAGGGTTTTACAGGTTTAGTACATTTATTTTGGTTTATAAACAGGTGAAGATAAGGCTGTGTATAATCCAATCATCCCTCTTATTTATCCATCAATAACTATTTTGAAACGTAAAGCTATCGATGCCAGCACTAGCCTGAATAAGCCCACTAAATGTGCTAGGAAAAATAAAGAAGATTTTAAAGACAAAACGACACTCAACCAAATAAAAAAATTTAATAGAAGAGGTTGAGACAATCCTGAACCCGCCCTTATCGGCTCGGACGCGTGGCCATAAGCAGGGCCCAAAATCCACACAACCAACATTGTCAAGTTTCTTTCTCAAAGACCTGATAAGGCAAAGCCTAGTACTAGTAGGTCATCTCCTGCTCCATTACGTGCCCCGATACCAGTAGCAGTAGAGGAGAATACTGATACCATGCCACTATACCCACCCCCACCTCTCGAATCACAGTGATCTGCTCTAACGCTTCTCCCCCTTAATGCAGGACACTTTAGGAGGTCCACCCGAAGTAGAATGCAGGAGGGAGGAGGCTAGTGTTATTACTAAGTCACAAGATTCAATAAATAACATGTATGAAATAGTGCTTGCCTTGCATAATGAAGTAATGGGTCTAAAAGAATTGGTAAAGTCTTTAGAAAATTAGCTGAATTTCACAGTCGAGAAGATGACGGTGGTTACTACTCCCCAGTCTCATGTGGCTGGCCTGTCTGCATTTACACCCCCTTGTCATTCATTGCCACCCAGCCAAAGTAAAACAGTAGCACCTACTCTGCGCTCCCAAGAAAATCTACTGGGTCCCGGTAGGTCTTGGCAGGTCGGCTAGTCTTCTCTACTGAACAGGCATCAGGTAGATCAGCATGGCTTGGGCTTTAGACAGGTTGTGACATATGATAATAATGGTTTGGAAGCCCATACTGTTGGGTCCCCTAGTGTATCCACTACATCAGGTTTCATTAGGGCATTGTTTCGAGGGCAGGTAAGGAATAGTCAACCGCATAGGGATTTGTATGGTCCTATAGATAGTAGATCTTCCATTGCCAGACCCTGTATGGGTAATTACACTTTCAAACTGATCAGGGTCCCTAAATTGGTCAAAGGTTGTTTTGAGAGTAGGAAATCATTATCTAATAAAGTTCTATATTGGTTAAGGAGTAACTAAAAATGCAAGTCAATCCTCATGCCGGATATCTTGAAGGTATGAAGGAAATCACTAGAATCCCAGTCACAGGACACAATTGAGATCGAGGTAGCATTCAGGGGACTCATCAATGGGCTACTGGCGATTGAAGCTCTTGATATTCGTACTTCTGGAACAGGGATACAGCTTGCTTTTTAAGTGATTCTGACTGTTGATTCCCTGTTAGCATGGTGGAGAGGGATTACAGGAGAGAGAGGCCCCTTTCTGAGGTTGACTGACTACCTCCTGATACCATTAGTAGAGTCCCCTCTCCTGTTACTACTCGAGTGGATGTTGCAGGATTATATCTACAACAGGTAGAATTGACAGCTTTCACCCAGGGCGAAGTTGTTCCCATCAGAGCCATTTCTCAAGAATGTTCTGACCCAGATGGACAATTGCAGGTCATTTCATGGAATATTGCAGGCATAAGTAGTAAGTTGGTTGATCCTTTATTGGGAGCTTACATTGACACTTTTCTTGTATACTTGTTCAAAGAGATGGGCTCAGGAGCCCCTATAAAGATCTGGGTTCATAACATATGCTGTGGACACTCTTCCCTCTTCATCTGGTCACGGTGTCGGGAGTCTTCTGATTTGGGTAAAAGTATCTCTCAGGTAAAATATTAAGCAATTGACAATTGAGTCACCTGACATATTAGGTAGAACCGTAAGATCCAGCAGTGGTCTTACTATTAACATTTACAACATCTGTGTTCATAGTTTGCCAAACTCATGTGCCTCTGTGACCATAAACACCCTAGATCACCATCTAAGGTCACAATCTAGTCAGCCAAAAGTTCTTATTGGGGGTGACTTCAATACAACCTACGAGCCACTGGATTATATATCTTGGGTGACTGAACCGGAAGATGCATCTGTTCCAGAAATAAACACCCCCGCCCCCTAAAATTTTACTTGCCGTTTGCCACTCAGTTGGCCATGTTTATGATCTCTCATAGAGTCCGGGCATGTAACGGTAGATCAGTGTCTGATGTCTGTAGGGCTTATACATCCATCATGGGGCTGCTAAAAGTAGAATAGATTACATACTTCTTTCCCTTGGTATCTGGTCATGGTGGCAGACTTTAGGGGGGAAGACAGAATAGAGAGTGACCATAACCCATTAATTCTAACTCTTAAAGAAGGGTTGTTAGCTGCTCCTTTGGAGGTAAGGTTTCTAGGGGATGTTATTGTTGGAAATTCCAAAAGGGTTCTCAAGTGGACAAAAGTCATTTCTTGACCTAAGCTCCGTGGCACAATTTATGAGTGTTTGGTTCAGCTCTATCGCCATATTCGGATTCTAATCCACATACGATACCCATTTCTAAAATCCATAACCAGCTTTTTAGTGCCCTAAGGAGACTATTCCAGGTTGAGGTAGGCTCTGGTGGCACTAAACAACTCAAAGCTGGTATAACCTCCATGGTTCACAAAGGACTATAGGCGGGCAAAAACTAGTTTGATACTAGTCACTAATACCTTAAACCCTCAAGGTATACATGAAGCTAGATTTTTTTATAAAAAGGTATTAGAGGTGAGCAAAAAGAAATGGGATGATCAACATTGACAAGATGTATTGGAAGCTTCCCAAAGAAATAATGTTTCAACTTTTTGGCATACCATTGCCCATGGTAGCCTTAAAGCTCGTACTCCAACTATACATCATACACCGCACCAGGCCTGGGAACAACATTTCATAAACCTTTACTCCACTTCTTCTCAGGATCAGCCCACTTGTGACATGAATTCAGGTTGAAGGGACATTGGCAACACAATGAAACATCCTTTATCACAGCGAGAACAATTTTCCCACGCTAGCATTCCAGTTCCCATGTGCTATGGTGACCTATCTAATGGGGTGAATGACATCTTTTCACTTGAAGACACCAGGGCGGCAATCCAGTCCCTGATGCTTGGGAAATCCCCCGGACTGGATTACATATCTAGTGACTTGTATCGATCGGAGGTCGATGTTGGGGCCCCGTTCATTAACATCTTGTCAAATGCCATTATGACAGGAGCTCCCCTACCTGATACTTCAAGTTGTGCCGTGATTATACCCATCAATAAAAAGGGCATAAGATCAGAGCAGAGTAATTTGAGGTCAATCAGCCTCTTTGATATATTACAGAAGGTGTTCTGTCGTCAGGTTCTTGATAAACTCCAGGGGTGGATCAGTGACAATAATATTCTTTCCCCTTTTAGGCAGGGTTTAGGACTAGGGTGGGAACAATGAATTAGGTTTTTAGATTTCTTATGATCCTCCGGAAATATACTGGGATACTGAAGGATCATTTATACATAGCCTTCATTGACTGAGAGCTGCTTTTGATCTAGTCCCAAGATCCAAACTTTGGGACTGCTCAAGTCCATGGGGGTCCATTACACCTGTTGGAGATCCTAATGAGGCTGAATAAAGGCAACTGTGCCCAAGTCTGGTGGGGCTAGGTGGGCAACTAACGGAGAGGACAAAGGTCACACGTGGGTTGCTGCAGGGATGTGTCTTGCGCCCATCGTTTTTTCATTGTTTATAAACCTCACACGTGATTATCTTCTGGAGTGTTCTCATGATGCCCCTAAACTCGGTGGTATTACCATACCCGGCGTATTGTTTGCAGATGACACTTTGCTTATTTCAAGGACCCCAGCTGGAATACAGAAGTTGCCAAACAAATTCCAGGATTTCTGTAACCTTAGAGGGCTTGAGATTAACGCTGCCAAAACAAAGTGCATGTATATCAGGTCGCACAGATCTTTCAGTGTGAAATTGAACCTAGGAGGCCTAGTATTAGAGGATGCTAAATCCTTTGACTACTTGGGTATAAGAATTAGTAGTTCTCTCTTGTGGAAATCCCACATAGAGAAAAGTAAGCCTCTTATTGAGCACAAAGCAGCTGCAATTGGGAGAATGCATAGGGCTTCCAAACAGGGGGCTGTATCTCTCGCTGTAGAGATTTAGAAGGTTGCAGCTCAGTCAGCCGCCATATACAGGGCGGAGGTTTGGGGAATGACTTCTGTGGATAAGTTATCAGTTAGTGAAAACCACTTTATAAGATACTTCCTCTCCTTGCTGCAAGCCACACCTCTTGTCCCCATGCATTATAACCTAGCAGGATAAGTGATTTAGCCATCTTAAGACAACTGGCTTAGAGTCTGATCCACCCCCATATTATGCTCGTACCGTGAAGGCCTCCTTGATCTCATTCAGCTGAATAGGAATACTGCCACCCGTTGTTGGCAGACGTCAAACTATGGCTTTTTAAATTGGGTTTGGGAGAACTGTGGACTAAACCCTTAACTATTAATTCTGCCTCAAAGGTCCTTTTAAAGAAATCCTTCTTGGAGTATATTAATTTTAATTTTTACCGAACAGTTGACAGCGACAGCCTTACTGGCACGTATTTATCTATATAATCAACATCTTTGTCTGATTCCTACATGGATAAGATCTCGCCCTTGTGGGCCAAAATCCTTTTTATTAAATTTAGGTATGGTATCCTGGCACTTAATAGTTACACCTTAAGTGGAGCAAGGAGAGCACTGCCTTAAATGTTAGGAACTAGTGCCCTCTTTGACCCGGTTGCATCAAAACTATCGAACATGTTCTATTCTGCTGACCACTGTATTCTCGTCTTAGAGCAAAATGGCTAAAAATGTATTGCTAGAACTTGGCGTTCTGGTGTTATTTTCTAGCCTTTCACATCATTAGGACAGACATTAGCCGTTATATGTTCTTCTGTCTGAACAGGTTCTTATTAGCTGTAGGTGTGACCAGAAACCGCTAGGACTACCATTCTAGTATAAATTCTTATCATATTTTAGGCCAAATTCAAATGATGTGAGTGATGACTGCTCTGTGTATACATCCTTTGGTCTTTTTTCCTGTAAAGATGCAATTTTATGTGGTGCTATGCAGATATGAGTAATTGCAGGTATTCATAAAATTGACTAGGGTTTTTTACTATGCTTAAATTAATTTTACAGTATGTTGAGATACATGTTGTGGGAAGTCCCATCTATCATGGATGATCTAATCTCATTTCAATTTTATTACATATCTAATCTCATTTTATTGAAAAAAAATGTTTTGTATATGTCTATTTTCCATGTGGAAATGCTAAGCTAGTCTTGTGGATCAGATGTTTTATTCTTAGCTCACTGTACTTTTAACTTCATCTGTTTAACTTGTGTTCTGCTTGATGGTCTGTGACAGGAATAAAATGTTACACTACGACTACACTGTATAATTAAAGTTTGAAACTGAATGGATATAAGCCAATCCCAGCAGCCTTAAGTTGAAAGCAAAAACTACCTTTGAAACTGAAAAACGACCCCTTTTGTTTTATCAACCAAAGTCTGAAACTGAATGGACATAAGCCAATCACAGCAGCCTTAAGTTGAAAGCAAAAACTACCTTTGAAACTGAAAAAACAACCCCTTTTGTTTTATCAACCTAATCTCTATGAACTATTTTTGGAGAAAAACAACACTATGGGATTTTGTCTATATGGATCATCAACATTTTAAACATCATTTGACCTGCCAGGGGTGATGTTTTCAAAAGGATCTCCAAAATTGAAGACTACTTTATATTAATTTGTAATATTGTACCAGATATACTAATTTAAGAGATATTTTTAACCTAGGTTTGTTTAGATTACTGTAGTAACTCCAGAAAGAGCAACTGATTAATGAATTGTAGTGAGTGCAATGCATAGTGTCACTTATTAGTAGTGATCTACTGTGCAGCTTTGTTTTTTTTTACAACCCATTGATTCGTTTTTTCCCCACTGTTTGAGGCTGATGCTTCATACACACCACGTTTATGTCGAAACAGTATGAAAGCTGAGAACAGTAAAAACGGGAAAATTATATTTTTACTACATTGTAATACAGTGTTACATTATAAGTAATGTGTATTGTTATGTTTCTGTAATTTTGAAGATTAAACACTAACATATATTAATGTTCTTTTTCTTTCGCAATAGCGGTTGCAGTTAAGTGTCATTAGATGTCTCAAAACACTTTTTCTACCAGAGACATTTTGGTTAGAGATATCCATGGAGAGGGTTTTTAAACTTAAAGTGCTCTTGCCATAGCTTCTCATAAAATCCTTTTGCCTATTGTGTAATTAAAACTTTCAGTGTAATACAGCAGCTTTACAGTCAGTCACACAATAACTGACTCAATCATTCAGGCACTTATTCATGCAACCACTCAGATACCCACTATTTCATTCATACAGGAGATCACCGCCCCACTCGTTCACTCAAGCATTTACTGACATACCCATTCACTTACCCATACTCGACTCACACTCACTCTCGGTTACTGATATAGCACCTCAGGCACCCACTCACTCACATATACAGTCAGTCTCACACCCACCCACTCACTCATCCATACACACACTGACACACTCACTCACTAAACACTGCAGCCAGTCACACAGCTACTTACTGACTGATTCAGCCACTCACTCATGCACCCTTTCACTCACCCATACAGACAGTGAACACCCATACACTTATAGAAAAACAATAGGAGAGCGAGGAAAAAAGGGTAAATGAGGGTGCGTCCTTTTCCCCAAAGTAATAATCAAAACAACTTGAATGGACCCGCAGAGAGCGGTACCACTTGAGTTGACTCACCTAGCTAGTAGCAGAGAGCAAACATCCAATGGATTTTTAAGAAGACCCCTTACCCACCAACCTAGTTGGTGGCATGCTTCATCATTGGGGTCCCAGCTGAGTTGCCGAATGCAGCCCAGCTGTGCTACGATGCCTGGTTATACCGGAGCGGGTTTGGTGAAGTGAAGTGAGTGCTCTGAGTGAAGGGTGCTCAGAGAGTGGTGAGATTAAAAATGTCTCTAAGATATGCCCTGGTGAAAAACTTTATTATAAGTGTCTTAGGACATGATTAAAAATAATATTGGGATATATTGAAGAATAGATTGTGCTTCAATATCCCTTAAAATTAGTCAACATGTTTCAGCCTCTTACATTAGTCGCAAGGCTTTCGACAGGACCAAAGTGTTGAAAAAACAGTGAAGTGGTTACAAATGTGAAGGTAAACACGTGTGTGGAATATCAGCACACACCCTAAAGTGTGCTGTGAGTGTTGTGGGAAAACCGTACTTACGGACCCACTGCTTGGTTTGGTATATTAACCAAGAGTAAAGTGATCTATTTGATCCTGCGGGGAGGGGGCCTCCTGTAGTCAAACATTCGTCAAGGATAGACCCCCATATTCAAACCTGTAACGCCGGTGGAATACTGTGAAGGACGTTACAGGTTTGAATATGGGGGTCCATCCTTGACGAATGTTTGACTACAGGAGGGCCCCTCCCCGCAGGATCAAATAGATTGCTTTACTCTTGGTTAATATACCAAACCAAGCAGTGGGTCCGTAAGTACGGTTTTCCCACAACACTAACAGCACACTTTAGGGTGTGTGCTGATATTCCACACACGTGGTTACCTCCACATTTGTAAAGACTTCACTGGTTTTTTCAACACTTTGGTCCTGACGAAAGCCTTATGACTAACGTAAGAGGCTGAAACATGTTGACCAATTTTTAAGGGATATTGAAGCACAATCTATTCTTCAATATATCCCAATATTATTTTTAATCATGTCCTAAGACCCTTATAATAAAGTTTTTCACCAGGGCATATCTTAGAGACATTTTTAATCTCACCACTTTCTGAGCACCCTTCCCTCAGAGCACTCACTTCATTTCACCAAACCCGCTCCGCTGTAACCAGGCGTCGTAGCACAGCTGGGTTGCATTTGGCAACTCAGCTGGGACCCCAATGATGAAGCATGCCACCAACGAGGTTGGTGGGTGAGGGGTCTTTTTAAAAATCCATTGGATGTTTGCTCTCTGCTACTAGCTAGGTGAGTCAACTCAAGTGGTACCGCTCTCTGCAGATCTGTCCAAGTTGTTTTGATCACCCATACACTTACCCATACAGGCACTCATGCACATTCTCACTCACACATATATCCAAGTACACAGTCACTCACTCACCCATACAATAACTCATACTCCCTTTCACACACCCATATAGACACTCACACACCCACTCATTCACCCATACAGCCACCCACCCATAGAGCCAGTCATGAACCCTCTCACTCACTTATGCACTCATTTGCACACCGTCACTCACCCATACAGATAGTCAAACACCCACTCAATTACTCATACAAATAATAAGACATGCACTCACCTATATACTTATTGACATACCACTCATTCACCTACACCACCACTCACTCATCCATCCACTCACTCACTCACCCATACAGCCACTCATGTACCCTCTCACTCATTCATACAAGCACTCACACACTCACTCACAAACTCATACAGCCACTCATATATACACGCACTCATCCATACAGCCACTAATGCAACCTCTTACTCACCCCTATAGCCACTCATGTAGCTACTTACTCACCCATACAGTCATTAATGCACCCACTCACTCACTCATTCAGCCGGTCACTCACCCATTCAGTTACTCACACACTCACTCACCCACGAAGCAATGTATCCACCCTCTCACTCATCCAAATCGCCACTCATAAAGCCGTTCACTCACTCATATATATACTTACACATGCACTCACTCACCCATACAGTCACTCACACACATACTTAGTCACCCATGCAAGTACTCACAGACCCATTCAGTCACCCATGCAGGCAAACACACACTCTTTCATTCTCCTGTACAGGCTCTCACACACCAATTTGCTCACTGATGCAGCCACTCACACACACACACTCAGTCACCCATATAGTCATTCAAACATCCACTCATTCACCTATACAATAATTACAATTGTACTTAAACAATGTAAACCAAAGGGGGAAGGGAGAGGTAAAGTACAAGGTGGACTCAGCCTCCTGTCATACGTATATAAACAAAAAAGTCCACTTGTGACTGTCCTATCAATTGGTTTGTAAGTTTCATCAGAGAAAACAATTTGTTTTCTTAAAATAACCCTCACCCACCAAAATGTCCCATGGTGGCATGCTTCATCATTGGGTTCTTCCCACCCCGCTGCGGGATGGGGCGTGCTACGACCGACGAATACGTGGGATCATTTTGTTGGGTTTTGACTATGAGGGGATGGGAGTGGAAGGGTCAGAAAAATAAGTGTTGATAAAAAGTTCCTGGCTGGTTGGAAGATAATATTTATTAAGTCCTTTAGCTGGTACTACTAAAACCGGCATAGTGGAGGTTTACACTATGATGGGTGTTATTGTCTCCATGTCAACATGTTTCAAGCCTAACCCCATAGTCTTTTCGTCAGGACCAGAGGTATTGATCCCAATTTCCACTCTTAGTTTTACTTGATTGGACTAGTTGTAAAAATTCACTGCATTGGTGAATTGCTAAATTCATGCATTAATTGTACCAAAGGTATGTAGACTCAGTTAAGACCTACTAGGTATGCTGATTCTGTTTAGACCTGTAACGATAGGACATCAATAATTTGAGACATGTTAAATACATTTCTTGTGACTAAACGCATCACCATATGGTGGAAGGAGTGATATATTTTCTCACACATGCACGACTAATCAAATCGATTTGTAATAGTAACTGTGATGTGCTGCCCTCAAAAACAAACAAGACAATCCAAAACAGATAAGATAAATCAAACACTCTATGTACAAGTCTCTTCAGAGTAATTGCTGAGATCGTGAGTGCTTGTTACAACTTCAAAATGACTCTTAGTCAAATAGATAATGGTAGAGATGCACCACCTACATAATTGTTCATTTGTTCATGCCCCATTAGCACTTCACGGGAAGGAAGGGGTGCTTGTGGTCAAACACTGTAAAGGGAAAAGGGTCCGGGACAGAAAGCATATTTAAGTATTCAGATCGCTACTGGTATTGAGCGTTAAATGCTTAGTTGCCTGGATTGTCTTCATTTTCATTCTATCGGCTATGCAGTACTTACGTCCTCAAAGCAATGCCCTTGCTCTGCATAGTCTGCCTTCCCGCGGCTCCGGAGACAGACTACTGAGTTGCTGGCTTCCTGATATAGCGCGTATACGTTCGCGTACTCCCATTAGTTTGGAATACTGAACAGTTAACCTAAAAAATGGCCACCCATCAGCGAAACGATGGGCTGCGTGCTCACGCTTGTGTACTTCCGTAATCTTTAGAGCTAGACTGCCAACCTGTTAAGATGACCGCCCATAGACAGGACCATTCCTTTATTTCATCATTGGATTTAGTGGTGGTTCGAGCCTGCTGTTCGGATCGATAAAAGCTAATGTCATTGATTAATGATTGTCTACCAAAGGGATGTTCACTGATCAATTTATATGATCTTGTTTGGTTACATTTGGAAAAAACCTTATCAGGGTGATAAAGGACGTTATCCTGATCTATGAAAAACTGGATAGTTGGCAATATTGTTAGTCATTGTATTTTGTTGATCTTATAGAATGAGATGATTAATGTTCGTTTATACATGGGGTGATCATGGATCAATCCGTTAGATCTTAGTTAGTTACATTATAAAATAACCATTTCAGGGTGATAAAAGACATAATTCGGATGTAGGAAAGGCTGGATAGGTGACAATATCCCTAGTCATTGTATTCCATAAATTATATGGCGGTTTTAGCCATATGGTCGGGCTGTTTGATGGCTGATGGAATTGGCCTTCTTTAATTTGTGACAATAAAACTGATTCTGTATAAGTACACTGCAATTACCTAGGTATCTGGTGATCTCAGACCGATTCATTAAAGAATGTCATTTCTCATAGACATACATCTTCATTTGCATATCAGGTTGTTACCCTGCAAATCCTGTTTTCTGTGAAATATTGGGGTTTCATGTGAAATGGCTCCATGGTATGTCATCATTTAGTCCTTTGTTATGTGTTGCCAGACGGAACATCCAGCGCTGTTCTTTTTTGAAAAGATTGGATTCATTGGTGACCTGTTCAGTTATTGTCCACTGTAGTTCCTGTGTGGTGTGTCCTTTTTCAATGTAATGGGTGGACATTTTGGTGGTGGCTCGTTCACATCTCAAATTGCTGTGGTGTTCGCATATGCGGGTCTTGATTGCACGTTTAGTCATTGCAATGTAGTGTAGCTGACAAGGGCAGGTAATCATGTACATCACATTTTTTGAGTTACAGTTGGTAAAGGGTCTCTGTTCCCAAACGGTATTGTTGTTGAAAGTGATTCTTTTGCTTTTGGTTGTGAGGTGGCAAACGCTGCAATTCCCACATGGGTGATGACCTGTCTGGGGGAGAGAAAGCTTTGTGCTGTTCCTCTGTCTCTAGTTGTTGTTTCGATCTCTATGTTGGGATGCGGTCTGGTGTGGACTATCATGTCCCTGATTCTTCTGCCTTGTTTGGGGGAGAATATGGGTTTAGGGAAATCTAGAGTTTCACAGTTCAGGAAGCGCCAATGTTTATTAATTATTTTGCTTACTTGGTTTGAAGCGGTGTTGTAGGTGGTTATGCAAATTGGTAGTTCCTCTCTAGGCTTATGTAGTCTTTCTTCCAGGAGTGCTTTCCTGTTGTTGTTCCTAGCTTGTTTCATTGCCTGATTGATAACTCGGGGTGGGTAATTCCTCTTCACTAGTTTCAGGCTCAACTCATCTGCCTGTTTTTTGTAGTCTTGGAGGTCTGTGCAGTTCCTTCTAAGCCTCAAAAATTGGCCAAAAGGGAGGTTTTCCCGTAGGTGCCTAGGGTGGAAACTGTCATAGACAAGTAGGCAATTCTTTGCAGTTGGTTTGATGTGAGTCGTGGTTTTAAGTGCTCCCTCTTTGGCAATGATGTTCAGATCTAAGAAAACCAATACTTTCTTAGAAATGGTGTTGGTGAATTTAAAAAAATCATTCTGATAGTTCAACCAGGTCAGGAATAGATTGGCTGTCTCCTCATTTCCATGCCCTATGATCAGAACGTCATCGATGTAACGTGGAAACGTTACATCGATGATATGGGACAAGAAAGGTTTGGTCTGATTAAGAATCTTATGTTTCTCCAAATGGTGTTCATATAATACTGCAATGCTGGGGGCAAAAGTACTACCCATGCTGGTGCCATGCTTTTGAAGATAGATGGTATCTTCAAACTGAAAAAAGTTCCTTGTTAGTGCCCATTTACAGCACTCCATTACGACGTTCCGTGGGGTATGATATTCCCATTCCACTTCAAACAAGACATCTTCTATGATGTTTAGCGTGTCATCATGTGGGAGGCTAGTGCATAAACTATCCACATCCAACCCCATCAGTAACTCTGTCTCTGGGTTGAAGTCTCTGTCGTGTAGTAGTCTGAGTACATCTTTAGTATCTTTTAGGTAAGTACTGGTTTTTTCGATTAATGGTCTCAGGAAGGCACCAGCAAATTTTGACAGAGGTTCCAAAATAGACCCTATTCCAGATACAATTGGGCATCCTGGTGGGTTTGTGAGGTTCTTGTGAATTTTGGGTATGGTGTAGAAATAAGGTATGTTAATGAGGAAATCCCCCTCCTTCTGGTAGATCCAGTTATGTGATAGTGCTTCCTCTACCATGCTTGTGATGTTGATCCGAAGCGTTTCTATCAGATCCTCTCTCAGCGGCTCATAGTTCCTGATATCTTGAAGGAGTCTTAAGCACTCTTGCCGATATGCTTCTACTGTCTGGATCACAATGGCTCCCCCTTTGTTGGCTGGTTTTATGACCAGGTCTCTGTTGTTAGCCAGTTCTTTCATCGCCTGTTTCTGTTCCTTCATAGTATTGTGGTACACTCTTGTGTTTCCTGGGTCAATTTCTTCTAAGTCCTTCAGCACAGCCTTTTCAAAGGCTAAAATTTCTACTGGTAGTGTTGCATTCGGGGGGTGAAGTTCGATTTTAGCCTAAGTCCTGTGTCATCCTGAGCTTCAGGAATGAGTTCTTTGTTGGCGAAATATGCCCTTAGGTTCAGTTTCCGGATGAAATCATTAATTTCTGTATATAGTTTGAATTTGTCCATTTTCTCAGTTGGAACAAAACCTAAGCCTTTTTCTAGAATCCCAATTTGTGTATGTGTTAGTTTGTGGTGAGTAAGGTTGACTACCAGACTACTCGTCTGCTGGTTGTGGGTTGGTTGGATTGGGCACTGCTCATGCTCCCGGTTGACACTCCCGACTGTTCCTCGTAGGTTGCCCAGTGCACTTGGTTTTGCTTCCGAAACCTTCCTCTTCTGGGACCTTGACGGCACCCTAAAAAAGGATTCTGTACATAATGTTGGTAATCTTGTGGCATCATGTTTCATTGGTTGAATGGTCCTGGTGCGGCATTTGAGGTCGGGGAGGCCGTAGAAGAATGGTGCTGGGTATATTGGTGGACCCTGGTTCTGGCCCCAGCCTCTTGGTCCTCGGTAGTTCATTTGTCTTCCGTGATTTCTTCTACTGGGGTAGTTCCTTCCGCTGTCCCTGCTGGAACTACAACTGTTAGAGCCTGTATCTGAAGTATCGCCATCTGTGTTGTAGTCCTGTTGTTTACCTGATGGGACGTAGTCCTCTCGTATACACAGATAAACTAGTTCATGGCTGAACTTGCTGGTATCCTTTTTGAGTTTGATGAATTTGCTCTTCTTTAGTGTGGCTTCAAAATCATTCATCGTTTGATTCAGTTCTTCCAACCTTTTTTTGAGTGAGATCACTGACTGGTAGCTTTTCAGGCGCACTTCTATAGTTTGTATTTCAGTTTTTAGTTCTTGTGAAATGCATGTGGCTGTTTTCATTATTAAGATCAGCCAGTCTCGCGTGCAATGCCATGATATTAATGACTAATCCTTCTGAAAATAAATTGTCATTTTGGAAAATGAACGGTTCGTTCTTGACTATGAGGCCTTGTGGTGCCGCATTTGCCCTCAGATATTCTGCCATCATTAATCCGTGAAGGGCTGTTTTAATCGGTGTCCTTCTCAATGCAGTTAGTTCATCCCATTCGCTGCTGTCAGTGTTGGGTTCTAGGTTACTCAAACCTTCAAAAGGCGGTATCGTAGCTAGGATCCTTACGACTTCTTCATTAGTGAAGGTCAGACCTGTGACCTCTGTCATGGTGATGGAGGGGCCGATTCACAGAACTAATCTGAGATGAAATCCTAAACTTACTACTTTTAGTATTCACAGAAGGCATTTAGTAGTAGTAAAGTTAGGACTCCTAACTTTACTACTACTAAACTGAGACAAAATCCTAACTTTACGTCTTTCGGTATTCACAAAAGGCATTTAGTAGTAGTAAAGTTAGGAGTCCTAACTTTACTACTACTAAATGCCTTCTGTGAATACCAAAAGTAGTAAGTTTAGGATTTTATCTCAGTTTAGTAGTAGTAAAGTTAGGAGTCCTAACTTTACTACTACTAAATGCCTTCTGTGAATACCAAAAGTAGTAAGTTTAAGATTTTATCTCAGATTAGTTCTGTGAATCGGCCCCAGAGTGTGCAATGGTTGTAAACGTGTAAAAATATTTAAAATATCGGGGGAGGGCTACCCCGTCTATTTGAAAAAAGTGGATTGCTCCCACAGCTGTGCGCTGTCAATATACAATGTAAGCCAAAGGGGGGAGGGAGAGGTAAGGTATAAGGTGGACTCAGCCTCCTGTCATACGTATATAAACAAAAAAAGTCCACTTGTGACTGTCCTATCAATGGGATGGTAAGTTTTATCAGAGAAAACGATTTGTTTTCTTAAAATAGCCCTCACCCACCAAAATGTCCCATGGTGGCATGCTTTATCATCGAGTTCTTCCTGCCCGCTGCGGGACGGGGCTCATGGGGCATGAACAAATGAACAATTATGTAGGTGGTGCATCTCTACCACTATGTATTTGACTAGCAGTCATTTTGAAGTTGTAACAAACGATCACAATCTCAGCAATTACCAGAAGAGACTTATACATAGAGTGTGTGATTTATGTTATCTGTTTTGTATTGTCTTGTTTGTTTTTGAGGGCAACACGTCACAGTTACTATTACAAATCGATTTGATTAGTCGTGCATGTGTGAGAAAAATATATCACTCCTTCCAACATATGGTGATGCGTTTAGTCACAAGAAATGTATTTAACATGTCTCAAATTAATGATGTCCTATTGTTACAGGTCTAAACAGAATCAGCATATACCTAGTAGGTCTTAACTGAATCTACATACCTAGTAGGTTCAATTAATGCATGAATTTAGCATTTCACCAATGCAGTGAATTTTTACAACTAGTCCAATCAAGTAAAACTAAGAGTGGAAATTGGGATCAATACCTCTGGTCCTGACGAAAAGCCTATGGGGTTAGGCTTGAAAAATGTTGACCTGGAGACAATAACACCCATCATAGTCTAAATCTCCACTACCCCGGTTTTAGTAGTACCAGCTAAAGGACTTAATAAATATTATCTTCCAACCAGCCAGGTACTTTTTAACAACACTTATTTTTTCTGACCCTTCCACTCCCATTCCCTCATAGTCAACACCCAACAAAGTGCTCTCATGTCTTCACCGTTCATAGCACGCCCCATCCCGCAGTGGGGCGGGAACAACCCGATGATGAAGCATGCCACCATGGGACATTTTGGTGGGTGAGGCTTATTTTAAGAAAACAAATTGTTTTCTCTGATAAAACTTATTATCCCATTGATAGGACAGTCACAAGTGGACTTTTTTGTTTGTAATTGTACTCAAACAATCATGCAGCCTCTTGTATATGCACTCGTTCATGTATTGAATCATTTACACAAAAATATATTCATTTAAACACCCAGTAACATACTAAGAGACATAACAAGACAGATTTACAGTCTTATAAACGTACATTTAATATATAAATTTTCTTTTAAAGTGGAATGGATGGTTCTAACAAAAACAGTTTTTTTAAACATTGTTTTTATTTTTTGTAACATTTTAGGATTTTTTTGAGTGTTTTTTGTTTCTTTCCAAAAAATACGAAACGTTCTTTGAAACAAAAAGCACAGAAAAACTGAAAGTTTTCTGCTAATGAAAGAAAAATTAACACGTGTGTGCATTGATAGTTTGCAGAAGTGTAGACACAGTTTGTTCACCTACACTGAGGATGGTAGAACATTTAAGACAGAAAATTCCGACTTTGCCAAACTCAGGAATGGTGGTGGGAACACCTGAAATCATCCGCCAGCAGATGGTATACCTGGTTCATCATTCCTAGCACCAGATGTTCCTTGCTGGTTTTTAAGCCTTACCATCTCTGCTCTTGCCAAGCAAGTACTATATATTGTCCTTAAATATTTGTACATACTAGATGTACCAGTGAAATATTTCTTCTCACTGCCACACAAAAGTACTTTTTGGCAAATACTGCAAATCACTTTGTGTGCATTACCTTTCTTTTCTCTCTCTGGAATAGTAAAAAAACCTCCCAGACAATGCTCTCCTTTTTCTTCTTCAGAGGCTCTTTCTCTTCCTCAACATTGTCTTCTTCCTCCTCTAGATGCTGTGCTCGAGGTGCTATCTTCAAAACCAGGGAATTCACATAAGGAACATCAAGTCAAAATTCAAAATGGTGACTGCCTAAGCAAAAGTGTGAAAACTCACAGGCACTTCCAGAACATGTTGGAAAGGGGTGGGACCTTCCTGTATTCATTGATAGGAAGGTGTTTCAACTATCAAATCCATTTGTTTCTGTGTCACATCGGGTGTATTATGCCAAAGTGCTTCCATTGCGCCTGGGTCACGACTCCATAAAATGTATTAAAACAGCATTTAAAATGTATTTTCTCTCTAAATATCTTTTTCCTTAGTCTAGTAGTGAACCTCTTTCCTTAAAGTAACCTTAAAAGTGCCTATATATGTGTTTTACTATTGTAAAAAAAAAAGCCTTAGTCGCGTCCCAGGCGCAACTCCAGAAATACGTGTTGGCATGGTGCATGACGGCGTAGCGACTCCCCAAAACCTATTAAAACCAGCATAAAAATATTTTTTATGTGTGATTACACTACTTTCCTTACTGTATTACTATTCCTCCTACCAAAATGTAAACCTTTGAAGTGTCTATATATGTGTTTTAATTCAACTGAAACCACGCTGGAGTTACGTACCCAGCACAACGGGTCACGGCGGATGCGTGACTTCTAATGTTTTTGTTTAAAAAAAACACATTTAACTACCATCTCACTAAATATAGCTCACAAGCATTTGTGCTTTCCCAAAAGGATAGACTGCATACCAAAGTAACTCCCAGTGCTTATCTTGCAAAGTTTGTTGCCATGTTGTAGATGATGAAGAACATTACCACAACTCCACCAAAGAAAGAAGCACTTACTTGAAACATTTAAAAGGTTGAAAAATAGTTTGATGCATATTTACATGTTTGCACTCTACTCATCCGTACTAATGGAACACTCCTGTTATGATAATTTTCTCCATAAAACACACATGAAATATTTCCATTGTTAAAACACCAAGAACATAGCTTGATGGGGGAAAGTTTGCAGAATTACACCCCACATATTAATCTACTTTATGATAAGCAGATGGGTACAGGTCTTTTTACTCCGATATAGTGAGATATCAGTCATATTTCATCAGAAATGTATAAAATATACATAGATAAAACACACACACTCTCTCATTCTTTATTTTAAAGTCCTTGAAAGCATTGATCCCTTTACAAAATATTGTGCTTTCTCTCTCACCACTCCTAAGAATCCATATGCCTATTCCTTTCTATTGTCCTTAGGCCTCTCACATGCACCCACTCACAGACCCACTCAGACACTCACACCTACTCACATACCTATTCAGAGACTCACACACCCAGTCACAGACCCAGTTAGAGATGCATGCACCCACTCACAGACCCACTCACATACAGATGCACCCACTCATATATCCATTCAGAGACTCACGCACCCACTCACACAGCCAGTGAGATACTTATGCATACACTCCCAAACCCATACATATATTCAAACACCTACTCACACACCCATTGAGACACTCACTCACATACCAACTAAGACACTTATGCACTCACTCACACACCCACTCTCAAAGGTTACAGGTTACAGTTAGGAAATAGAATTTTGAAAAAAGTCGAAATTCACTGAAAAAAGCAAAGGTTACAGGGACATTATAGTTAGGAAATAGAATATAAAAACCCTTAGAAATTCACTGAAAAAAACAAAGGCTACAGGAAGGGTATAGCTAGGTTCACATTTCACGCATACATACCATAGAAATCCAGTAGTTATAGTTGCCTGAGCTAAATAAAACTTACACCCCCGCAATGCACTGCTTATGACCTCACATATTAGATCACTCATGCCATGGTCAGTGACATCACGGATGACATCTCAAATGACATCACTGAAGACGTCACCCACTCTCACACCTACATAACCACATATACCCCCACTTACATGCCCACACAACCACTCACATACCCATTCACAGACCCATACAAGTAGTCACACAACCACTTACTCATCCATAGTGCCACTCATACCCACTCACTCACTCATATAGCCACTCATACAACGACTCACTCACCCATACAGCTACACCTTCTACCAGTCACTTACTCATACAACCACTCGTACAGCTACACACGCACCCATACAACTACTCACACACCCACTTATTCACCTATACAACTACTTACACATCCACTCACTCACCCATACAGCCTCTCAACACAGCCATTCACTCACATAACCTCACAACCACTTACATACACATAAACGCATCCATACAAGCACTCCCACATCCATTCACTCACCTATACAGCCATTCACACAAACAATCACTCTCTAATACAGCCACTCATGCCCCAACTCACTTAACAAACACCCACTCAAACAGCCACTCACTCACCCATTAAGCCACTTACACAGCCAGCCATTGAGGCATCCACTCGCTCACATATGCAGTACCCTACACACCTATTCACTCACCCATACAGCCACTCACTCACTCATTCAGCTAGCTCAGGTAACTATAACTGCTGAATTTCTATGGTTTTGTACGAGTGAAATGTGAGCCTAACTATAATGTCCCCATAAACTTTGTTTTTTTCAGTGAATTTCTAAGGTTTTTAAATTCTATTTCCTAGCTATGTTGTCCCTGTAACCTTTAGTTTTTTTCAGTAAATATATATATATGCATTACCTACTGGCGGTCGCCAGGAGGTATTTATAGTTAGGACCTTGTTTCTATTCAAAAAGCTTTTTCTCTTTTGCCAATATCTTTGGCGCCGGTCGACGAATCTTCACGAAATATTCAAAACTAATGGGGCACTCCGGTTAGCTCCTGTTTTGAAAGTTTCGGGGTGATTCGTCAAGCGGGGGCCGAGAAAAAAGGGGGGTCCCAAAACACGTTTTCTCCATGTTAATTTACATAGGAAACTTTAGACAAAGCTACAGCTCGAACTGCTGAACGGAATTACACCAAATTTGGCAAAAATGTAGGTCTTGGTCTAGAAAGTGTGCTTTTTTTTCAAATGGTGTAAATCCGTTCAGTAGTTGCTGAGAAATTCAAAAAATAAAAATATCAATATCTGAGCACTGAGGAGGATTCGTGAACCCTCCTGGGTACAAGCTTCACTCTGATTGGCTGCCAACACTCCAAACCAGAATGTGTTGGCAGCCATCTTGTGACTCGGTAACCGAGTCACAAGAAAAAGGTAAAACAAAGATAAAAAACAAGAAAAGGGGGCAGGGTAGAAACACCCTGACCCCCAGGGCCTGCACAGGGGGTCCCACAAGGACCCCCAGGGCAAAAAAAAACGGGCAAATTTGCGCTGTGTGCGCGAATCCGGGCGAGAATATTAAAAAAAATGTACTTAAGCCCCTGGGTGGGCCAGGTCCCGGGTGAAATGCCTAATTAATTTGCGGGGCCCCTCGGGGGCCCCCGCAGCCCCGGGGACCGCCACCTCCCCAGGACTTAGTTAATTGTATGTGGGGGGGCACGTGGCCCCCCTGCAGCCCTAGGGACCGCCACCTCCCCAGGGCTTGAAAAATAAAAGAGTGGAGGGGTCCCAAACCCCCTCACGCTGCTCCAGGGACCACCACCTCCCCGGGGCTTCCTTGAATAATGAGGGGGGCCTCATGCACCCCCCAAGCCCCGGGGACCACCACCTCCCTGGGGCTTCCTTCATTAATGAGGGGGGCATCGTGGGTCCCCCAAGCCCCGGGGACCACCACCTCCCCGGGGCTTCGCACTCGAGGGAGGGGGCCGCACGGCCCCCTCCTGGAGCCCTCGATGGCCCTGGGGACCGCCACCCCAGGGCTGGCTCCTGCAATGTCCTGGGGTGCCCACCCCTGGGACATTGCCGTTTGCAATGACAGGGCGGGAGCCGTGTGACTCCCGCCCTGTCATTGCAAACACTTCTTTGCTTCTTGGAAGCGAGAGCAGGAAACCTGCTCTCACTTCCAAGAAGCAAAGCAGTATTGCTTTTGGGCAAGGGGAGCTGCATGTTAGCATCTCCCCTTGCCCAAAAGCAATGCCGGCTCCTGCAGGAGGCGGGGAGCTGGCAGGGACCATGGGGGCATTGGGGCTCCCTCCACGGTCCCCATCAAAGAGGCCAGGCCCCGGGGGATGGGGTCCCTGGAGCCAGGAGTGGCCCATGAGGGGGGCCACGCAGCCCCCCTGTTTTTAAAAAAAATGCTGGCTGGCCATGCCCCGGGGGATGGGGTCCCCGGGGCCATTCTTGGCCTGAGGAGGGGGGCACGCATTTTTTTTAAATGGTTGTAGGCCCCGGGGGATGGGCTCCCCGGGGTGAATACTAATTAATGGCAGTGGATCGGCGTTTTTTTTTTCTTTCGAGTTTGGAGTTGCGACTCCAACGCGGCTCTCAGCATGGCCCCCCGTGTAATCGCGATGGGTTTGCGAATTCACCTTAAATAAATAATCAAGTAGTATATAATGTAGAAGGTGGTGTTGTATTTGTGAAGCTGTTTTAAAGAAGTACTGTGATTGAAGTTAATGATAAGATTATTATTGATAGAGTTGTTAAAAATATATAAAATTACAAATTAATAGTTAAACTTGAAAAGTGTGTTGTGTTGTAGTGCATTGAATTTGTGCTTTTGTTTTGTGAATTCGCAACAGGTTCGCGAATCCAAAAAAATAAAATAAAAAATTGTATGTGTAAAAAATAATTATAATCAGTATTATGTTATAGGGTGGCTCTAAAAAGAGCCCTTGTTTTTATTGTGAGTTTGTTGTAGCTACATGTAAATGCCTATGCAGAGCTTAAGGTTGTCGAGAAAGACTCTGTTTCCTTGATCTGTGAAGTGTACTCCATTAATTCTGTAGATGTCATCCATATCAAAACGTAGATTGTTGTTATATATGGAGCCCATTCTATGGTCTCTGAGGTAAGCAGAAACAGCTTTATTGACATTCTTTCTAGCTTTCTCAATCTGTGGACAGAATTGATTTGACCACTTCCATTTCTGTCTTTGGCATATGTTAGAGTATACAAAGACAGTTTGAGGTAAAAGCAACATCAATTGTGCAAAGGTGTCCTTCATTAGCATTTCCAGACCTACCCCAGTCAATGTGCCTAAGTCATTGCAACCACAGTGCACAATCATGAGGTCAGGGGGTTGGAGATGCAAAAAGGTTTTAACCAAAGGCATCAATTGGTGCCACTTTTATCCTCTCTGTGCAATCCATTTAATATCCACATTTTGCAAACCTAGGTCTTTGTCAATAGCTCTGCGTTCAGCATACCTTTTGTACCAGAAAACATAGCTGTGTCCAACAATCCACACTGTAAGCATCTTGAAGGGATGTCTGGAAGTATTGAAAAGATGTTTGTAGCTGAGGTAGTCAGTTGGTAGTATGAGAGGTATGTAAAATGGTGGACAAGATGCTGTTTTAAAAAAAGTAGAGAATTTATTGGCTGTTTAAGAACATTGTACAAAAATAGGGTGCATTCTACTTTCTTTAAAAAGCATGTTTCTTATTGGTTAGTAAAAAATGTTTGAAAGGTACAGTAGATAGGATAAGCTCATATTTTAGAAATGTCAACCACACCTGCTGTTTGCATTTGTAACATTGTGTGGTGAACTTCAAAATATGGTGAACTTGTGACCTGTGAGTTCAGTTGAATGTTCCATGAACTGTTACTATGGAAACTGGCTTTAAGCAGAATGGGGGAAGGGTTGAAACTTAACTGTGGAATTAAAATGTGAAATTGTAATTTATATGTAATTGAAATCGTATTAAAGTAAGATTTCCCAAGTCAGTAGTATGTTTAGAAGTGGTGTGTTCTTAAAAAATAATGGTATTTTTATTTGAAATATTTTTTTGAACTCCCGTATGGATTCGCATCTCCATCGCATTGGTGCACGGTGGAGTCGCGACTCCAAAAAATTCCAGAAACAGTTTGTGCACTTTTAGAAGTCAGTTGGTAAGGGTTCATATGTCTAACCAATAGAAATGTGTTTTATAATTTGAAATAATGTAGGAAGGTATGTGATTTGTTACTTACATGTATTTGTGTGGAGAAAGAGAGGGAAACTTTGCCATTACTGGTTTTACCTTGCTGAGCCTGGTGCATTACATTGATTGTGTGCATAAGAAAATCATTTATGAGTTTGTGATATTTTAAATTCTACAAATCTATTTGGAAGGTGAGTTATAAATTTGTGAGGTGTATTATGTATTAGGTTTATTTTAAATTTTAAAAATAATTTAAAAACTGTGATGTTTGAAATATTTTATTAAATGTACAGATGTGTATTGTAGTTTTTTTATTGAAGTTAAATGTTGTTTGGAATAGATTCTGTATAGTAATGTGTATATTGGAAAATGGATTAGTGATTATGGTAGTTTGTTTTAATGTGTGGATATGTACATTTGTAGTATACCGCATAATTTTAGCTCTTGCTTTAAATTTGGCGGGCGGAGTCTGTCAAGTTTTAAGGTGTGCATGGACTTCTGTCTCAAGTATGTTTCTACTTGTATATGTATTTTCATATGTCTATACATTTGAAGGTGCATGATGTATAACATAGAGATGTTGTTGCTTTTTATGTGGTAGGCTCAAGACTGTGAGTACTAGTAGAATGGTGATGATGCAGCACAAAAGTGTGGTTTAAAAGATGCTTACATAAGGTGTTATTGATTAGGCTTCTTTTTTAAGTTTCTAGAGAGGTACAGTTGAAATATGCCGCATAATTTTGGATGTTTGCTTGAAATTGAAAGTTTGTTCTGTGAATTTTTAAGGTTTGGATAGTGTTATGGTACAGACATATTCATGTATGCATTTAGTAATATGGTGAGACTTTTACTAAAGATATGTGAAGGGTTCCTACTTTGTATTTGGGTAGGTGTAATATTATAAGTAGTTGTAAAATGGTAAAGCAGCAGCCTGAAAGTGAGGGTTGAGATGTTTGTAGAGATGTTATTTACTAGAGTAATTTGTATGAAATGAGAAAAGTTATATTCATATATACCGCATAATTTTCAGTGTCTGTTTGAAAATTGAAGTGTACTCTGTGAAGTTTTGAGCTGTGGATGGTGTTGTGACTAAGATATGTGTCTACTTACTCATATATTATGGTATGTGTTATGTGTTTGAAGATGATAGATGTATAAAACACATATATACATTTATCTGTTTTTACTTTTATATATGATGCTGGTAGGAAAAGGTATAGACATATGCATACATGGATTTAGAAATACAGGGAGGCTTTTATGAAAGATAAGTTAAGTGTTGCTTTGCTGTTATCTATGCTCTATACCTGTTTTTTGCTATAATAGTGAATATAATAGTGAAGCAGTAATATTGGAAAAATGATGTTTATGATATGTTGGGAGAGTCACACAATCCTCAGCACACGTCTGTAGAGTGATATTAAATATCATGCAAGTATACACAAATTATAAACACAGTTTCAGAAATCTTCTCTTTCTTTTATTCTTTTCTTTCTGATCAGTCAACACGTGTTTCATCTCACAAACTGGGAAATCGTCCCACGACTTTTTCAAGGCTGAGTAAACAAAAAATAAACAATGCCCATTGTGACACTATACATACAACTGGTGTGCACAAGCTCAATTCAGATATAAAAGTGACACAATGTGCAAGTGCAAAAGCATTCACATGGTGGACCTATAGTCAATGATGATGACTTCGTGAGGATCATTAAGTGAAGATAAAACAAACTATCGTGCACGCATATTTCATATTAAAAAAACACTAAATCAAGGTGATGGAGAAAACCCTATTGATTAAATAGCTCCCAAAGCTATGTTGGGAGAGGAATTATTTTTTATGGTACTTTATAAGAGTCTACTTATATAATCACTCAGCCAGTAGTCATAATGTTATGAAATCACCCTGGCACTACCTATGTACTCCTTTAATTCTCCAGACGTTACCCCTGTACTCATGCAATCACCAATGCATTAGGTATACAGTGCTTCAATCACCCAGGCACTATCTTTCCACTCTTTCAATCACGCAGGCACTACTTTTGTACTTACGTAATCATTCAGCCAGTAGTCATGCACTTATAAATTCACCCAGGCACTACCTTTGCACTTCTGTAATCATTCAGGTAGTACCTTAGTTGTTCTGTAATCACCCAGGCAGTACTCATGGACTTATAAAATCACTCACTCACTTCCTATTTATTCCAGTAATCCCCCAGATATTACCCCTGCAGTCATGTAATCACCCAGGCACTCGTTATGTACTACCCCTGCAGTCATGCAATCATGCAGGCTGTACCTATGCTGTTAAGAAATCACCCAGGCACTACCTTTGCACTCCTTTATTCACTGAGGCACTATCTCAGTAGTCCTGCAATCACCCAAGAAGTATTCATGCACTTTTAAAATCACCCAGTCTCTTCGTATGTAGTCATGTAAATCCCCAGATATTACCCTTGTAGTCATGCAATCAATTAGGTGTTACCTATATACTCCTTTAATCCCCCAGACGTTACCCTTGTACTCATGCAATCACCAATGCATTAGGTATACAGTGCTTCAATCACCCAGGCACTATCTTTGCACTCTTTCAATCACGCAGGCACTACTTTTGTACTTATGTAATCACTCAGCCAGTACTCATGCACTTATACATTCAACCAGGCACTACCTTTGCAGTCCTGTAATCACTCAGGTAGTACCTTAGTTGTTCTGTAATCACCCAGGCAGTACTGATGGACTTATAAAATCACCCACTCACTTCCTATGTATTCCAGTAATCCCCCAGATATTACCCCTGCAGTCATGTAATCACCCAGGCACTAGTTATGTACTACCCCTGCAGTCATGCAATCATGCAGGCTGTACCTATGCTATTAAGAAATCACCCAGGCACTACCTTTGCACTCCATTATTCACTGAGGCACTATCTCAGTAGTCCTGCAATCACCCAAGAAGTATTCATGCACGTTTAAAATCACCCAGTCACTTCGTATGTAGTCATATAAATCCCCAGATATTACCCTTGTAGTCATGCAATCACCGAGGTGTTACCTATGTACTCCTTTAATCCCCCAGACGTTACCCTTGTACTCATGCAATCACCAATGCATTAGGTATACAGTGCCTCAATCACCCAGGCACTATCTTTGCACTCTTTCAATCAGGCAGGCACTACATTTGTACTTATGTAATCACTCAGCCAGTACTCATGCACTTATAAATTCAACCAGGCACTACCTTTGCAGTCCTGTAATCACTCAGGTAGTATCTTAGTTGTTCTGTAATCACGCAGGCAGTACTCATGGACTTATAAAATCACCCACTCACTTCCTATGTATTCCAGTAATCCCCCAGATATTACCCCTGCAGTCATGCAAGCAGCCAGGCACTAGTTATGTACTACCCCTGCAGTCATGCAATCATGCAGGCTGTACCTATGCAGTCAAGTAATAACACACACACTACCCTTGCAGTCATAGAATCACCCAGGCCCTACTGTTGCACTCATCTATTCACGCAGGTACTACTCCATGACTCATCTATGCCTTCAGGTGCTATTTTTACACTTATCCATGCACTCAATGTTTATGTGTGCACTCATGCAATTAGCCAGTCACTATCCATCTTTTCCTGAAATTACCCAGTGACTACCCTTGCACTCATACAATCACCCAAGCACTCCCCATGGAGTTATGCAATCACTAAGGCAGATCAATTACATGTCTCAGTTTCTAGGTTTTACTATATTCCACAAATATTGTGTACATATTTCTTTTAGATATGATGATGATTTGAAAATGTAGAGACATGTATGTATGCTTCTAACAATATGGAGAGAGTTGTAGTTGAGTTATGTAATAGTCTGCTGCTCTATATTTCGCTAGACGCAACACTTATGCAGTTATAAAAACACCCAAATACTACCCATGTAATGTTCCAATGATCCAGGCACTACATATGCACTGCTGTAATCACTCAGGCATTACTGTGCACTCATGCAATCAGTCAGGCACTACCTATGCACTCATGCAATCACCAAGGTATTACCCATGCACTCTTTCAATCATGTAGCCACTACTCATGCACTTATATAATCACACAGACACTACCGTTGCACTACTTCAATCATCACGGAGGCACTTTCCTTGTACTTATGTAATCACTCAGCCAGTAGTCATGCTGTTTAGAAATCACCCAGGCACTACCTTTGCACTCCTTTATTCACTCAGGCACTACCTCAGTAGTCCTGCAACGACCCAAGAAGTATTCATGCACTTTTAAAATCACCCGGTCACTTCGTATGTAGTCATGTAAATCCCCAGATATTACCCTTGTAGTCATGCAATCACCCAGGCGTTACCTATGTACTCCTTTAATCTCCCAGACGTTACCTCTGTACTCATGCAATCACCAATGCATTAGGTATACAGTGCTTCACTCAGCCAGTCACTATCTTAGCACTCTTTCAATCACGCAGGCACTACTCTTGTACTTATGTAATCACTCAGCCAGTACTTATGCACTTATAAAATCACCCAGGCACTACCTTTGCACTCCTGTAATCACTCAGGTAGTACCTTAGTACTTCTGTAATCATCCAGGCAGTACTCATGGACTTATAAAATCACCCACTCACTTCCTATGAATTCTAGTAATCCCCCAGATATTACCCCGGCAGTCATGTAATCACCCAAGCACTAGTTATGTACTATCCCTGCAGTCATGCAATCATGCAGGCTGTACCTATGCTGTTAAGAAATTACTCAGGCACTACCTTTGCACTCCTTTATTCACTCAGGCACTACCTCAGTAGTCCTGCAATCACCCAAGAAGTACCCATGCACTTATAAAATCACCCAGTCTCTTCCTATGTAGTCATGTAAATCCCCAGATATTACCCCTGTAGTCATGCAATCACCCAGATGTATTACATATCTCAGTTTGTAGGTTTCACTATATTCCAGAAATATTGTATACATATTTCTTTTAGATATGATGATGATTTGAAAACGTAGAGACATATGTATGCATGCTTCTAACAATATGGAGACACTTGTAGTTGAGTCATGTAATAGTCTGCTGCTTTTTATTTTGCTAGGCCCAACACTCATGCAGTTATAAAAACACCCAAGTACTACCCATGCAATATTCCAATGATTCAGGCAGTATATATGCACTGCTGTAATCACTCAGGCATTACTGCTGCACTCATGTAATCACCCAGGCACTAGTTATGTACTATCCCTGCAGTCATGCAATCATGCAGACTGTACCTATGCTGTTAAGAAATCACCCAGGCACTACCTTTGCACTCCTTTATTCACTCAGGCACTACCTCAGTAGTACTGCAATCACCCAAGAAGTATCCATGCACTTATAAAATCACCCAGTCACTTCCTATGTAGTCATGTAAATCCCCAGATAGTACCCCTGTAGTCATGCAATCACCCTGGCGCTACCTATGTACTCTTTTAATCCCCCAGACGTTACCCCTGTACTCATGCAATCACCAATGCCTTAGGTATACAGTGCTTCATTCAGCCAGCCACTATCTTTGCACTTTTTCAATCACGCAGGCACTACTCTTCTACTTATGTAATCACTCAGCCAGTACTCATGCACTTATAAAATCACCCAGGCACTACCTTTGCACTCTTGTAATCACTCAGGTAGTACCTTAGTACTTCTGTAATCACCCAGGCAGTACTCATGCACTTACAAAATCACTCACTCACTTCCTATGTATTGCAGTAATCCCCCAGATATTACCCCTGCAGTCATGCAATCACCCAGGGACTAGTTATGTACTACCCCCGCAGTCATGCAATCAAGCAGGCTGTACCTATGCAGTCAAGTAATAATACACACACTACCCTTGCAGTCATAGAATCACCCAGGCCCTACTGTTGCATTCATCTATTCACATAGGTACTACTCCATGACTCATCTATGCCTTCAGATGCTATTTTTACACTTATCCATGCACTCAATGTTTATGTGTGCACTCATGGAATTAGCCAGTCACTATCCATCTTCTCCTGCAATTACCCAGTGACTACCCTTGCACTCATACAATCACCCAAGCACTACGATGGAGTAATGCAAGCACTCAGGCAGATCTATTACATGTCTCAGTTTCTAGGTTTCACTATATTCTAGAAATTTCGTATACATATTTCTTTTAGATATGATGATGATTTGAAAACGTAGAGACATATGTATGCATGCTTCTAACAATATGGAGAGACTTGTAGTTGAGTCATGTAATAGTGTGCTGCTTTTTTTTTCGCTAGGCCCAGCACTCATGCACTTATGAAAACACCCAAGTACTACCCATGCAGTCTTTCAATGATCCAGGCACTACATATGCACTGCTGTAATCACGCAGGCATTACTGCTGCACTCATGCAATCACCCAGGCACTACCTATGCACTCATGCAATCATCAAGGTATTACCCACGCACTCTTTCAATCATGTAGCCACTACTCATGCACTTATATAATCACCCACGCACTACCCCTCCACTCATGCAATTACCTAGGCATTATCGCTGCAGTATACAATTACACAGGCATTACCAAAGCACTTCTTAAATCATCCAGCTAGTACACATGCACTTATGTAATGAGCCAGGCACTACCCTTGCATTCTTCAAATCACCCAGGGACTAGGCCTGTACTCATTGAATCACCCAACCAGTATCTATGCATTTATAAAATCATCCAGGAACTATCTATGCACTGCTCCAATCACCCAGGCACTACCAGTACACTCATACAACCTCCCACACATTACCCCTGCACTTATGCAATCAGCCATACTTTAGTCATGCACTCTGCCAATCTCCAGACATTTCCCCTGCACTTATGCAATCACCCAGGCATTAGCTATGCACTCTTTCAATTACTTAGGCAGTACCCATGGACTCTGCACCTCTGTTCCTTCTTTCTGCACTTCTTTTGTGTCTTTCTGCAGCTGTCGCTTCTTTCTGCACCCCTTTTAGGTCTTTCTGCACCCCTGTTTCCTCTTTCTGCATCCCTGTTGCCTCTTTCTACACCTCTGTTCCTTCTTTCTGCACTTCTTTTGTTTTTTTATATACATCTCTTGCTTCTTTCTGCACCCTTCATGCCTCTTTCTGCACTCCTCTTCTCCCTTTTTGCACCCCTCTTGCTCCTTTCTGCACCTCTGTTGCTTTTTTCTGCATTCCTCTTGCTTCTGTGTACAACTCCATTGCTTCTTTCTGCACCCCTCATGTGTCTTTCACACCCCTCTTCGCTCTTTCTGCACCCCTCTTGCCTCTTTCTGTACCTTTGTTCCTTCTTTCTGCACTTCTTTTGTTTCTTTCTGCACCTCTCTTGTTTGTTTCTGTATCCCTTTTGTATCTTTCTACACCCCACTTCCCCCTTTTTGCATCTCTCTTGTTTCTTTATGCACTTCTCTTGCTTCTTTCTGCACCTCTCTTGCTTCTTTATGCACCCCTCTTCCCTCTCTGTGGACCCCTCTTCCCTCTTTCTGTACTGCTGTTATTTCTTTCTGCACTTGTCTTGCTTCTTTCTGCACCTCACTTGCCTCTTTCTGCACTTCTGTTGCTTCTTTCTGCAGTTCTCTTGCCTCCTTCTGCAGTTCACGTGTCTCTTTCTGTAACTGTTGCCTCTTTGTGCATCTCCCTTGCCTCTTTCAGTACCTCTGTTGCTTCTTTCTGCACTTCTTTTTCTTATTTCTGCACCCGTCGTGCCTCTTTGTGCACCCTTTTTCCGTTTTCCTGCATGTGTATTGGTTCTTTCTGCACTGGTCTTCCCTCTTTGTGCACATCTGTTTCCTTCTTCTGTATCTGTATTGTTTCTTACTGCACTGTTCTTGCTTCTTTCTGCACCTCTGTTGCAGTCCATTTCCTTACATGCCTTAAACGTCACTTTTGTCCTGCTGCTTTCCCATTCTATTAATGCTGAGAGTGTTGGGCCTAGGCAAATATTTAAAAAAACTATAACATGTCTCTGGTGTAAGTCTCGCCATATGTCAGTAGGTATCACTCAGACACTGCCATAGTACTACTCCAATCACCCAGGAAGTACCCACGCAGCTATAAAATCACCCAGGCACTTCTTATGTACTTTTGTAATCCCCCAGACATTACCCCTGCATTCATGCAATCACTAATGCTTTAGCTATACACTGATTGAATCACCCATGCACTATCCTTGCAGTCCTCCAATCACCCTGTCAGGATCACACTCCTCCAATCACTTAGGTAGTACCCATGCACTTATAAAATTACCCAGGCAGTTCCTATGTGTTCTTGTAATCCCTCAGATATTACCCCTCAACTTATGCAATCACCCAGAAATTACGTATGTAGTTCTCTAATCATCTAGATATTATCTCTGAAATCATGCAATCACCAATGCATTAGCTATACACTAGTTCAATCACCCAAGCACTACCCTCGCACTCCTGCAATGACTGTGTCGGGATCTATGCATTCCTCCAATCACTTAGCCAGTACTCATGGAGTTATAAAATCACCTGAACCACTATGTATGCACTTATGCAATTACCTAGGCAGTACCCTAGTACTCCTCCAATCATCCAGGCAGTACCTTTGTTCTCATGCAATCACCCAGGCACTACAGAGTGCACTTCAAATTTGATTTGATAGCAGAAGAGAAATCTCTTAGTTGTGCTCTGTGGTTCTGTTGTATAGGTTGTGATGTTTTCTAATTGTAGGAATTCTGCAGTATCTGACATACCTTTGCAATGCAATTAAAAATATTTTTTTTATTTATATATGAGAATATTTGTATATTATTATTTTATTAATAATAAATGATTTAACGAAAGAATTTAAACTTTTCTTTCTTTTCAGATACTCACCATTATTAGTAATAAAGATTGAGTATGGCAAGAAAAGATCAAAAGAAAACAAAAGAAAAAAACAGTACTATTTAAAGGAAAGAGAAAAGGAGAAATTAGATAAAGTACAACATGTGACATTGAAGAAAAAGGCTTCTGGTAAAAGAACCAAAGAATTTGTTAAAGGAGTTTTAAAGAAGATAACGAATTTTCAAAATGGAGAAAAGAAAAAGAAAAGTAGTACAACCATTCAGAAGGAAACAAAAAAAGGACATATTAATAGAAAATCAGGTTATGGGAAAACAATCTATGTTGAAAGAAGGATGAAACAATATAAAGATATTAGAAAGAGAATGTATAAAAGTAGAGTACTGCAAAATTTATTAAAATATTACAAAAAATATAAAAGAAAATCAGCGTTTTACAAGAAAAAAAATCTGATTGAAAGTGTAGTTGAAAAAGCTTTTGAATTGAAAAGAAGATTGTTTATATTAGTATTGAAGAGAATGAAAACATTGAATAAAACAATGCATTTTATGAAGGAGAAAAGTAAAAGAAAAAGACTGGTTAATAGAACTAACTTTTGCCAATTTGTTTTGGGTGAATGGAAGCACACTTCTAGTTCAGAACCTTTTTTAATGAAGAAAGCTATTTTCAACAAAATACATTAGTTCACACAGTTGATACCAGTGGTTGTTCCTATGAGGTTAAAAACGGTTGTCCAATTGAAAAAGAAAAGATGGTTGCTAGAAATGTGGAAGAAGTAATAGCTGAAGAAGTTCAAGGGAGACGTTCACAAGCTCCAGTGTATAGGTGGGATTGTAGTAGTATTTGTAGTATACGATAGGAATCTATTGATATTTTATGAAATTTCATACGAGAGTATAGTAAAAAAAGTGTTAAACAGAAGATTAAGATATTGCAAGGACTAGATCCTTGTAAAGTGAGAAAAAATACTGGCTAGCAGGGTCATTCTCTGTCTTGTCTTTCTAGAAAAGTGTATCAAAGTACTTTTCATCATTTGAGAATGTTAGCAGTACATCACTCAGAAATGCGTAAGTTAGTAAGAAGATTGTACTATGTAAAAAGTCCTGCATTATCTTTAAGTGAAATAAACACTGCTCTTTTGCATGGTTCAGGGTTGGATGTAAAAAAGTTTGTGATGATATAGAGTTTTGTTTCTTTGGTACTGAAGAAGAGTGTAGAGAAAGTGAGAATTTGATAAGTGTAGGTGTTGAAGAAGAGGTGGAAGATAGTACTACTGAGAAGTCTGTAGAAGAAATTACAAAGTTTAAGGTAGTTTGTTGTGAAAAACCAAACTATGTTTGTATTTGTTGTCGACGTACTCACTATAGAAGTGTGTATTTAAAAAGTGAAAAGGAAAACAATGATAAGTGGGAGCAATTTGGGGCTTATTTGTTGGTGGAAGATCGTTTTGAGTAGGGTAGTGAACAAGGTATTTGTAAATATTGTTACAACAAACTAGAAGGGAACAAAATGCCAGCTAGAGCTGTACATAATAACTTAGAGTTGGTAGCTATTCCTCCAGAACTGGTAGATTTAAATACATATGAGTCCATTTTAATTCAATCTGTGCACCCGTTTCAGGCTATAATTCGTGTGGAGCCTAAAACAGGTAAGCTACCTCCCACAGATTTACAAAGAGGTTTAAAAGGAAGAGTTGTGTATTTACCTTTAGATTTTAAGAAAAATATTGAAACTGTTGGTGTAGAGAGAGATGAAACTGAACCTGTAGTTATTCTAGTTAATGGTGTACCAACAAAGAGTCGGAAAATATGGCAAGAGTTAATAGATGTCACCAAAGTTCAAAAGGCTACGTTATATCTCATAGAAAACAATATTTATTATAAAAATGTATATCTGGAAGAACAAGAAATATCTTTAGGAGATGATAGAGAAATTTCAACTGACCAAATCGAAAAAGTGGACAAGTCCAGGAGTGAAGAAATTTATGAACATTATAGCATACATCCTTTACATTCAAAAGAAGTGATTGGAAATACTATTGAATTATTCCAAATGAAGAAAGTGAAGGGAACTCCCATGAGTGTTTGGGAAAGAAGTTTAGAAGCTCTTTGTTTTCCACAGTTCTTCCCCACTGGAAAAGGTGGATGATATGATGGACGACCAGTACAGATTCCAGCTTCAGAATACCGTTCAACAAGATTGTATTCAGAAGATCCAAGATTTCGACAGTGTGTTCCATATTTATTTCATCTTCTGTTTGAAAGTGACTTGTCTGGACTTTCATTTGCAGTGAACCACATATTAAAAACAGGAGTTCATCTTACACATGTTTCTGCAAAAGATTTTTTGGACAAAGTTCAACAAAGAGATGATCATTTAGAATCTCAGTTAATTAATTTGATGGCATGTCAACGTGGTACCAATGAGTATTGGTATCGTCGTCATGGAGAACTTAAATGTATGTTAAGGAACTTAGGAACCCCTACATGGTTTGTTACGCTTAGCTGTGCTGAATATGCATGGGACGCTTTACTTGAATTTCTACGAGAAGCAAATTCAAATATTAAAAACATTGAATTGAAGACTGCTGGAGAACTGTGCTCCTTGGATCCTGTAAATGTGTGCAGATTTTTTAATCATAGGTTTCAAGCTATGATGTCTTTTATCCGCAATAAAAATAATCCACCTCTTGGAGAAGTTATTGATTTCTTTTGTGGAAAGGAGTACCAAGCCAGAGGTGCTCCTCATATTCACATGCTATTATGGATCAAGGATGCACCTAAATTTGGAACAGATTCTGATGAAACTGTTTTGTCTTTCATTGAAGACTATGTTACCTGTGCTATTCCCAAAACAGGAGGAGAAAATAGCTTAAGGCAATAAGTTTTACGGTTTCAAAATCATCGATGTGGGAAATATTGTCGACGGAAATTCAAGTCAAAGGGAACATTTTATACGAAATGTCGTTTTGGATTCCCACGTCCAGTAATTTCGAAAGGAAGAGTCAACAGTTTAATGTCAGCAGTAAGGCATACTATAACTCGGAAATCTCTGAAGAATACTTACAATATAAAAAGAAGTGAAGATTCAAAGTATATTAATGACTACAATCCAGTGATTTTGATGATGTGGAATGCAAATATGGATATCTAATATGTTGCAGATAATTCGATTGCTGTTGCTCACTATGTTACATCATATATAACCAAATCTGAAAAGACGAAGTTGAAAGAAATGTGGGAAGAAATTTCACAAGAGAAGACTCTTAGTAACAAATTGTACAGCTTTAGTTTGAAGATGCTTTCCCATCGACAGATTAGATCCTACGAATGTTCGGATCGGTTGACCTCTGCAAGTCTATATTCAAAATCAAGAGGAATCATTTGGGTAAGTATAGGTCTTGCTGCAATACGAAATCGAGTATTGAAATCTCTACAAGAAATTGAATACTTAGCATTGAATGAACCAGAAAGTACAGATATTGTTAAAACTAATATGTTGGATACATACTATCCCAAAAGGAGTCCACATCTGGAAAACATATGTCTCTATGAAGTACTGCAACATTACAGCTTTAAGAGAAATGTTACAGTAAATATAAGTGAAGAAAAATATGCAGTAAATGGATGTGATGGATGTTTGGTAAAACATGCCAAAGGAAATCTTATTAACCACAGAAAACTCAGCTGCGAAACTCCAGATAAAAGGGAATTTTTCTATTTAGCACTTCTGCAACTCTTCAAGCCTTGGCGTAGTGAAGCGGAATTACTTGGAGAGTTCGATTGCTCTGAAGATTCTTTTAATGCATGTAAAGATAATATTCAATGCACAATTTTCCCTACTTATCTACAAATGTTAAATGAAGAGATTGAACAAGAACTACTATTGCAGCTGAAATAGCTAGAGACAGTTCACAAGATAGTCAAAGTTCTGCTCCACTAAGTCAAGATCCTCTAGGACAACCAAATCTTGAAAATGAAGCAGCAATAGCTATGAATGAAGTAGAAACGGCAATGCAACAAGCACAACAGGATATTATTGAGTTGGGAAACTTGGAAGAACAACTAAATATTGAACAAAAACAAATATATCAGCAAGAGACAGAACAGATACAGCACGGTTTACTGCATGAAAAAAAAGAATGCCAATGCACATCATTTAAACCTATTCGAATGTATATCAGTGGTCAAGCTGGTACAGGAAAAAGTTTCTAAATTAAAGTTTTAACCAGTTATCTACAGAAAACGACTGAATCACATTTATCTTGTGTTGTAACTGCTCCAACTGGGTTAGCAGCACACAACATTAAAGGGATTACATTACATCGATTACTCATGCTACCAGTTGAACATGAAAATAAGTTGGAATACCACAAGCTATCTGGAGAAGCTTGTTATGAAGTTTCAAGAGTACTGAAGAAAATGAAACTTCTGATCATTGATGAGGTGAGCATGGTCTCAAACTTAATGCTTGCCTTTGTACATTTAAGAATGCAACAGATTTTAAAAACAGATTATGAAGTTTTATTTGGAGGAAAACATGTAATTGTATTTGGCGATCTACTACAACTTACTCATGTGAAAGGACAACCAGTTTTTAAAACACTTGTCCATGAAGACAATAGGAAATCTTTGGGAAGAATTGGAAATGTAAATATTTGGTCTCATTTTGAATATAAAGAACTTATTAAGAATATGCGACAAGCAAGTGATAAACATTATGGAAACATTCTTCAATATATAAGTATCGTTGTTTTGACAAAACATGGTAAAGAAGCTTTACAAAGTCGACTACTAACAAACTTGTTTCCAAATGAAAACATAGCACCTGACATAATATACAAAAAATTGGAGAAAAGAACTCTATAGTTTGCCTAATGCCAACACTGCAAGAGTGTTCTACATTCAATGAAGAACTTGAAGCTGGGAAAACAACAAATAATGAAAATGGAAGCCATTGATAAAATAGAACATGAAGGAGTTACTATTATTCTCTCAGAAAAATTAAAATCAAAATTGGATTCTTTGGAAAAGTCTATATCTAAGACTGCTGGTTTGGAAAAGACTTTATATGTATGTGAAAACTGTCGGGTAATTTTACGGCGTAATTTGGATGTAGAGAAAGGTTTAGTAAATGGAGCAATGGGAAAAGTTGTTGATTTTGTTAATTATCAGAACAGAGATGGAATTGAATTTTTGAAGATTAAATGTGATCAGATTGACGAGGTAAAACAGATTGCACGTTGTGCTGTCCGTTTTTTGCTTGTAAAAGACTTGTATGTTCGTAGAAAACAGTTTCCTCTTTCTTTAGCATATGCAGTGACCATTCATAAATCTCAAGGTTTAAGTGTTGACAATGCTTTGGTAAATATTGGAAGTACAGTGTTTAAAGAGGGCATGGCATATGTTGCATTATCTTGAGTAAGAACATTATCTGGTTTGTATTTGATTGATTTTGATGAGAAAAAAGTTAGTGCTGATGTAAATTGTGTAAAAGAGTATAATTGGTTAAGAAGAGTTTATGCTCCTAACTTAGGTGAATATCCCATATATGAAAAACATATACTATGTCCAAAACGGAAATATGACAAACATTCTAGTGAGATTGAAAAAAGAAAACAATTCAAGAGAAGCATGAAGCTGCCAAGGAAATGAAAATTGACTCTGTTGATTATATTGTAGGATACAGTTAGAAAATAGTTCAGGTATCAACTGCTATGCTAATGTAATTCTAAATGTTGTCTTTTATCTAGAAGATCTTTATCATAATGTTATGGAAAATCGAGAAAAAAGATTCTGTTCTTTATTACATCATCTTTTTCAAAAGTTGGTAAGTGATAGAACTAAAATCCATACTGCTTCTGGCATTCGGCATCTTTTGGATATATGTACTGGTTCTTCGCAATTTACACTTAATATACAACAAGATGCACAAGAGTTTCTTATGTTTATACTTGCAGTATTGGAAGAAGAAGGGATTGAAATTGAAAATTTGTTTGGACTAAGTTACAGGTGGGATCATAAATGTGATGAGTGCTCATTTTCTTCTAGCACTGAAATAGACACTGAACGATTCATATATTTGACAATACCAGAGTGCAAATCAGTGTCTTTTAACAAATTAATACAAACAGCTAATCAAGATATGAAATGTTCTCGTTGTAAATCAGAAATGTTGTCAACATTATTTATAGAAAGATTTGGACAATATGTCATTTTAATGCTACAACGTTGTAGAGCAGATGGAAGAAAATTGGAAACCAAAATTTAAAAGTTTGTGGCAAGTCAAATATCAATTTTAGGAAGAACTTTTAAAGCAGTTGCTATTATTTTCCATGATGGACCTAGTACAACATCTGGACACTATACTGTGTATTTAAAGTGCAATAAAGGATGGACACATTGTAATGATGCCCATTTGGAATTCAAATGTCGGTTGCCTTACGAATTACCAAATTCATATCTAATATTTTTGATGACAAAGTTTTGAAAACATCATTCGGCCTATTGGGAAGATGTGAACATGAATTAACGAGTTTATTTTGGATATTTTGAATGCAAATAGATTTAGAAACATTATTCGGCCTATTGGGAAAATGTGAAGAATTACTGTTTGGATTATTGTTTGTGCTAATTCTTATTGCGTTTGCAAAATTGTGTTTCAAACAAGTAGTTTATATATTTGTTCTTTATATCATACGTGA
This sequence comes from Calotriton arnoldi, assembly GCA_963921515.1. NCBI lineage: Eukaryota > Metazoa > Chordata > Amphibia > Caudata > Salamandridae > Calotriton > Calotriton arnoldi. Next base: position 41,629 of record CAWUFW010014823.1, on the reverse strand, counting down.
TGTAAATGAGAGTGTATATTTTAGAAAATGTATTTCAGAGAAGTAGATCATTTAATGTAGTTGAATGTAATTTAGAAACTGTAGATAGGTAAACAGATAGTTGAACTTGTTGTAAATATTTTCAACACAGATTTGTTGTTTTTTTTACAATCTTACTGATTGGTTTTTTTCCCCCACTGTTATATGGTGATCAACATTGAAATCACTGTGTATGGTGAAATTCAATAGAATCTGAAAACAGCAAAAAGGGAAACTGAATATGTTATGTGATTCTAAAATTATGTTGTGTTCTTAAAACTAAAATATTATATGCAATAACAGTTTTTTTCTTCTTTTTACAGAAAGTAATACTAAAGTTTGAAAATATTTTAAATTTAGTTTACAATGAAACAACTGTAAAATAGTTTCAATGAGTTTGATATCTACTTCAATAAAGAAGGTAAGATTAAATAATGTAATAACCATAATAATATGAAGTAATGTTTACAGTCACTTTTATTGTAGTCATTCATTTTTTCAAACTCTACCAACTCACTCCTCCAATCACCTCGGCACTACCCATGCACTCCTTCAATCACTCAAGCATTACCCATGCATTTACAAAATCACCCAGGCATTACCAATACACTCCTCCAATCACCCAGGCACTACTCATGCACTTATGCAATAACCCAGGCACTAGCCATCCACTAATCCAATCACCCGGGCACTACCCATGCACTTCTCCAATTACCCAGTTGGTACCTATGCACTCATGCAATCACTCAGCCACTACCTATGCACTTATAAAATCACCATGCACTACCCTTGCACTCTTCCAATCACCCAGGCATTACCAATGCACTCTTCCAATCAGCCATACATTACCTCTGCACTCATGCAATCACCCAGGAATTACCCTTGCACTTACAAAATCACTCAAGCAATACCGATGCACTTACAAAATCACCCAAGCATTACTAATGCACTCCTCCAATCACCCAGACACTACTCATCCACTCATGCAATAATCCAGGCACTACCCATGGACTGCTCCAATCAGCCATGCACTACCCATGCACTGCTCCAATCACCCAGACACTACCCATGCACTTCTTCAATTATCCAGCCAGTAGCCATGAACTCCTCCAATCACCCAGCCACTACTCATGCACTTATAAAATCACTATGCACTATCCTTGCACTCCTCCAATCACCCAGGCACTACCCATGCACTCATGCAAACATCCAGGCATTACTCATAAACTCATGCAATCACCCATGCACTACTCATCCACTCATGCAATAACCCAGGCACTACCATTGCACTCATCCAATCACCCATGCACTACCCATGCACTCTTCCAATCACCCAGTCAGTACCCATGCACTCATGCAATCACTCCGCCTCTACCCAAGCACTAATAAAATCACCATGCACTACCCTTGCACTCCTCCAATCATCCAGGCACTATCCATGCACTTATGAAATCATCCAGGCATTACCCATGCACTCTTCCAATCACCCATACATTACCTCTACACTCATGCAATCACCCAGGTATTACCCATGCACTTTCAAATTCAGCCAAGCAATACCATGCACTTATAAAATCACCCAGGCATTACCAATGCACTCCTCCAATCACCCAGACACTACCCCTACACTCATGCAATCACTCAGGCATTACTGTTGCACTCATGCATTCACCCAGGCACTACTCATGCTCTCATCTATGCACTCAGGCACTACTGCTGCACTCATCCATTCCCTCTAGCACAACACATGCACACATGTATGTACTCAGACACTACTCATGCACTACCACAATCACCCAGGCACTACTCCTGCAGTCTTTCAATCACTCAGGCACTACCCTTGGACTCCTCCAATTATCCAGAGACAAGTTCTGCACTCATGCAATCACTCAAGCACTACACATGCTCTCATCTATGCACTCAGGCACTACTGCTGTACTCATCCATTCCCTCTAACACAACCCATGCATTCATATATGTACTCAGACACTACTCATGCACTGCTACAATCACCCAGGCACTACCCCTGCAGTCCTTCAATCACTCAGGCACTACCCATGCACTCCTCCAATAATCTAGGCACTACCCTTGCACTTATACAATCAACCAGGCACTACCCATGCTCTCATACATTCACTCATGCACTACCCATGCACTCCTCCAATTACTCAGACACAACTCCTGCACTCATGCTATCACTCAGGTACTACCCATGCACTTCTTCAAACACCCAGTCACTACCCCTGCACTCATGCAATCACTCAAGCACTACTGTTGCACTAATCCATTCACCCAGACACTACCCATGTACTCATCCATGCACTCAGGCACTACTCATACACTTGTCCAATCACCCAGACAGTATCCATGCACTTCCTCAATCAACCAGACACTACCCCTACACTCATGCAACCACCCAAACTCTACCCATGCACTCCTCCAATAATCCAGGCACTACCCATACACTCATTCATGTACTTAGGTACTACCCCTACACTCATGCAATCACACAAACACTACCCATGCGCTCCTCAAATAATCCAGATACTACCCATGCACTCATTCTTCCCCTCAGGCACTACCCATGCACTTATGCAATCACCGAGACACTACCCATACACTTGTTCAATCACCCAGGCACTATGCATGCACGCATCCATGCACTCAGGCACTACTTATGAACTCATGCAATCACCCAGCCACTACTCATGCACTGATTCGTCCACTCATTCAATGACCCATGCATTATTGATGCACTCATTCATTTACTCAGACAATACTCATACACTCATACAATGATTCATATATTACAGTTGCAGCAATTCATACAACACATACAAGTTTGTCTATTTTTAACCAAATAGGCGGTTCTAAAAAGAACCATTTTTTTCTACTTTTTTTCTTTTTTAATTTTTTTGTGTTTTTTTAACTATGTTATGTATTTTTGGTGTTTTTTCTTTAAAAAAAAAAGGAAAAAAACATCAGAATGAACTGTGAAAACTTTGCAATTTAAATAGCATTGCAAAAAATTTTTTTACAGCGGTGATTTCTTGCTGAAGAAACAACAGCGTCAACAGATTGTTCTCCGTAGCACAGTACTTTCTTACACTTAATACAGCGCTGTTCAAGTGTAGCAAACTGAGGACGAATGTCGGGTCCACGACTTAATGCAGATGAACCTGCGGAGGTGCTAGGCCCAGCAACCTGATCATCTTGCTGTGATACTTCCGCTTCGCGACGATGTTGTTCGCATGCAAGATGACTTGGGTGTATGGTTTGTAGGTGTTTCATCATAGATGAAGTCCCACATGAGTATTTTCTCTCGGAGCCCTGAGATAGCACCCTTTGACGCAAGGTGCAGGTCACCTTGCGGGCGTTCACCTTTTTTTCACCAGCCGGTATTGAAAAAAACACCCACATGACGCTCTCCTTGCGCTGTTTCACTGGTTCCTCCAAATCTTATTCTGTAGGAATGTCCACTGGTGGAATAAAAGAAGTCATTTTTTGCAGTTGTTTAAAAAAAACACCAAAAAAATGCAATAAAACAGCACAGAAAACACAAGAGCTGTGTCTCCTGAAGATGTCCTTGGAAGAATGAAAAATGTGGGTGGAGTCCCGCAAGTTCTAGAATAAAAAGCTTCTTAACCAATAAAATGCTTTCTTTTCAAGTCACATGGGAATCGCGCGCACCCAGCGTGATTCCCCAAAAATATATTTAACAATAATATATCTTTATTCCAATAACAAATATATGATATTTACAATTATCTTAAATAATGTCTTGGTATAATATATATAATAAAGTTATATACATATACTTTTAAAACTTAAAGATTTGCGATGGATTCGCGCACCCGGCACGATCCCCGGAACTACGTACGTGACGGTACGCGGGGCCAAGATCCGCGCACCCGTCGCATACCAAACGCGCATCCAACACGACTTAACCAATATGGCGGCAAAATTCTTGGATTCGGGCACCCATCGAGACAGGTACACGATCGGCACGCAAATCTACTTTAAAAAAAAATAAAAATGTATATTTATATTTTAGAAAAGAGAAAACATATTATTTTTATAACTATTAAAAAACAAAAAAATATATTTTTGGGACATCATACTTAGAAATTAGCATTTAAAAAACCTTTGCAAGTCACTGAAAAAACAGAGTTTTTATGGACGTTATAGGTAGAAATTAGCATTTAAAAAACCTTTGAAATTCACTGAAAAAACCATAGGTTTCAGGCACGTTATAGTTAGAAATGAGCATTTAAAAAACCTTTGAAATTCACTGAAAAAAACCATAGGTTTTAGGGAAAGTTATAGTTAGTTGGACATTTCACTCGTACAAAACCAGTGAAATTCCCCCGTTATAGTTAGTTCAGCTAACTATAACTCACGCCCCCGCAATGCACTGCTGATGACGTCACATATTACATCGCTCATGACATGGTCAGTGACATCACTGATGACATCACTGATGACATCTCAATGAATGTCAAAGGTTTTTTAAATGCTAATTTCTAACTATAACGTGCCTGAAACCTATGATTTTTTCAGTGAATTTCAAAGGTTTTTTAAATGCTAATTTCTAACTATAACGTGTCTGAAACCTATGGTTTTTTCAGTGAATATATATATATATATTACCTACTGGCGGTCGCCATAGGTAGTTATAGTTAGAACCTAGTTTCCATAGGAAAATTGTTTTTTGATTTGCTAATAACTCGTGAAATTCTCCCAAAAAAAAGTCTATCCAGGTCAGCTCCTATCCTGAAAGCTTGGGGGTGATTCGTCAAGCGGGGGCTGAGAAAAAAGGGGGGTCCCAAAACACGTTTTTCTTGTGTTCATTTCCATAGGAAATTTTGAGACAGTCTACAGCCCGAACTGCTTAACGGAATTACACCAAATTTGGTAGGAAGGTAGCTCTCGGTTCAGAAAGCGACCTTTTAAATGGTGTAAATCCGTTCAGTAGTTGCTGAGAAATTCAAAAAATAAGAGTCAAAAAATCAATTTCCCATAGGAAACTTTAGGCAAGGCTACAGCCCAAACTGCTGAACGGAATTACCCCAAATTTGGCAAAAAGGTAGTGCTTGGTTCATAAAGCGACCTTTTTTTTAAATGGTGTAAATCCGTTCAGTAGTTGGTGAAAAATTCAAAAAATAAAAGTTTCGATATCTATGGCCGCGGTGGGTTCGCGAACCCTCCCGAGCACGAGCTTCACTGTGATTGGCTGCCAACACTCCAAACCAGGAAGTGTTGGCAGCCATCTTGCGACTCGGTAGAACCGAGTCACAAGAAAACAGTGAAACAAAGGTGAAAAAAAAGAAAAGGGGGCAGGGTAGAAACACCCTGACTCCCTAGGCCTGTGGGACCCACCAGGGCCAAAGAAAGCATTTTTTTTAAAATAATTTCGGCGGAATTCGCGCTGGGGTCGCGAATCCCGCCAAAATTTTTTACAAAATGAAGCAGTCATTGAAGGAGAGGTTGTGCCGCAGCGAGTTCTGTCAGCGCTGCATGTGCTCCCGGTAGTAGGGGAAGCGCTCCATGATGAACTTGTAGATGTCACTCAGGGGCAGCATCTTCTCCGCCGAGTGCTGGATGGCCATGGCAGTCAGCAAGATGTATGAGTAATGCGGCTTCTGGTCGCTGTAGGAGTTCTTGCCCGGCCGAGGCATGACTCACCTTACAGTCCTTCACTCGCACAAGATCAAGGGTGACCCTCTGTGAAGCTGCACAGCCTAGTCCGAGTGCAATTTTGGGAGAGTTAAGTTTTATCAAAGTGCCCTTCACAAACTCACCGCTCCCTTGTATCCTCCGTCCATCTGTAATCACCAGTTGTGTTTCCTTTGCTTTCCATCAAAGAATAAAAGTACAAGTTGAACTTCGCCTTTTTAATGAGTGAATGCTCGGAAACCTTGTGCCAACTTCTTTTCTCTGCGCCTCACTCCATGTGCTGCCTGCTTCGGTGTGGATGTCTGGCTCATCACAGGATAAGGTCCCCCTCACAGAGGGCAATCAGGGGAGAAAGAGTGGGCTGTAGGTCGTATCAGTCCCCGATCATCTCTTGTTAGTTCAAAGGACCCTGCATATGTGGGGCTGAGCCACCGGCACCGCTGGTGCTCCCGAGACTGAGTGAAGGCAGGGTCTACACTAGCAGAGTATGCAGAGGACAGGTGTAAGGACGTAGGACTGCAGGGGACCTACCGAATATTCAGTCCGGGAACGGGATTGGTTAAGGAAGACCTGAAGATGAGCCACGGAGGAAGAGGATGGGAAGGAAGAGGAAGAAAAGCAGAGAAGTTAGTGCTTAAGCTGAGTGGAGATGAGGCGACCAGAAGGGAGCTATTCCTCCCACTGACTGTCAGCTCGCTCCACACTCTGGTTTTGTTATAACGGTTGCAATTGAGATCCTCCTCTCCCCGCCCTCCCACCCCCTGCAGCAAGCACTTCATCAGCCCGAGCACATGACAATGGCTACACGGAGAGTCTGAGGGGCAGCCAAGACCGCAGCCCTCAGCAGGGTGATTAGCAGGACCAAGTCGAGCCAATGGGCCACTGTGGGAGGCTTCGACGAGGTGTGGGGTTAAAATGGAGAGAGAGAGAGGATGCGACAGAGAAAGATACTCTGCAAGGATGAAGGATGATAGGAACGGACAAAGAAGAGGGAGTAAAAAGGAGAGTAAAGGATAAGAGGAATGCGAGGGGAAGAAAGAGGAGATAAAGGATGCGTGGAAGAGAGGAAGAAGGGACTGATAAGGGAATGAATGATAACTGGGCGAGAGGACACCAGAGGAAAGAAAGGGGCCACCAAAGTGGACAGGGACAAGAATCGAAGAGAAGGAATGAAGAATGTCAAGAAAAAATTACGATGGGAGGAACACAGGGAGAAATAAAGGAGAGTGCCCGAGGACGAGGGAGCGAAAAATAACTAAAAGAGGGAGGAAAGAAGCACGGTGGGAAAGAAGCGGGAAAGGTAAAGATGACGTTACAAGACGGAACAAAGGCGAGAAGGAGGAAATGCTGGACAGTAGTAAAAATGATAAGTGAAATGACAAGGGATAGACAAAGGAACAAATGAGACCGAAAGGGAGAACCTATCAGGAAAGAAACTCCAACAGTAGAATGTATTAGGATGTCTCAGTGGGACAGCCAAGGCCACAGGCCCGTGGTGGCCATCCGCACGACTAAGGCGAGACATTGGGCCTTGCTGAAGTCTTCAGGATGCGTAAGATTCAACTGAAGGAATGGGAGGAGAGAGGATTGGAAGAGAGGGGGCTGTACAAAGGAAAAGGGAATGGACGAAGAGAAATAGAAAGAAGGACGAGAAACGGGCAGACGGGTGGAAAAAGAGAAGGATGAAAGAACGAGAAGACGAACAGAAGGAATTTCTGGCTGAATGAGGAAATTAAGGGTGCAAAGGAGAGCAGAAGTAAGCAAAGTACGGGGAAGCGGGATGCAGCACTGGCGAAAGGAGAGCACTAACAAAAAGGAAGGTAGAAAAATAAAGAAGGGAAGACAGTAAGATACGGAAAGGATAACGGGTTGGGAGAAGAAAGGAATAGGGAATGCAGAAAGAGGTGATTATAAAAGAAAGGAAGAAAGAAAAAGAAAGGAAGGAAAGCAAGAAAGGTGCGAAGGAAAGAATGATGGAGCGAGGGGAAGGGGAGCAGCACTGGGCCCAAGGCGAGCAGAGGCAACTAGCGGCCCGCGGGCATTTCTTTGAGGGAGTTTTCTTTATGAAATAGGTCTGATGTTGAACGGCAAATTGCATCTTTTAGATGTGTTAATTAAATGCTTAAAAGCACACAAAACACACCCAACAAGCGTGCGCCCGCAACATAACCCCTCACACATAGACAAGCTTTAGGGAGGGACACACAGCAATGCGCAGTGAGTTCGTCCGTGGCTAGGAATGACCATGCAGAAGCGAGAGAAAAAGAGAGAGAGAGAGAGAGAAAGAGAGAGAGAGAGAGAGGGGCCTGATATGCCACTAAGGATAAGGTGGAGGGAACTGAGAAAGAAGTTGCAGAAGTGTCGAGTAGAGAAAACTTGGGAAAGGGGCCAAGTGAGGAGAGGAGAGAATGAGAGGGAATGAGAGCTGCTAAGTGGGGAGCAAGAGCAGGAGAGAGCGGAGGGGCGAAATGAGAGAGATGTGGCATTGGAGACAAGGAAAGCATCCGGGCGAGAGACAGGTGAAGGGCATGATGAGGGAGGGAGACCCGTGTGTGTTCTATGCCACTGTATCCTTGGACAGATATCAGCACTGTGCGAGCACTGCCAGGGTTCAAGGCTTTATTATTGGTGGCAGCGCCCATACAGCTGGTTATAAAGGGAGGCGAGAGCCTACAAGCGGTATGCAGGGTGAGGCGTTGGGAGACAGTTCTGTAAACCACAGACTTCCTCGCTGAAAGCAGCACCTGCTTCCCTCCTTCTGTACCTCAAAAGTATCCCTGTACCACTGGGGGTGAACTGGGTACGCAAATGATGCAGTGTCCCTTGTGTGGCTCCTCTGCTTCTGGGTGTAAGGTGACGGGGACAGAAGGGGCAAGAGAGAAAGACAATAAGGTGGGTGGGGGGAGCGGAGGAAGGGGAGGTGGGGGGAGGGGAGCAGGGATGGGAGGTAGCGAACTGTGAAGCAAGCATCCGAGCGAGGGCATAGGTTTTATAAACGGTCAAACAAAAGCAGAGGAGCTGATGGGAAATGCCCCCCCTAAAATAATAATACTTTTTTATGTGTTCACACTTGAACCAGTAGGTGTGTAGCACTTGGGGATTATTTTTACAGTATCCACGCCAGTGAGAACATTTCACAGGTGGGTGGTTAATCAAGCGGGTAGCGGAGTGATGTTTTTTAATCTTTGTAACTGAATCCGGCTAAATGATAGCGCCTAGAAGCAGCACTTACATGCTATATGGAAAAGCGAACTTTCATCAGTGCAAAGAGATGTGTATATAATAAACCATAACCCTCAGAATTAGGGCTTTTAGAAAGTTAAGAAACACACCATTTAGGAGTTGGCCTAACGGCTAGGGCGGTCGACCTCGAATCTGGGGAACCGGGTTCGAGTCTCGGCAATGACACTGAACATCCTGTGATTCTGGGAAAATCACTTAATCTCCCCGTGCCTAACAAAAATGAATGTGTCCTCATGTAATGCAACTGGTGCTATGTAAAGCGCTCTGATACCCGGTATTGCGCTATATAAAACTCCAAAAGAAGAAGAACCATTTGCATTTTTCTGTGAAGCTCAACTTTGCATATTGCCTGTAGAGTTTTCAGTAAACACTCAGGGAAAGTGTAACCTGATATGAAATGCGCTGCCCCTACAGTTTGAGGACAGCCTGTATTGCACCATCACACGCATGCTGGTTTTATTACAATGAGTCCGAGTGCCTTTACCTGTCAATTCTTCGTTCAGTTTGCCAAATGAGCGTGGGGACGATGCAAGCAAGTAATAATGGTACTGGGGTTTATTGCTGTTGGTAGTCCCAGCAGGACACGTTGTTCACAAGAGAACATACCCAAACACACACAAACACATCCCTCTAAACCCCAGTCAACACTAGCTCCTGGAATGTGGTCCCCACAGTCAGAGATCATTCACCTGCAAACCACGGATACCACCTGTCGTGCCCGCCAGGCCGTGTGGTCTGTGAGCTCCTCTGTTAAAGCTGCGTCTTCTCAGTGGCTTGTCTCTAAGTACAACTAGCACGGGTACCGTAGATCGTCAGCCAGTGCTGCAGGAGTGACTGGCGAGCCTCAGTTCCATCGAGAATCAGACAACGGCTACTCCTGAACCGGTCTGCGAATAGTCCGCTCCACTCCAACAGGTGCAAGGGCGTGCACACGCCCGTCCCTGTGACTGCAGCCATCTCCTTGCACCATCTCTGTGTGTGTGTATATATGTATATTATCTACTGGCGGTCGCCAGTAGATAGTTATAGTTAGGACCTATTTTCCATAGGCAATCCGCGACATTCTATTTGAAATAACTCTTGCGTCGGTTGACGAATCTTCGCGAAATTTTCAAACTTTATGGCCCGCTCCGGTCCGCTTCTACCCTGAAAGTCTCAGGGTGATTCGTCGAGCGGGGGCCGAGAAAAAAGGGGGGTCCCAAATGTGTTTTCCCCATTCATTTTCCCATAGGAAACTTTAGCCACGGCTACAGCCCGAACTGCTGAACGGAATTACACCAAATTTGGCAAAGAGGTAGTTCTTGGTTCAGAAAGAACCCTTTTTGTTAAATGGTGTAAATCCGTTCAGTAGTTGCGGAGAAATTAAAAAATAAGAGTCAAAAATCAATTTCCCATAGGAAACTTTAGACACGGCTACAGCCCGAACTGCTGAACGGAATTACACCAAATTTGGCAAAGAGGTAGTTCTTGGTTCAGAAAGAACCCTTTTGTTAAATGATGTAAATCCGTTCAGTAGTTGCTGAGAAAATCAAAAGTAAAAGTACATATATATCTATGGGCACGGAGGATTCGCGCACCCTGAGCGCACCCTGCGCGCACCGTCCCGATCACGAGCTGCATGCTAATTGGCTGTCAGCTGGCTGTCAACATTCCGATTCAGGAAATGTTGGCAGCCATTTTGTCCTCGGTAGAACCGAGGGACAGAAACAAGTGCGCAAAGCGCACAAAGGGGGCAGGGTAGAAACACCCTGACCCCTAGGTCTGCTCAGGGGTCCCACAAGGACCCCCTGGGCAGAAAAAAGTTTTTTTTTTTTTAAATCGGCAGGATGCGCTCAGGGTGCGCGGATCCTGCCGATAAAAAATTCGAAGGGCGGTCTCCCGCGCTTCGATTGTATTTTGCCCCCGGGTGGCCCAAGTCCCGGGGGCATGGTGAGGGGTTAAATTTATGTATGGGGGCCTCAAAGGGCCCCCAACGGTCCCCGGGCTTTCTTTTTAAAATGGTGCGGGAGGGCTCTGAGCCCTCCCGCAGCCCCGAGGACCACCACCTCCCGGGGCTTCTTCTTTTTTTACTTTTTCCTGTGTGGGGGGCTCGAGCCCCCACACGCCCGAGACCGCCACCTCCCCGGGGCACTAACAAATTAAAATGGGGGTCCGTTTTGGACCCCGAAGCCCCGGGGACCACCACCTCCCGGGGCTTTGCTGATGTGGGGAGGGGGCCGCGCGGCCCCCTCCTGGAGCCTGTGGTGGCCCTGGGGACCGCCACCCCCAGGGCCGGCTCCTGCAGTGTCCCGGGGTGCCTACCCCCGGGACACTGCTGTTTGCAATGACAGGACGGGAGCCTCGCGGCTCCCGTCCTGTCATTGCAAACTGCTTGGATATTGGAAGAGAGAGCAGGGAAACCTGCTCTCGCTTCCAATATCCAAAGCTGATTGCTTTTCCACATGGGGAGCTGCATGTTAGCTGCTCCCCGTGTGGAAAAGCAATGCCAGCTCCCTTAGGACACGGGGAGCCGGCGGGACTGTGGGGGTTTGGGGACCCCCACAGTCCCCAACCAGAGGCCAGGCCCCGGGGATGGGGTCCCCGGGGCCATAAGTGGCCCGGGAGGGGGCCACGCGGCCCCCTCCCCAGAAATTATTTAAAAAAAAAAAAAAAAGGCCTGCCTTGGGGGATGGGGTCCCCGGGGCAAAAATAGGCCTGAGGAGGGGGGCCACGCAGCGCCCCTCCTTAAAAAGGAATGTTAATGTGTGGCCATGCCCCGGGGGATGGGGTCCCCGGGGCAGTTTTCGGCCAGGGGAGGGGGGCCACGCGGCCCCCTTCCAGTTTAATTTTAAAAAAAAGGGGGTAAGGCCCGTGTGGAAAAGCAATGCCGGCTCCCTTAGGACACGGGGAGCCGGCGGGAATGTGGGGGTTTGGGGACCCCCACAGTCCCCAACCAGAGGCCAGGCCCCGGGGATGGGGTCCCCGGGGCCATAAGTGGCTCGGGAGGGGGCCACGCGGCCCCCTCCCCAGAAATTATTTAAAAAAAAGGCCTGCCCCGGGGATGGGGTCCCCGGGGCAAAGGAGGCCTGAGGAGGGGGCCACGCAGCCCCCTCCTTAAAAGGAATGTTAAAGTGTGGCCATGCCCCGGGGGATGGGGTCCCCGGGGCAGTTTTCGGCCAGGGGGCCACGCGGCCCCCTTCCAGTTTAATTTTAATTTTAAAAAAGAGGGGTAAGGCCCTGGGGGATGGGGTCCCCAGGGCCCAAAAATAAGAAAAAGGAAGGGGGCCACACAGCCCCCTTCAGGGAAAAAAAAAAAAACGATCGGGCCGCAGGCCTTTCCCCTTCCTTCACCACTCTGCAAACGCGCCCCTGGCGCATTTGCAGATGGGAAGTAATTCCCCTTGAATACTGGGGTCCCTGAGGGCCAACTAGCCCACCAGGAACCTCCAGTATGCGCTAGGGGCTGCGTTGCAGAGAGGTGTACAGAGTCCACGCCCCTTTATACACCTCTCTGCAACGCAGCTCTGTGGCGCTTTGGAGGTACATGGTGGGCTAGTTGGCCCCCAGGAACCCTCAGGATTCAAGGGACTTAATCCCCCAACTCAAAACGCGCCACGGGCGCGTTTGCACAGTGGTGAAGGGAGGGGCGGGGCTTCAGGTGACATGTGTGCAAACAGGCCCCGTGGCGCATTTTAAGATGGGGAATTAAATCCCCTTCAATCCTGAGGGTCCCTGGGGCCAACTAGCCCAACAGGTACATCCAGAAAGCGCCACAGAGCTGCGTTGCAGAGAGGTGTAAAAGGGTGTGGCCTCTCTACACGTCTCTGCAACGCAGCCCCTGGCACATACTGGAGGTTCCTGGTGGGCTAGTTGACCCCTAGGGACCCTCATGATTCAAGGGACTTAATCCCCCAACTTAAAACGCGCCACGGGGCGCGTTTGCACAGATGTCACCTCAGGCCCCGCCCCTCCCTTCACCATTGTGCAAATATTCCTCTAAAATCTGCCGAACTACGAATTTGGATTTACTCACCTGTTATCAGGAGAGACCTCAGTGCTGCATCTTTCAGCCCAGTACTAATCCTGAAAAGTAATTTTAACCGTACTTACCAGTAACTTGAATTTCCTTTCATAGGATATCATTGCCTGCTTTTTGCTGAAAAAGTTTCTAAGTGTTGATTTTTGAAACATACAAATATTCCTCTAAAATCAGCCGAAATACGAATTCCGATTTACTCACCTATTATCAGGAGAGACCTCAGTGCTGTATCTTTCAGCCCAGTACTGGTCCTGAAAAGTAATTTTAACCGTACTTACCAGTAACTTGAATTTCCTTCCATAGGCTAACATTGACTGGTTTCACTTGGAAATTCTTCTAAGTGTGGAGTTTTGGAACTTTAAAATATTCCTCTAAAATCAGCCGAAATACGAATTCCGATTTACTCACCTGTTATCAGGAGAGACCTCAGTGCTGCATCTTTCAGCCCAGTACTGATCCTCAAAAGTAATTTTAACCGTACTTACCAGTAACTTGAATTTCCTTCCATAGGATATCATTGGCTGCTTTTTGCTGAAAAAGTTTCTAAGTTTTGATTTTTGAAACATACAAATATTCCTCTAAAATCAGCCGAAATACAAATTCCGATTTACTCACCTGTTATCAGGAGAGACCTCAGTGCTGTATCTTTCAGCCCAGTACTGGTCCTGAAAAGTAATTTTAACCGTACTTACCAGTAACTTGAATTTCCTTCCATAGGCTAACATTGACTGGTTTCACTTGGAAATTCTTCTAAGTGTGGAGTTTTGGAACTTTAAAATATTCCTCTAAAATCAGCCGAAATACGAATTCCGATTTACTCACCTGTTATCAGGAGAGACCTCAGTGCTGCATCTTTTAGCCCAGCACTGATCCTGAAAAGTAATTTTAACCGTACTTACCAGTAACTTATATTTTCTTCCATAGGAATCCATTGTCTGGTTTTCAGCTGAAAAGTTTCAAAGTGTCGATTTTCACAAACTACAAATATTCCTTAAAAATCGCCTGTATGACTTAAACGCATTCTTTCAACTGTTTACAGGAGATGCACCAGTGCTGGATCCAGGATCCAACACTGAGTAAGAAAAAGTAACGATAACAGTTTTTACCTGCTAAGTGAATTTCCTTCCATAGGATAACATTGGTGATTCTATGAGAAAAGTTTCTAAGTGTCAACTTTTAAAATACAATAATATTCCTTAAAAATCACTACTGTAACCAAAACGCTTTTACTCAACTGTTTACAGGAGATGTCCCAGGACTGAATCTAGGATCCAGTCCTGTGGTTAGAAAAGTAATCCATAAAGTAACTAATTGCATTTAACTAGAAATTCACATTGAGTTGAATGTTGCATTGTGTTTGAAAATGTGTTACCCATTGCAACAACTGTAACTACTGTACTTAAAAGTCTATTGCCTATGTGCAAAGTATTTAAACTAAAGTAATTCATTCTGAGAAAGTATTTTTTGTAATGTATAATGTAATTACAATGTAATTTAAAAAATAAAAAAGTAAAAAAAAATGTTTCTAAAAATGTAGTAAATCAGTATGAAAAAAATAAATATAACAATTAATACATTTAAAAATTGTCATTTACAAAACCTTTGAAATTCACTGAAAAAACCGTAGGTTTCAGACATGTTATAGTTAGGAATTAGCATTTAAAAAACCTTTGAAATTCACTGAAAAACCATAGGTTTCAGACACGTTATAGTTAGAAATTAGCATTTAAAAACCTTTGAAATTCACTGAAAAAACCATAGGTTTCAGGCACGTTATAGTTAGAAATTTGCATTTAAAAACCTTAGAAATTCACTGAAAAAACCATAAGGTTTTAGGGACAGTTATAGTTAGTTGGACATTGCACTCGTACAAAACCCGTGAAATTCCCCCGTTATAGTTAGTTCAGGTAACTATAACTCGCGCCCGCAATGCACTGCTGATGACGTCACATATTACATCACTCATGACATGGTCAGTGACATCACTGATGACATCACTGATGACATCTCAAATGACATCACTGATGACATCACTGATGACATCATCCATGTGAGAATGTTATGCATCTTCTCACACCCTAATATAAGTTTTGAAACACCCACTCTAAATTACAGACTGCCATTCTCAAAACCATACACACTCCAATACCAATAAGTACATACCCACTCACTGATTCTTAGGTCTACACACACACATCTACTCACTCACCCGTACAGTCACTCATACTTACAGTCACTCAGTACAGGACTATCATATGCACTCATACACCTATATAAACACTCACACAACGCAACTCATCCATAGAGGTATTCACACACCTAGTCAGTCATGCAAATAATTAATCACACTCCAATTTACTCACCTATACAGTTATACACACCAGCTCACTTACTCATAAAAATACTAGCACATTCTTACGCTCCTATGCAATCACTGATGCAAGCACACACTCATCCATATAGCCACTCTCACAATCACACACTCTCACTTATAGCCATTTATATACTCCAACACACATATATACTGCCTTTCACATATGTAGTTACTCACACATGTACCACTGAGATATACATTCAATCACTAACACACCCATACACACACTCACCCACCCATACAGTCCATCACAGATGCACTCTTGAAACCATGCACCCAGTGAATCACCCACTCACACATCTATGCACAGAGTCACACACACCCCACCCACATAAACACTGAGGCACCCATACAGATACTCAGAGAACCAATCCATAACCCATATAGACACTCATTTAGCTAGTCAGAAACCCATGCAGTTGCTTACACAACAACAGACAGACGGATACAGACATTCACACAGTTTAGTCACTCACCCATGCATCCAGTAAGATACGTTTAATCACTCACTTATAGACTCAGTCACGCACCTACTAAGTCATCCATTCAGGCGCTTCTACACCCACTCATTCTTCAATACGCCTTTCCCTAAATATATTAAACATATTTAAACTTTACAGAAACACACAGTCACTGGATGATGTCATCAGTGATGTCATTTGAGATGTCATCAGTGATGTCATCAGTGATGTCACTGACCATGTCATGAGTGATGTAATATGTGACGTCATCAGCAGTGCATTGCGGGGGCGTGAGTTATAGTTACCTGAACTAACTATAACGGGGGAATTTCACGGGTTTTGTACGAGTGCAATGTCCAACTAACTATAACTGTCCCTAAAACCATATGGTTTTTTCAGTGAATATATATATATATATATATATTTACAAGATGTACCCCAGCACTCCTAAAGTTTAGAGTTCAAGTATATGACATTATTTGGTCAGGACTAATGAAACAAAAAATCTGCTTTAGCACAGGAAAACACTAGAGATATTACTTATCAAAAATATTCATAGATTTATTATATACAAAATTCAAGGTCAGCTAACAGCGTTTTTAACAATATTTTACAGGATTGAAAACACTAAAGATTCTGACAAATGGTTACAGAATAAGATTTCTTAAGTTGTAATAGCGTGATCCAGTCCTTGTAAGAGAACACGAGAACAGCAAACACGTGTTTCGTCACATCCGTGACTTCCTCAAGGCTGTAAAGACAATAATACAAATATATACATACTGTTAAATTTAACCTTACATTACATAACATATCTTGTATTCTCAAGACCTAAGAATACATAAGTAAGGATTTTCAGAAAAGGAAGAAGAAGGTCCAGCATCCGTGCGACTAGATGGAAAGTGTTTAGCCCAAGTGAAAAAAGACATATCGTGCCATAAGCAAAGTTATATTTGGAAGAAAAGAAAAAACCTTTCTACAAGGAAAGAGGGAAACTGCAAAAGGAGATCCAGAACCAACATACTTAGTGATACTTCAAAAAAGGGAGAAGGAAAAGTGTCGCTCAGTATAGGAATATAGGAACAGGGGGACAGAAATCTAGGGAAACAGGCTTATTGCGAATTCTGACCTCTGAAGATATTTTTATGCTATGAGATGATGGTTGTTCGTCAGTAGATTCCCGTAGTAAAATAAAGAATTCAAATTCAAAGTAAGTTCTGAAAGCTAAAATGAGAACAGGATGAATTAGTACAGTTACAGATTTGTATGTCCAGTTATATTGTGATCACCACATTCTATGCTTACTTCCAAATACCATCTGTGAAGTCTTGAGTCGCCTCAGCCAAATTGCGGATGGTACAGCCAAATCGGCCTTTCAAAAGGAATTTGCGTCTTGTACCAGAGTAGATTTAGTAAAGCACAAGTGGTAACCCAATTTCCAGTTCGTGGATGACTCCTGACGGACTATTATAGGCCCCTAATGGACGGAATGGAAAGGGAAGGCCATTATTATATTGAAGACCCAATCACTATTAGAAAGGTGGTGGACAACCCCTACCCAAGTGAACTGTGTGAGGGCAAGAACTTTCGTGTCATAGGCGAAATCTCCTTGCACCATCTCTGTGTGTGTGTATATATGTGTATATATATATATATATATATATTATCTACTGGCGGTCGCCAGTAGATAGTTATAGTTAGGACCTATTTTCCATAGGAAATCCGCGACATTCTATTTGAAATAACTCTTGCGCCGGTTGACGAATCTTTGCGAAAGCATCCAACTTGTTGGGGCGCTCCGCTCCTAGCCTGAAAGTCTTGGGTTGATTCGTCAAGCAGGGGCCGAGAAAAAAGGGGGGTCCCAAAACACGTTTTCCCCATTCATTTTTCCATAGGATCCTTTCATCGCGGCTACAGCTCGAACTGCTGAACGGAATTACACCAAATTTGGCA
The DNA here is from genome assembly GCA_963921515.1 of Calotriton arnoldi. Lineage (NCBI taxonomy): Eukaryota > Metazoa > Chordata > Amphibia > Caudata > Salamandridae > Calotriton > Calotriton arnoldi. The sequence continues at coordinate 23,886 of CAWUFW010014823.1, read as the reverse complement.
AAGAGGTAGCCCTTGGTTCAGAGTTGTGCCTTTTGCTTAAATGGTGTAAATCCGTTCAGTAGTTTCTGAGAAAATCACAAATAAAATCACATATATATCTATGGCCGAGTAGGGTCCGCGTACCTCCCGATCACGAGCTGCATGCTAATTGGCTGTCAACACTCCAAATCAGGAAGTGTTGGCAGCCATTTTGTCCCTCGGTAGAACCGAGGGACAGAAACAAGTGCGCAAAGCGCAAAAGGGGCAGGGTAGAAACACCCTGACCCCTTGGTCTGCTCAGGGGTCCCACAAGGACCCCTGGGCAGAAAAGCATTTTTTTTTAAATCGGCGGGATGCCCTTAGGGTGCGCGGATCCCGCCGAGAAAAAAAAGAAACAAGTGCGCAAAACGCACAAAGGGGGCAGGGTAGAAACACCCTGACCCTAGGTCTGCTCAGGGGTCCCACAAGGACCCCTGGGCAGAAAAAGCATTTAAAAAAAGAAATCAGCGGGATGCGCTTAGGGTGCGTGGATCCCGCCGAAAAATCCAAAACGAAGCGCGGTCTCCCACGCTCGTTGTTAATTGGCCCCCGGGTGGGCCAAGTCCCGGGGCATGCGGGGGTTATTTATAATATGTGGGGGCCTCTAAGGCCCCCAAGCCTTGGGGACCGCCACCCCCGGGGCTTTAAAAATAAATGGTGCGGAAGGGCTCTGAGCCCTCACGCAGCCCGGGGACTGCCAACCCCCGGGGCTTCTTTTTTAAATTTAAATCACTTGTGTGGGGAGGCTCCAGCCCCCCCACACGCCCGGGACCGCCACCTCCCGGGGCACTAACAAATTTAAAATGGGGGTCCGTTTTGGACCTCCGAAGCCCCAGGGACCACCACCTCCCGGGGCTTTGCAGATGTGGGGAGGGGGCCGTGCGGCCCCCTCCTGGAGCCCTTGATGGCCCTGGGGACCGCCACCCCCAGGGCCGGCTCCTGCAGTATCCCGGGTGCCTACCCCGGGACACTGTAGTTGCTAGGACGGAGCCTCGCGGCTCCCGTCCTGTCATAGCAAACTGCTTTGGATTTTGGAAGAGAGAGCAGGAAACCTGCTCTCTCTTCCAAAATTCAAAGACAATTGCTTTTCCACATGGGGAGCTGCAACTTAGCAGCTCCCCATGTGGAAAGCAATGCCGGCTCCCGAGGGACGCGGGGAGCCGGCGGGACCGTGGGAGGATTGGGGACCCCCACGGTCCCAACGGAGAGGGCCAGCCCCGGGGATGGGGTCCCCGGGGCTAGTAGTGACTCGGGAGGGGGCCACGCAGCCCCCTCCCCAAATGTTAATTAAAAAAAAAAACAAAGGCTGGCCTCGGGGATGGGGTCCCCGGGGCCATAAGTGGCCTAAGGAGGGGGACAACACAGCCCCCTCATAACATTTAAAAAAAAAAAAGAAGGCCATGCCCCGGGGATGGGGTCCCGGAGCCGATTAAGGCCTGGGGAGGGAGCCACGCGGCCCCCTTTCAAATTCTTTTTTTTTAAAACAAAATATTAGGGGGCAGGCCCTGGGGATGGGGTCCCCAGGGCCAAAATTAGAAAAGAAGGGGCCACACAGCCCCCTTCTTAATTATATATTTTTTTAAATACCGGCATCGCGCCGGAGGCCACGCCCTCCTTGGAGCACTCTGCAAACGCGCCCCTAGCGCGTTTGCAGATGAGGAACGAATTCCCCTTGAATACTGGGGTCCCTGGGGCCAACTAGCCCACCAGGAACCTCCAGTAAGTGCCAGGGGCTGCGTTGCACAGAGGTGTACAGAGGCCACGCCCCTTTACACCTCTCTGCAACGCAGCTCTGTGGCGCTTTTGGAGGTACCTGGTGGGCTAGTTGGACCCCAGGGACCCTCAGGATACAACGGGACTTAATCCCCCAACTTAAACGCGCCACGGGCGCGTTTGACAGTGGTGAAGGGAGGGGCGGGGCTTCAGGTGACATGTGTGCAAACAGGCCCAGTGGCGCGTTTTATGATGGGGAATTAAATCCCCTTCAATCCTGAGGGTCCCTGGGGGCCAACTAGCCCACCAGGTACGTCCAGAAAGCGCCACAGAGCTGCGTTGCAGAGAGGTGCAAAAAGGGGCGTGGCCTCTGAACACCTCTCTGCAACGCGCTCCCTGGCGCATACTGGAGGTACAGGGTGGGCTAGTTGGACCCCAGGGACCCTCATGATTCAAGATGACTTAATCCCCCAACTTAAAACGTGCCATGGGGCGCGTTTGCACAGATGTCACCTCAGGCCCCGCCCCCTCCCGTCACCATTGTGCAAATATTCCTCTAAAATCAGCCGAACTACGAATTCCTATTTACTCACCTGTTATCAGGAGAGACCTCAGTGCTGCATCTTTGAGCCCAGTACTGATCCTGAAAAGTAATTTTAACCGTACTTACCAGTAACTTGAATTTCCTTCCATAGGATATCATTGCTTGCTTTTTGCTGAAAAAGTATCTGTGTCGATTTTTGAAACTTACAAATATTCCTCTAAAATCACCCGAACTACGAATTCCGATTTACTCACCTGTATCAGGAGAGACCTCAGTGCTGCATCTTTGAGCCCAGTACTGATCCTGAAAAGTAATTTTAACCGTACTTACCAGTAACTTGAATTTTCTTCCATAGGCTAACATTGACTGGTTTCACTTGGAAATTCTTCTGTGTGTGGAGTTTTGGAACTGTATAATATTCCTCTAAAATCAGCCGAACTACGAATTCCGATTTACTCACCTGTTATCAGGAGAGACCTCAGTGCTGCATCTTTGAGCCCAGTACTGATCCTGAAAAGTAATTTTAACCGTACTTACCAGTAACTTGAATTTCCTTCCATAGGATATCATTGCCTGCTTTTTGCTGAAAAAGTTTCCAAGTGTCGATTTTTGAAACTTACAAATATTCCTCTAAAATCAGCAGAACTACGAATTCCGATTTACTCACCTGTTATCAGGAGAGACCTCAGTGCTGCATCTTTGAGCCCAGTACTGATCCTGAAAAGTAATTCTAACCGTACTTACCAGTAACTTGAATTTCCTTCCATAGGCTAACATTGATTGGTTTCACTTGGAAATTCTTCTAAGTGTGGATTTTTGGAACTTTATAATATTCTTCTAAAATCAGCTGAACTACGAATTCCGATTTACTCACCTGTTATCAGGAGAGACCTCAGTGCTGCATCTTTGAGCCCAGTACAGATCCTGAAAAGTAATTCTAACCGTGCTTACCAGTAACTTGTATTTCCTTCCATAGGATATCATTGCCTGCTTTTTGCTGAAAAAGTTTGTGTCGATTTTTGAAACATACAAATATTCCTCTAAAATCATCAGAACTACGAATTCTGATTTACTCACCTGTTATCAGGAGAGACCTCAGTGCTGCATCTTTGAGCCCAGTACAGATCCTGAAAAGTAATTCTAACCGTACTTACCAGTAACTTGAATTTCCTTCCATAGGCTAACATTGACTGGTTTCACTTGGAAATTCTTCTAAGTGTGGAGTTTTGGAACTTTATAATATTCCTCTAAAATCAGCCGAACTACGAATTCCGATTTACTCACCTGTTATCAGGAGAGAACCCAGTGCTGCATCTTTTAGCCCAGCACTGACCCTGAAAAGTAATTCTAACCGTACTTACCAGTAACTTGTATTTCCTTCCATAGGAATCCATTGTCTGGTTTTCAGCAGAAAAGTTTCAAAGTGTCGATTTTCACAAACTACAAATATTCCTTAAAAATCGCCTGTATGACTTAAACGCATTCTTTCAACTGTTTACAGGAGATGCACCAGTGCTGGATCCAGGATCCAACACTGAGTAAGAAAAAGTAACGATAACACTACTTACCTGCTAAGTAAATTTCCTCCCATAGGATAACATTGGTGATTCTATGTGAAAAAGTTTCTAAGTGTCAACTTTTAAAATACAATAATATTCCTTAAAAATCACTACTGTTACCAAAATGCTTTTACTCAACTGTTTACAGGAGATGTCCCAGGACTGAATCTAGGATCCAGTCCTGTGGTTAGAAAAAGTAATCCATAAAGTAACTAATTACATTTAACTTGAAATTCACATTGAGCTCAATGTTGCATTGTGTTTGAAATTGTGTTGCCCATTGCAACAACTGTAACTACTGTACTTAAAAGTCTATTGCCTATTTGCAAAGTATTTAAACTAAAGTAATTCATTCAGTGAAAGTATATTTTGTAATGTAATGTATAATGTAATTACAATGTAATTTAAAAAATAAAATATGTAAAAATAAATAGTTTAAAAAATGTAGTAAATCAGTATCAAAAAATAAATATAACAATTAATACATTTAAAAATTGTCATTTACAAAACCTTTGAAATTCACTGAAAAAAACCATAGGTTTCAGACATGTTATAGTGAGGAATTAGCATTTAAAAAACCTTTGAAATTCACTGAAAAAACCATAGGTTTCAGGCACGTTATAGTTAGAAATTAGCATTTAAAAAACCTTACAAATTCACTGAAAAAACCATAGGTTTTAGGGACAGTTATAGTTAGTTGGACATTGCACTCGTACAAAACCCGTGAAATTCCCCGTTATAGTTAGTTCAGCTAACTATAACTCGCGCCCGCAATGCACTGCTGATGACGTCACATATTACATCACTCATGACATGGTCAGTGACATCACTGATGACATCACTGATGACATCTCAAATGACATCACTGATGACATCACTGATGGCATCATCCACGTGATAATCTGATGCACCTCCTCACACCCTAATATAACCTTTGATACACTCACTCTAAATTACAGACTGCCATTCGCAAAACCATAGACACTCCAACACCAATAACTACATACCCACTCACTGATTCTTAGGTCTACACACACACACATCCACTCACTCACCCGTACAGTCACTCATACTTACGGTCACTCAGTACAGGACTATCATATGCACTCATACTCCTATATAGACCCTCAAACACTGCCACTCATCCATAGAGGTACTCACACACCTAGTCATTCATGCAAATAATTAAACACACTGCCATTTACTCACCTATACAGTTATACACACACCAGCTCACTTACTCATACAAATACTAGCACATTCTTACGCTCTTATACAATCACTGATAGAAGCACACACTCATCCATACAGTCACTCTCACAATCACACACTCTCGCTTATAGCTATTTATATACTCCAACACACATATATACTGCCTTTCACATATGTAGTTACTCACACATGTACCACTGGGACATACATTCACTCACTAACACACTCTTACACACACTTACCCACCCATACAGTCTATCACAGATGCACTCTTGAAACCATCCACCCAGTGAATCACCCACTCACACATCTATGCACAGTCGCACACACCCCATCCACACAAACACTCAGGCACCCATACAGATACTCAGACAACCAATCAATAACTCATATAGACACTCATGTAGCTTTTCACAAACACATGCAGCCACTTACACAGCAATAGACAGACGGATACAGACATTCACCCAGTTTAGTCACTAACCCATGCATTCAGTAAGATACGTTTAATCACTCACTTATAGAGTTAGTCACGCACCTACTAAATCATCCATACAGACACTTATACACCCACTCATTCTTCAATACGCCTTTCCCTATATATATTAAAAATATTTAAACTTTACAGAAACACACAGTCACTGGATGATGTCATCAGTGATGTCATTTGAGATGTCATCAGTGATGTCATCAGTGATGTCACTGACCATGTCATGAGTGATGTAATATGTGACGTCATCAACAGTGCATTGCGGGGCGCGAGTTATAGTTAGCTGAACTAACTATAACGGGGAATTTCACGAGTTTTGTACGAGTGCAATGTCCAACTAACTATAACTGTCCCTAAAACCTATGGTTTTTCAGTGAATATATATATATATTATCTACTGGCGGTCGCCAGTAGATAGTTATAGTTAGGACCTATTTTCCATAGGAAATCTGCAACATTCTATTTGAAATAACTCGTGCGTCGGTTGACGAATCTCTGCGAAATTTTCAAACTTTATGGCCCGTTCCGGTCCGCTCTTACCCTGAAAGTTTCGGGGTGATTCATCAAGCGGGGGCCGAGAAAAAGGGGGTCCCAAAACGTGTTTTCCCCATTCATTTTCCCATAGGAAACTTTAGCCACGGCTACAGCCCGAACTGCTGAACGGAATTACACAAAATTTGGCAAAGAGGTAGTTCTTGGTTCAGAAAGAACCCTTTTTGTTAAATGGTGTAAATCCGTTCAGTAGTTGCGGAGAAATTAAAAAAATAAGAGTCAAAAAATCAATTTCCCATAGGAAACTTTATGCAAGGCTACAGCCCGAACTGCTGAACGGAATTACACCAAATTTGGCAAAGAGGTAGTTCTTGGTTCAGAAAGAACCCTTTTGTTAAATGGTGTAAATTCGTTCAGTAGTTGCTGAGAAAATCAAAAGTAAAAACACATATATATCTGGGCGGAGCCTAACCACACATGTCATCGTGAGATCTGATTGTCTGTCAGCACTTCATCCTGGAATTGCTGGCAGCCATCTTGGGACCAATATAAATGATAGTACCCCATTGAAATGCATTGTAGTGAATCGAAGATTTTGAGGGTTACCAAAAGGAGAACTATAAAGGGTGATAACAGACTTTAGTTACATTAGAATTCATTTGTTGATGGTACCATACTAATTTCAGGAATTGTGGTGTGTTCTAAGGTGATTTTACCCTGTGAAAAACCTTCTGCTGGGATATCATGAATCATGTTTGAGAGAAAACTATTTTCACATGCTTGTCCCATACAGTTTTGGAAGGTGCTCCAGAAGCTAAAATGAGAGCATATTTTCTGTAAATTCACATTATCTTTCTCAGTCATGTGAGAATGAAGTCTGACATTCTCAGTAAAACATGTACATCCAACAATGGCAGAGACTGTCAGTTGATTCCTTTGTGTTCTACTGCAGCTTACCAGAGTGTTCTAAAGAACAACTAGAGTGCTAACAGCCTTACTTATGACAAAAGTATGGCACACCTGAAGCCATCTTGATTGGAATAAACTGGTAACACTTAAAACATTTAATTTAAAAAGGAACAAAATGATGGGGTTCATTTTGTCATAGAAATTATGGTTAGTGCTGTAGAAAGAAAAATTAGGACATGTTTCAAATGTGATCTCAAATATCTTCCTGTTATATTTCAACAGGAGCAGCCTGTCAGTTGATGCCTTTGTGTTCTACTGCAGCTTCCCAGAGTGTTCTAAAGAACAACTAGAGTGCTAACAGCCTTACTTATGACAAAAGTATGGCACACCTGAAGCCATCTTGATTGGAATAAACTGGTAACACTTAAAACATTTCATTTAAAAAGGAACAAAATGAGGGGTTCATTTTGCCATAGAAATTATGGTTAGTGCTGCAAAAAGAAAATTTAGGGCATGTTTTAAGTGAGATCTCAAATCCTCTTCTATTTCATTAGAAAATTCTGAGATGCAGACTGAAACAATCACTTTCAATACCAGCAGTAGACTTCCAGTTAACTCCTTGGTGAGCAGTAGCTTTACTACAGTGATCTAATGAACAACTAGAGTGCTAACATTCTGAATTTATGGCAAATGTGTGACACATCTGAATGCCTTCTTGATGGAATCAAAGTAAAAACTGAAAGCATTTCCTACTGAGGAGACTGTTGTAAATGAGGAAATTAGGAAACTTCATAACAAATAAGTCTCCCAAGATGGCCACCGGAGAAAAAAGAGCCCAAATGTAGCACAAATATCACCCAGAGGTAGCCCACGTATAGCCCAATGACAGAAGTGTGCAAAACAATTTTAATTTTTGTTTTTTTGCAGTTTTATATAGTGCAGACTGGTCAGGTATTGGAGTGCTTTACATGAGCATTGGTTACATCACACAAGGACAAATTCATGTTGGTTGACCCCTACACTACCCAAACACCACTGCACTACCCTAAACCCTAAAACACTACCCCCAGCACGACCCCTTCACTACCCAAACACAACTGCACTACCCTAAACTCAAAAACACTACCCCCAGCACGACCCCTACACTACCCAAACACCACTGCACTACCCTAAACCCTAAATCTACCCCCTACACTACACAAATACCACTGCACTACCCTAAACCCTAAAACACTAGAACCCAGCACGACCCCCTACAGTACACAAACACCACTGCACTACCCTAAACCCTAAAACACTACCCCCTACACTACACAAACACCACTGCACTACCCTAAACCCTAAAACACTACCCCAGCACCACCCCCTACACTACCCAAACACCACTGCACTACCCTAAACCCTAAAACACTACCCCAGCATGACTCCCTACACTACACAAACACCACTGGACTACCCTAAACCCTAAAACACTACCCCCAGCACGACTCCCTACACTACCTAAAGACCACTGCACTACACTAAACCCTAAATCTACCCCCAGCATGACCTCCCACACTACACAAACACCACTGCACTACCCTAAACCCTAAAACACTACCCCCAGCACGACCCCCTACACTACCCAAACACCACTGCACTACCCTAAACCCTAAAACACTAACCCCAGCATGACCCCTACACTACCCAAACACCACTGCACTACCCTATACCCTAAAACACGACCCCGTACACTACACAAACACAACTGCACTAACCTAAACCCTAAAACACTACCCACAGCATGACCCCCTTCACTACACAAACACCACTGCACTACCCTAAACCCTAAAACACTACCCCCTACACTTCACAAACACCACTGCCCTGCCCTAAACCCTAAAACACAACCCCCAGCATGACCCCCTACACTACACAAACACCACTGCACTACCCTAAACCCCCCTACACTATACAAACACCACTGCATTACTCTAAACCCTAAAACACTACCCCCAGCACGACCCCCTCACCACACAAACACCACTGCACTACCCTAAACCCTAAAACACTACACCCAGCATGAACCCCTACACTACCCAAACACCACTGCACTACCCTAAACCTTAAAACACTACCCCCAGCACTACCCCCTACACTACACAAACACCACTGCCCTACCCTAAACCCTAAAACACTACCCCAGCACTACCCCCTACACTACCCAAACACCACTGCACTAACATAAACCCTAAAACACTACCCCCAGCACAACCCCTACACTACACAAACACCACTGCACTACCCTAAACCCTAAAACACTACCCCCAGCACAACCCCTACACTACCCAAACACCACTGCCATACCCTAAACCCTAAAACGCTACCCCCAGCATGAACCCCTACACTACCCAAACACCACTGCACTACCCTAAACCTTAAAACACTACCCCCTACACTACACAAACACCACTGCACTACCCTAAACCCTAAAACACTACCCCCAGCACAACCCCCTACACTACCCAAACACCACTGCCATACCCTAAACCCTAAAACACTACCCCCAGCATGAACCCCTACACTACCCAAACACCACTGCACTACCCTAAACCCTAAAACACTACCCCAGCACTACCCCTACACTACCCAAACACCACTGCACTAACATAAACCCTAAAACACTACCCCCAGCACAACCCCTACACTACACAAACACCACTGCACTACCCTAAACCCTAAAACACTACCCCCAGCACGACTCCCTACACTACCCAAACACAACTGCACTACCCTAAACCCTAAATCTACCCCCAGCACGACCTCCTACACTACCCAAACACCACTGCACTACCCTAAACCATAAAACACTACCCCCAGCATGACCCCCTACACTACACAAACACCACTGCACTACCCTAAACTCTAAAACACTACCACCAGCATGACCCCATACACTACTCAAACACCACTGCACTACCCTAAACCCTAAAACACTAACCCAGCACGACCCCCTACACTACCCAAACACCACTGCACTACCCTAAAGCCTAAAACACTACCCCCAGCACGACCCCCTACACTACTGCACTACCCTAAACCCTAAAACACTACCCCCAGCACGACCCCCTACACTACCCAAACACCACTGCACTACCCTAAACCCTAAAACACTACCCCCAGCACGACCCCCTACACCACCCAAACACCACTGCACTACCCTAAACCCTAGAAAAGAAACCCCACCCCATGCCCAATCCCCCTTACCTCTCACTCCTCGTGGTTCCTCTCTCCTCGTGGTTCCTGCTTCACGTCGTCTCTGAGGGGTGGTGCACGTCGTTGTGAGGAAACGGAACAGCCTCTGTTTCCTTACAATGACATGGATCGTCTACATGTTTTTAGAACGCATGGTCATTTACCATACATACCTTTACAACAAAAGTTGTTGTAAAGGCATGCGTGGTAAATGACCATGCGTTCTAAAAAATGCGTAGTAATGACTTCGTGATGTACAACGCATGCGTGGTAATGCATGCATTGTAATGGTATCGCAAAGTAAAAAGTCGTTGTAACGGCTGTTTACCGATCGAAGCTGGCCCCTGTTCTTCAGTGAGACATTTATTTGATTAATTAGGAGGAAGGAATGTGTTTTTTTACCGAAAAGTGCATTCCCGGCTGTTGTATTGTGAAAGTGTCCGCGTGGCCTGGTTTCACTTCCGGTGAGAGAGTGGAAGAGTCTGTTTGGATCTAAAGGAGTTCTGTTGTTGGACGGGGCCGGCGCGACATGTCATCAGAAAACATAGCTAATGGAAAGCGTCCTCCCTGAAGTGTGGAGCAGTGCCATGAGAGGTCAACGAGTGTGTGTCCCACTGCAGTATGACCATACCGCGTGACCCATGTGCCACCTCCAGGGTACAGGAGGCAGAAGCGGCATCGCAGGTCCTCTTGAAGACCGTTGTAGCACTAATTCTACATTTTGGTACTAGGGCATTTTAACTTCGTTGTTCCTGCCAGATACAAAGAGAAGATCCTGTGTTATTCAGTGCCCTCGTTACCTTTTTTGTGGGTTGCGGTGCTTGTCACTTCGCTGCCCCGCCGGTGCACACGACTGGGCACCCTACCTCGTGTGCCATCTGCAGGGCCTCTGCCCTCGGATCACTGGTTTCGGTTTCTGGAGTGGCAACATAAACTGTTGCTCCCAAAGGACTAGCCTGAACACTTAGGTGAATATCCCCTGCACCAGCATTCCACAGAAATTCTTTCCTAGCTCTCCCACGTCAACGAGGACGTCATAATAGCACGGCTCCGCTCGCGACACCGTATGACATCATCAGAGCCATAAGAGAACCTCGTCGGCGTGCTGACGTCAGTTCCACCCATTTTTTCCGTGCCAACGAGGCAAACAGGGGACCGAGACATTTTCACATGTATACATAGTATAATAAATATATATATTCACTGAAAAAACCATAGGTTTCAGGCACGTTATAGTTAGAAATTAGCATTTAAAAAACCTTAGAAATTCACTGAAAAAACCATAGGTTTCAGGCACGTTATAGTTAGAAATTAGCATTTAAAAAACCTTAGAAATTCACTGAAAAAACCATAGGTTTCAAGGGCGTTATAGTTAGTTGGACATTTCACTCGTACAAAACCATAGAAATTCCCCGTTATAGTTAGTTCAGCTAACTATAACTCGCGCGCCCGCAATGCACTGCTGATGACGTCACATATTACATCACTCATGACATGGTCAGTGACATCACTCATGACATCACTGATGACATCTCAAATGACATCACTGATGACATCATCCAGTGAATGTGTGTTTTTCTGAAAATTAAATATGTTTTATATATGTATATCTCAAGGTCGATGGAAGAATAAATGGGTATATAAGTGTCTAAATGGATGATTTTGTTTTGTAAAATTGATTGTATAACTGACTAAGTGTATCTTAGTGAATACATGGGTTAGTGAGTAATGTTTAAATATGAAAATATCTGTATCAGTCTCTCACTTTGTGTATAAGTGGCTGCATGGGTTGGTGAGTAGCTACATGAGTGTCTATATGGGTTATTAGTTGGTTTTTTGAGTATCAGTATGAGTGTCTGAGTGTCTGTATGGTTCGGTGGGGGTATTACTTAGTGCATAGATGCATGAATGAGTGACTCACTGTTTGTATGTGTTGAAGACAGCATGTGTGCAGGACTGTAGGTGGATGAGTATGTGTATGGGTGTGTTAGTGAGTGAATGACTGTCTCAATAGTGTCTTTATGAGTAACTACATATGTTTTAAACTAGTATATGTGAGTATTGGTGTATATAAGTGAGTATATGTGAGAGTGAGAGATTGGAAGAGTTCCTGTACAAATAAGTAGGTGTTTCTATAAGTGATTGTTTAAGAGAGTAAGTATGTGTAAGTTTCTGTAGAAGTAAGTGTGGTAGTGTGTGTATAACTGTATATGCAAGTAAATGGATGTTTGATACTTTGTTTGCATGTGTGACTATGTGTGTGAGTAACTCTATGGATGAGTGGTGGTGTGTAACAGGATGTATAGGTGTACGAGTACATATGATGAGTAAGTACATGTATGAGTGACTGTATAGGGACTGTTGGTGAATGAGTGGATGTGTGTGTAGATCTTGGAATTACTGAATAGGTGTGTTGTAACTGGTATTGGTATGTCCATTGTTTTGAAAATGTTAGTTTGTATTTTTGAGTGTGTGTATCAAAGGTTATATTAGGGTGAGAGGAGGTCTGCCACTCTATCACAAGGATGATGTCATCAGTGATGTCATCAGTGATGTCATTTGAGATGTCATCAGTGATGTCATGAATGATGTCACTGACCATGTCATGAGTGATGTAATATGTGACGTCATCAGCAGTGCATTGCGAGCGCGCGAGTTATAGTTAGCTGAACTAACTATAACGGGGAATTTCTATGGTTTTGTACGAGTGAAATGTCCAACTAACTATAACGCCCTTGAAACCTATGGTTTTTTCAGTGAATTTCTAAGGTTTTTTAAATGCTAATTTCTAACTATAACGTGCCTGAAACCTATGGTTTTTTCAGTGAATATATATATATATATATATATTTTATCTACTGGCGATCGCCAGTAGATAGTTATAGTTAGGACCTATTTTCCATAGGAAATTCACAACATTCTATTTCCAATAACTTTGGCGCCGGTTGACGAATCTTCGCGAAATTTTCAAAACTCGTGGGGTGCTCCGGTCTGCTCCTATCCTGAAAGTTTCGGGGTGATTCGGCAAGCGGGGGCTGAGAAAATTTTCCATAGGAACCTTTCATCGCAGCTACAGCCCGAGCTGCTGAACGGAATTACACCAAATTTGGCAAAAGGGTAGCCCTTGGTTCAGAGTCGTGCCTTTTGGTTAAATGGTGTAAATGCGTTCAGTAGTTCCTGAGAAAATCAAAAGTAAAATCACATATATATCTGGGCGGAGCCTAACCACACATGTCATTGTGAGATCTGATTGGCTGTCAGCACTTCATCCTGGAATTGCTGGCAGCCATCTTGGGACCAATATACATGATAGTACCCCATTGAAATGCATTGTAGTGAATCAAAGATTTTGAGGGTTACCAAAAGGAGAACTATAAAGGGTGATAACAGACTTTAGTTACATTAGAATTCATTTGTTGATGGTACCATACTAATTTCAGGAATTGTGGTGTGTTCTAAGGTGATTTTACCCTGTGAAAAACCTTCTGCTGGGTTATCATGAATCATGTTTGAGAGAAAACTATTTTCAGATGCTTGTCCCATAGAGTTTTGGAAGGTGCTCCAGAAGCTAAAATGAGAGCATATTTTCTGTAAATTCACATTATCTTTCTCAGTCATGTGAGAATGAAGTCTGACATTCTCAGTAAAACATGTACATCCAACAAGGGCAGAGACTGTCAGTTGATTCCTTTGTGTTCTACTGCAGCTTCCCAGAGTGTTCTAAAGAACAACTAGAGTGCTAACAGCCTTACTTATGACAAAAGTATGGCACACCTGAAGCCATCTTGATTGGAATAAACTGGTAACACTTAAAACATTTAATTTAAAAAGGAACAAAATGATGGGGTTCATTTTGTCATAGAAATTATGGTTAGTGCTGTAGAAAGAAAAATTAGGACATGTTTCAAGTGTGATCTCAAATATCTTCCTGTTATATTTCAACAGGAGCAGCCTGCCAGTTGATGCCTTTGTGTTCTACTGCAGTTTCCCAGAGTGTTCTAAAGAACAACTAGAGCGCTAACAGCCTTACTTATGACAAAAGTATGGCACACCTGAAGCCATCTTGATTGGAATAAACCGGTAACACTTAAAACATTTAATTTAAAAAGGAACAAAATGAGGGGTTCTTTTTGAAATAGAAATTATGGTTAGTGCTGCAGAAAGAAAAATTAGGGCATGTTTTAAGTGAGATCTCAAATCCTCTTCTATTTCATTAGAAAATTCTGACATGCAGACTGAAACAATCACTTTCAATACCAGCAGCAGACTTCCAGTTAACTCCATGGTGAGCAGTAGCTTTACTACAGTGATCTAATGAGCAACTAGAGTGCTAACATTCTGAATTTATGGCAAATGTGAGACACATCTGAATGCCTTCTTGATGGAATCAAAGTAAAAAACTGAAAGCATTTCCTACTGAGGAGACTGCAGTAAATGAGGAAATTAGGAAACTTCATAACAAAGAAGTCTTCCAAGATGGCCACCAGAGAAAAAAGAGCCCAAATGTAGCACAAATATTACCCAGATGTAGCCCATATATAGCCCAATGACAAAAGTGTGGAAAACGCTTTTTATTTTTAGTTTTTTTGCAGTTTTATGTAGTGCAGAAGGTCAGGTATTGGAGCGTTGCATCTTAAAACATGACCCCCTACACTACAAAAACACCACTGCACTTCCCTAAACCCTAAAACCCTACCCCCAGCACGACCCCCTACACCACACAAGCACCACTGCACTATCCTAAACCCTAAAACACTACCCCCAGCATGACCCCCTATACTACACAAACACCACTGCACTAGCCTAAACCCTAAAACACTACCCCCAGCACGACCCCCTACACTACCCAAACACCACTGCACTAACCCAAATCCTAAAACACTACGCCCAGCACGACCCCCTACACTACCCAAACACCACTGCACTACCCTAAAACATGACCCCCTACACTACACAAACACCACTGCACTACCCTAATTCCTAAAACACTACCCCCAGCACGACCCCTACACTACACAAGCACCACTGCACTACCCTAAACCCTAAAACACTACCCCCAGCACGACCCCTACACTACACAAAAACCACTGCACTACCCTAAACCCTAAAACACTACCCCCAGCACGACCCCCTACACTACCCAAACACCACTACACTACCTTAAAACATGACCCCCTACACTACACAAACACCACTGCACTACCCTAAACCCTAAAACACTACCCCCAGCACGACCCCCTACACTACACAAGCACCACTGCACTACCCTAATCCCTAAAACACTACCACCAGCACGACCCCCTACACTGCCCGAACACCACTGCACTGCCCTAACCCTGAAACACCAGCCCCTGCACGACCCCCTACACTGCCCAAACAACACTGCACTGCCCTAAACCCTAAAACACCACCCCCAGCACGACCCCCTACACTGCCCAAACACCACTGCACTGCCCTAAACCCTGAAACACCACCCCTTCACAACCCCCACACTGCCCGAACACCACTGCACTGCCCTAAACCCTGAAACACCACCCCCAGCACGACCCCCTACACTGCCCGAACATAACTGCACTGCCTTAAACCCTGAAACACTACCCCCAGCAAGACCCCCTACAATGCCCGAACACCACTGCACTGCCCTAAACCCTGAAACATCACCCCCAGCAAGACACCCTACACTGCCCGAAAACCACTGCCCTAAACCCTGAAACACCACCCCCAGCACGACCCCCTACACTGCCCGAACACCACTGCACTGCCCTAAACCCTGAAACACCACCCCCAGCACGACCCCCTATACTGCCCGTATACCACTGCTCTGCCTAAAACCCTGAAACACCAGCCCCAGCACGACCCCCTACACTGCCCAAACACCACTGCACTGCCCTAAACCCTGAAACACCAGCCCCAGCACGACCCCCTATACTGCCCGTATACCACTGCTCTGCCTAAAACCCTGAAACACCAGCCCCAGCACGACCCCCTACACTGCCCAAACACCACTGCACTGCCCTAAACCCTGAAACACCAGCCCCAGCACGACCCCCTACACTGCCCAAACACCACTGCACTACCCTAAACCCTGAAACACCACCCCCAGCATGACCCCCTACACTGCCTGAGCACCACTGCACTGCCCTAAACCCTGAAACACCAGCCCCAGCACGAACCCCTACACTGCCCGAACACCACTGCACTGCCCTAAACCCTGAAACACCAGCCCCAGCACGACCGCCTGCACTGCCCGAACACCACTGCACTGCCCTAAACCCTGAAACACCAGCCCCAGCATGACCCCCTACACTGCCCGAACACCACTGCACTGCCCTAAACCGTAAAACACCAGCCTCAGCACAACCCCCTACACTGCCCGAACACCACTGCACTACCCTAAACCCTCAAAGACCAGCCCCAGCCCGACCCCCTACACTGCCCGAACACCACTGCACTGCACTAAACCCTGAAACACCTCCCCGTGCACGACCCCCTACACTGCCCGAACACCACTGCACTGCCCTAAACCCTGAAACACCACCCCCAGCACGACCCCCTACACTGCCCAAACACCACTGCCTGCACTGCCCTAAACCCTGAAACACCAGCCCCAGCATGACCCCCTACACTGCCTGAACACTACTGCACTGCCCTAAACCATGAAACACCATCCCCAGCACGACCCCCTACACTGCACGAACACCACTGCACTGCCCTAAACCCTGAAAAACTACCCCCAGCAAGACCCCCTACACTGCCCGAAAACCACTGCACTGCCCTAAACCCTGAAACACCAGCCCCAGCACGACCACCTTCACTGCCCAAACACCACTGCACTGCCATAAACCCTGAAACACAAGCCCCAGCACGACCCCCTACACTGCCCGAACACCACTGCACTGCCCTAAACCCTGAAACACCACGCCCAGCACGACCCCCTACACTGCCCGAACACCACTGCACTACCCTAAACCCTGAAACACCACCCCCAGCACGACCCCTACACTGCCCGAGCACCACTGCACTGCCCTAAACCCTGAAACACCAGCCCCAGCACGAACCCCTACACTGCCCGAACACCACTGCACTGCCCTAAACCCTGAAACACCAGCCCCAGCATGACCGCCTACACTGCCCGAACACCACTGCACTGCCCTAAACCCTGAAACACCAGCCCCAGCACGACCCCCTACACTGCCCGAACACCACTGCACTGCCCTAAACCGTGAAACACCAGCCCCAGCACGACCCCCTACACTGCCCGAACACCACTGCACTACCCTAAAACCTCAAACACCAGCCCCAGCCCGACCCCCTACACTGCCCGAACACCACTGCACTGCACTAAACCCTGAAACACCTCCCCGTGCACGACCCCCTACACTGCCCGAACACCACTGCACTGCCCTAAACCCTGAAACACCACCCCCAGCACGACCACCTACACTGCCCGAACACCACTGCACTGCCCTAAACCCTGAAACACCACCCCCTGCACGACCCCCTACACTGCCCGAACACTACTGCACTGCCCTAAACCCAGAAACACCATCCCCAGCACGACCCCCTACACTGCACAAACACCACTGCACTGCCCTAAACCCTGAAACACTACCCCCAGCAAGACCCCCTACACTGCCCTAACTCCACTGCACTGCCCTAAACCCTGAAACATCACCCCCAGCAAGACCCCCTACACTGCCCGAACACCACTGCCCTAAACCCTGAAACACCACCCCCAGCAAGACCCCCTACACTGCCCGAACACCACTGCACTGCCCTAAACCCTGAAACACCAGCCCCAGCACGACCCCTACACTGCCCGAACACCACTCCACTGCCCTAAACCCTGAAACACCACCCCCTGCACGACCCCCTACACTGCCCGAACACCACTGCACTGCCCTAAACCCTGAAACACCACCCCCAGCACGACCCCCTACACTGCCCGAACACCACTGCACTGCCCTAAACTCTGAAACACCATCCCCTGCATGACCCCCTACACTGCCTGAACACCACTGCACTGCCCTAAACCCTGAAACACCAGCCCTAGCACGACCGCCTACACTGCCCAAAAACCACTGCACTAAACCCTGAAACACCACTGTGAGAAGTTGGCCTGGCATATGCTGTCCACTAATTATAGTGGGCACCTTGCACCAGTCCAAACAACCCCTTATTGGAGATAGGTTAAAGACAACCTTATTGAAAGCTATCCTAGTGGTAGCTATGGAGAGCAGCCTTCAGGCTAAGTCTTGAAGGAATGTAAAGCAGCTTGTTTTACCAGTCTATAATCACTTGAGTGACCAAATGAAAGAGCACCACACCAGGTATATATTCAAAATATATGTATTTATTGCTAAACACACCCCTCTAGTCTCTTTATGAGGCTAGAGTTCGAAGTACATAAGTTATAAGTTATTTAAAGCGATACAAAAGGGGATGATGGACGGAACGTTTGAGCCAATCAAACACTCACCCCCAGTCAACTGATCTGGGTTTAATCCATCATCATTCTTTAGCTCACTCCACCACCCCAGTTCAGACATGGCCATATGCAAATCAGTCTGACCCTGTGCCTCATGGGAACAGTCCAGCCCGAACTGCCAAGCCATGTCTTCCCTGGACCGGAAACAAGCATCCTAGGACCGGTTTCTGGCATTCCAGCCGTCATCAGCCAGGCTTGCTTGAATCCAGTGGCAAAGTGAGCAAGGGACCCACGTCTGGGCATACCCCCGCCAACTTAGGGCGAACAAAGCGATACAAAAGGGGATGATGGACGGAACGTTTGAGCCAATCAAACACTCACCCCCAGTCAACTGATCTGGGTTTAATCCATCATCATTCTTTAGCTCACTCCACCACCCCAGTTCAGACATGGCCATATGCAAATCAGTCTGACCCTGTGCCTCATGGGAACAGTCCAGCCCGAACTGCCAAGCCATGTCTTCCCTGGACCGGAAACAAGCATCCTAGGACCGGTTTCTGGCATTCCAGCCGTCATCAGCCAGGCTTGCTTGAATCCAGTGGCAAAGTGAGCAAGGGACCCACGTCTGGGCATACCCCCGCCAACTTAGGGCGAACAAAGCGATACAAAAGGGGATGATGGACGGAACGTTTGAGCCAATCAAACACTCACCCCCAGTCAACTGATCTGGGTTTAATCCATCATCATTCTTTAGCTCACTCCACCACCCCAGTTCAGACATGGCCATATGCAAATCAGTCTGACCCTGTGCCTCATGGGAACAGTCCAGCCCGAACTGCCAAGCCATGTCTTCCCTGGACCGGAAACAAGCATCCTAGGACCGGTTTCTGGCATTCCAGCCGTCATCAGCCAGGCTTGCTTGAATCCAGTGGCAAAGTGAGCAAGGGACCCACGTCTGGGCATACCCCCGCCAACTTAGGGCGAACAAAGCGATACAAAAGGGGATGATGGACGGAACGTTTGAGCCAATCAAACACTCACCCCCAGTCAACTGATCTGGGTTTAATCCATCATCATTCTTTAGCTCACTCCACCACCCCAGTTCAGACATGGCCATATGCAAATCAGTCTGACCCTGTGCCTTATGGGAACAGTCCAGCCTGAACTGCCAAGCCATGTCTTCCCTGGACCGGAAACAAGCATCCTAGGACTGGTTTCTGGCATTCCAGCCGTCATCAGCCAGGCTTGCTTGAATCCAGTGGCAAAGTGAGCAAGGGACCCACGTCTGGGCATACCCCCGCCAACTTAGGGCGAACAAAGAGATACAAAAGGGGATGATGGACGGAACGTTTGAGCCAATCAAACACTCACCCCCAGTCAACTGATCTGGGTTTAATCCATCATCATTCTTTAGCTCACTCCACCACCCCAGTTCAGACATGGCCATATGCAAATCAGTCTGACCCTGTGCCTCATGGGAACAGTCCAGCCCGAACTGCCAAGCCATGTCTTCCCTGGACCGGAAACAAGCATCCTAGGACCGGTTTCTGGCATTCCAGCCGTCATCAGCCAGGCTTGCTTGAATCCAGTGGCAAAGTGAGCAAGGGACCCACGTCTGGGCATACCCCCGCCAACTTAGGGCGAACAAAGCGATACAAAGGGGATGATGGATGGAACGTTTGAGCCAATCAAACACTCACCCCCAGTCAACTGATCTGGGTTTAATCCATCATCATTCTTTAGCTCACTCCACCACCCCAGTTCAGACATGGCCATATGCAAATCAGTCTGACCCTGTGCCTCATGGGAACAGTCCAGCCCGAACTGCCAAGCCATGTCTTCCCTGGACCAGAAACAAGCATCCTAGGACCGGTTTCTGGCATTCCAGCCGTCATCAGCCAGGCTTGCTTGAATCCAGTGGCAAAGTGAGCAAGGGACCCATGTCTGGGCATACCCCGCCAACTTAGGGCGAACAAAGCGATACAAAAGGGGATGATGGACGGAACGTTTGAGCCAATCAAACACTCACCCCCAGTCAACTGATCTGGGTTTAATCCATCATCATTCTTTAGCTCACTCCACCACCCCAGTTCAGACATGGCCATATGCAAATCAGTCTGACCCTGTGCCTCATGGGAACAGTCCAGCCCGAACTGCCAAGCCATGTCTTCCCTGGAGCGGAAACAAGCATCCTAGGACCGGTTTCTGGCATTCCAGCCGTCATCAGCCAGGCTTGCTTGAATCCAGTGGCAAAGTGAGCAAGGGACCCACGTCTGGGCATACCCCCGCCAACTTAGGGCGAACAAAGAGATACAAAAGGGGATGATGGACGGAACGTTTGAGCCAATCAAACACTCACCCCCAGTCAACTGATCTGGGTTTAATCCATCATCATTCTTTAGCTCACTCCACCACCCCAGTTCAGACATGGCCATATGCAAATCAGTCTGACCCTGTGCCTCATGGGAACAGTCCAGCCCGAACTGCCAAGCCATGTCTTCCCTGGACCGGAAACAAGCATCCTAGGACCGGTTTCTGGCATTCCAGCCGTCATCAGCCAGGCTTGCTTGAATCCAGTGGCAAAGTGAGCAAGGGACCCACGTCTGGGCATACCCCCGCCAACTTAGGGCGAACAAAGCGATACAAAAGGGGATGATGGACGGAACGTTTGAGCCAATCAAACACTCACCCCCAGTCAACTGATCTGGGTTTAATCCATCATCATTCTTTAGCTCACTCCACCACCCCAGTTCAGACATGGCCATATGCAAATCAGTCTGACCCTGTGCCTCATGGGAACAGTCCAGCCCGAACTGCCAAGCCATGTCTTCCCTGGACCGGAAACAAGCATCCTAGGACCGGTTTCTGGCATTCCAGCCGTCATCAGCCAGGCTTGCTTGAATCCAGTGGCAAAGTGAGCAAGGGACCCACGTCTGGGTATACCCCGCCAACTTAGGGCGAACAAAGCGATACAAAAGGGGATGATGGACGGAACGTTTGAGCCAATCAAACACTCACCCCCAGTCAACTGATCTGGGTTTAATCCATCATCATTCTTTAGCTCACTCCACCACCCCAGTTCAGACATGGCCATATGCAAATCAGTCTGACCCTGTGCCTCATGGGAACAGTCCAGCCCGAACTGCCAAGCCATGTCTTCCCTGGACCGGAAACAAGCATCCTAGGACCGGTTTCTGGCATTCCAGCCGTCATCAGCCAGGCTTGCTTGAATCCAGTGGCAAAGTGAGCAAGGGACCCACGTCTGGGCATACCCCGCCAACTTAGGGCGAACAAAGCGATACAAAAGGGGATGATGGACGGAACGTTTGAGCCAATCAAACACTCACCCCCAGTCAACTGATCTGGGTTTAATCCATCATCATTCTTTAGCTCACTCCACCACCCCAGTTCAGACATGGCCATATGCAAATCAGTCTGACCCTGTGCCTCATGGGAACAGTCCAGCCCGAACTGCCAAGCCATGTCTTCCCTGGACCGGAAACAAGCATCCTAGGACCGGTTTCTGGCATTCCAGCCGTCATCAGCCAGGCTTGCTTGAATCCAGTGGCAAAGTGAGCAAGGGACCCACGTCTGGGCATACCCCGCCAACTTAGGGCGAACAAAGCGATACAAAAGGGGATGATGGACGGAACGTTTGAGCCAATCAAACACTCACCCCCAGTCAACTGATCTGGGTTTAATCCATCATCATTCTTTAGCTCACTCCACCACCCCAGTTCAGACATGGCCATATGCAAATCAGTCTGACCCTGTGCCTCATGGGAACAGTCCAGCCCGAACTTCCAAGCCATGTCTTCCCTGGACCGGAAACAAGCATCCTAGGACCGGTTTCTGGCATTCCAGCCGTCATCAGCCAGGCTTGCTTGAATCCAGTGGCAAAGTGAGCAAGGGACCCACGTCTGGGCATACCCCCGCCAACTTAGGGCGAACAAAGCGATACAAAAGGGGATGATGGACGGAACGTTTGAGCCAATCAAACACTCACCCCCAGTCAACTGATCTGGGTTTAATCCATCATCATTCTTTAGCTCACTCCACCACCCCAGTTCAGACATGGCCATATGCAAATCAGTCTGACCCTGTGCCTCATGGGAACAGTCCAGCCCGAACTGCCAAGCCATGTCTTCCCTGGACCGGAAACAAGCATCCTAGGACCGGTTTCTGGCATTCCAGCCGTCATCAGCCAGGCTTGCTTGAATCCAGTGGCAAAGTGAGCAAGGGACCCACGTCTGGGCATACCCCCGCCAACTTAGGGCGAACAAAGCGATACAAAAGGGGATGATGGACGGAACGTTTGAGCCAATCAAACACTCACCCCCAGTCAACTGATCTGGGTTTAATCCATCATCATTCTTTAGCTCACTCCACCACCCCAGTTCAGACATGGCCATATGCAAATCAGTCTGACCCTGTGCCTCATGGGAACAGTCCAGCCCGAACTGCCAAGCCATGTCTTCCCTGGACCGGAAACAAGCATCCTAGGACCGGTTTCTGGCATTCCAGCCGTCATCAGCCAGGCTTGCTTGAATCCAGTGGCAAAGTGAGCAAGGGACCCACGTCTGGGCATACCCCCGCCAACTTAGGGCGAACAAAGCGATACAAAAGGGGATGATGGACGGAACGTTTGAGCCAATCAAACACTCACCCCCAGTCAACTGATCTGGGTTTAATCCATCATCATTCTTTAGCTCACTCCACCACCCCAGTTCAGACATGGCCATATGCAAATCAGTCTGACCCTGTGCCTCATGGGAACAGTCCAGCCCGAACTGCCAAGCCATGTCTTCCCTGGACCGGAAACAAGCATCCTAGGACCGGTTTCTGGCATTCCAGCCGTCATCAGCCAGGCTTGCTTGAATCCAGTGGCAAAGTGAGCAAGGGACCCACGTCTGGGCATACCCCCGCCAACTTAGGGCGAACAAAGCGATACAAAGGGGATGATGGACGGAACGTTTGAGCCAATCAAACACTCACCCCCAGTCAACTGATCTGGGTTTAATCCATCATCATTCTTTAGCTCACTCCACCACCCCAGTTCAGACATGGCCATATGCAAATCAGTCTGACCCTGTGCCGCATGGGAACAGTCCAGCCCGAACTGCCAAGCCATGTCTTCCCTGGACCGGAAACAAGCATCCTAGGACCGGTTTCTGGCATTCCAGCCGTCATCAGCCAGGCTTGCTTGAATCCAGTGGCAAAGTGAGCAAGGGACCCACGTCTGGGCATACCCCCGCCAACTAGCAATACGTAACTGAACGAAAGTACA